>CM039609.1:46554178-46702541 GCA_022457205.1 Saccharum spontaneum
TAGCTAAAGGCACGTGCATTGCTATGGGCAACAAAAGAAATTGAACTTCTCGACATAATAATCTAGGTGAAATACAACTATAGTAGAAACAAAATTTTCTTCACTTAGATCAATTCATCAACAAACTGAATGGTTGTGTTACCATTCAGGCATTGCATTAGAAGATCATTTGTATATCTGAACCATCTTTAATTCATGTACAAATGCAATGTAAAGTTTTAGGTGGCATGCTCACAGATCCCATAATAGAACCACGAGGCTTGTTTTAATGAGCAGCCAACATTTAGAAGAGTGGGCTATTCCTGTGCTGATGCCAATAGATTCCCCATCTTGTTATTCCCCAGCAACGATGAGACTAAACAGTGTCCTGCACAGCTATTTATCAGTCATTCAACATTTTCTTTTTCTGAACCTGAACTGAAGGCAAGATCCAAGCAAAGTTTATTTCATCAGAGTCTTTGACTATGACACAACTTGGGAAGATAATATTCTCAATGTACAAATCCATACATTCAAGAAGCAAATCTATTCTGTGCCATGGTTTGAGGTTAGCTAAAAGGCCTACCAAGTACCAACCGAAGAAAGCATTTAAAAATGTTTTCTGGGCCAAAAAATTATGTGTGGCTATCAATCCGCACTGCTACAAAAAGGGTTTGTAGCAATGGCTATTTTTTAGGGGCGGCTGGCATTGGAGCAGCCCCTACAGTGGGCGTGCTCGGGCACTAGCACCGCAGCTGCCCCTACAAATGGCAAAGTAATACCAACCACCCCTACAAATGGGTTGATTTGTAGAGGCGGCTGAAAATACCAAATACCAGCCGCCTGTACTGTTTGATTTGTAGGGGCAGCTAAAACACCAGCCACCCCTACAAATGCCCGTCATATATATACCAGCAACCACCTTCTTCCTCCTCGGGGCACTCTCTCCAACCCGAGAAGAAAAGGTTGGGAGGCCTTGGGCTCCTCCCAAAAATTGCTCTACTAAGGGGGGAGGTTTTGATCTCAAATACTTTGGTGGAGAGGTTGTAAAAGGTAAGAAAATACTATTTCAAGCCTTTATTTCAAGTTTTAATGGTTGACTAGTGAGTAATTTGAGTTTTGCTTTTCTCTCTCTTCTATGGTGCTTGAGCTTTGTATGAAGCAGATTAGACCCTAGTTTTGAAGCTATTAGTGTAAATTAGTTAGAGAAATGAGATTACACTATTTATTAGTCGATCTTGCTTGATTTTAGTGGAGATTAAAATCTAGATCAAGATCTAGGGTTTGTTTTTAAATTTTAATTTTGTTAATTTATGTTTCATGAAATTGGAATAGGGTTTGCATGAAAAGTAGTGGGTAAAATATTAATTGTTGCTAATTCTTGTCTTTGAATTTGTTATTTTAATCAATAAATATATATTTTTAATTATTTATGGATAAATAGGCCATTAATTAATTATCCTCTACCATGGTGTGTGTTTGATATGCTTCCTGTAATTTTATTTTATATTTAAATATATATGAAGTATATACAATTATTGTCAAGTAATTAATTATTAAATTGATTCCTTTATATATATATATATATCTAAATTAGTAGTCCTTTAATGTATTTTCTTTGGTTGTTATGTTGTAAAAGATGGAGTACAGGAATTCTTGGATGTATGGTTCGTTAAGGTTCAAGGCAGGTTTCCATGAAGAGGTGGACAAATTTATTGAAGTCACAAAGAAGCATGCAGTGACGTTGACAGAGAATAAGGATACAATTATTTGTCCCTGCAAAGATTGCAAGAACCGTATGGCATGGATAGATTCGAGTATCATCAGAGAACATTTGATTGTGCGAGGATTTATTGAGGACTACACAGTGTGGATTCATCATGGTGAAACAACAGTTGTTGATAACGACGACGATGATGAAGAAGAAGACCCTGAAACCCTAGAATACCTGTCCCAATACTCAGAAGAGCTTGATGCACAAATGGATCCCGAGTTTGGCAATGAACAAGTTGGTGATGTTGCTGGTGGTTGGGATGGTAACGACGAAGGTTGTGCTAATAATGATGGTGTGCCAACAATGATGGCGGAGCACATGTGGGGGATGAAGATGAAGATGATAATTTGGAGGATATTCTTCGAGCCCTTGGACCAGAGATTTTACAAAAGAGCCCGAAAGGTCTTGAAAATTTGGAAAGTGTGATAAAAGCATCGAAGGAGACTGTGTATGATGTTGAAAAGGGTTGTCCGACACACTGGACATTGCTATGTTTTGTGCTTAGCTACTCATCCTGAAGGCTAAGTATGGCTGGTCGGACTGTAGTTTCAATGATTTGTTGCATCTCCTGTCATCGTTATTGCCACAGCCAAACTCAGTTCCCACCAACACATACCAAGCGAAGAAGGTTATAAGTCCATTGACAATGGGTGTTGAAAAATCCATGCATGCCCCAACCATTGTATCCTTTTTCTGTGGTGAAACGTGATGAGGACATGGCCTCCACACATATGACCAAGCTTGGAGAATTACATGGAGGCCAAGGAGATCAGCAAGGGCATCAAAATCGAGAAGAAGGTCCAAAGCTTATCCGGTTCGAGTCACCAAGGTAGAGGCCCAAATCAAGTTCGAGTCCACCTCGGAATCCAGGACCAGTCTGCCTTGAACTAGTCACCCAGGACGCGTCCGGACTCCATTTTCGATGATCCATATATGGATAGAAAGCTTATTTGATAAGGAAGCCAACCCAAGTGGTCCCACGTCAAAAGCTATTCGGAATCAACAGGAATCGTCGAAACAAGTCATCGTCCAGAATCTGTCAGGGCGCTGTGTCGCCGTCTTTTGGGCCGTTTGGGCCTTGTAACGTGTCGGCGCTCCCCAGGGACGCGAATAGGGGTCCTTGGACGTCCCTTAGGATATATAATAAGTAGCCGCTGCCTACATTAGGGTGGGCTTTGCCTTAGATTATTCTATTGACAATAATTTCGCCGCCGCCGTCGGTTTGTGAGACCCCAACTTTGTGTGATTAATCATTCATCTGCAATTTGGTTGCATTCCTTTGTGTTCTTGCGTGTGTTCTCGATTCGCAGACAAGGATTTAGCCTTCTTGGCGAGGTCGACCGTGCAACGCCGGTCGATAACTAGAGGGGTCGTGGTGCTGCGATTGCGGGGTTCAGAGCCGAGTTGTTCGGAAGCCGGATCGAATTGTGTCGTGACTCCACCAAATTGAGAGTTATCACAACCTTTCGGAAGATCGGTCGGGAACCCTAGTTCACATCAAAATGTTCAAGTCACTAGATAAATGTCCCTGGTGTGGGGCCAGCCGGTACAAGAACAATGACCTTTATAGTGGGGACGAAGCATCCACAAGGAACAAGAGGAATAAGAAGGGTATGAAAAAGGCAGTGCAAGAATCTCAGCCCCCAGAGGACACTCTATTAGGCAACGATGCAAAGCAGAGAAGAATTCTTGCCTTGGTAATGTGGTACCTGCCAGTGACCGACCGCTTGAGGCGTATCTTCCTAAACCCTAAGGAAGCCACACTCATGACATGGTGGGATAATGAGCGTAAGGTGGATGATGATAAGATTGCACACCCGGCCGATTGTAGTCAGTGGCAAGCATTTGATGAGAAGCACAAAGAATTTAGCGCTGACCCAAGGAATGTACGGTTTTTCTTGAGCACCGATGGAATGAATCCCTTCAATAAGAGGATGAGCGACCACAACACTTGGCCAATAATCTTGACCATGTACAACATCCCAACGTATTTGTGTCAGAAGAGAAAGTACCTTCTCCTTACTATTCTTATTACCGGCCCCAAACAACCAGGCATTGATATAGGCGTGTTACTCGAGCCTCTAATGTAAGAAATGGAGAGGCTATGAAGGCAGGGGAAGCCGATGTACGATGCATTCTGAAAGGAGGACTTCATATGTAGAGCAATAATCTTTGTTACTACCAATGATTACCCCGCGCTGTTTGCTTTGTCTAGACAGATCAAAGGGAAGATGGGATGCTTAGTCTGCTTGGATGGTACTGCATGGGTGTTCCTAGATGCATCCAAGAAGATAGTTTACCTGAGGAACCGGTGCTCTTAAAGACAAATTACAAGGACCGCAGCAACTTGTTCTTTAGATTTTATGACAACACTCCGGAGATTGAACCCCCTCTGGAGAGACGCCATGACAAAGAACACGTGTACAAAATAGTGAAAACCATACGTGTCATCTATGGAAAGAAGAATCTGGATGGGACGAACAGAGATAGAAGCTGTCGGGAGGGTAAAATACGGTACCCTACACGTTTGTTAAAAGCGGCCCACCGTAGGGGACCCAAAAAGCACTGACAACATGTCAACCACTCAAGGCTCAAACGACAAACTCTATCTCACCCAAGCCTTGCAGAGAGGCCTTAGGCACGATAGGCGTCTCGAGCGACATCTCTCCATCTCGCCCGAGCCCCCGTGGCGTCATTAAAGGTGCCCGACCCCCCGTGGCACATTTTTGCCTCGTCCGAGGGGCACGTGGAACCCTCAGGCAAGACGGGGAGCCACGAGCCCCCCAACTACGGTACTCACTCCATCGACGTGATGGACGTGACCGTGCACAATCAATAGGGGCACAGGAACCACGCCCTAACTCGACATGACCCCGGTCATTCTACCATGATGACATCCATACCTCCATGGCAACGGGGGTGACGGCAGCTATGCCACCTAACCCCCTTGCTATGAAAATCCTGGCGCACACGCCGCCCACCTTCACGGCACATAGGCGTACAGGTCAAAGCATGGCTCTGGCACGTCGCACCAGTGAATATAACGGAGAGGCCAAAAGATCAACGACCCGCATGACTCCACGCTATGGGGGAAACTATTCCTGCCAGATGAGGAGGATGGCTATGCCCACAGCCACCTTTTTTGCCTTTCCCTTTCATTTTCCCATTTTCACCCCTTTACCGCAAATGTAACACGAGCCCTCCCCTTAGAAGCTATAAAAGGGGAGGCAAGGGCCGCATCTAGGAGGGGGTGAGGAAGAAGAGATCAAAGAGATGAAACAATCAAGCAACAATAGCTAGAACCCATCTCAGTCAAAACCACCACCACCACAACTCAAGAGACCTGGGACCTGTTCCCTCTCTCGAAAGCTTGTAACCCCTACTACGAGCACCCTAGTTCAAGGCAACACGAACCGCAGCGAAACCCATTGGACGTAAGGTTGTTCATGCCCGAACCAGTATACATCCTTGTGTCTGCTTTGCACACCATCAAGGTCTAGACGCGCAGATATAAATTCACTAGTCGCTCTGTTTAAATACCCGGTCCTCTAGACACCGACAGAAGCACACCTCCTGTCGAAGGTGTACCTTTCAAGAAACAATTGATCTTCTTTTAGTATCTGCCTTATTGGCCAGACTTGGAGGTCCTCCTTGCCATTGATGCTATGCATGTGTAGAAGAATGTCTTTGAGAGTCTCATTGCTACCTTGCTAGATACAGGCAAGTCAAAGGATGGTCTGAAATCACGGAAAGACATGGTGTAGCTAAATGTGATGCTAGAGCTTCACCCGGTTGAGGCGGCTAATGGAAAATACACTCTGCTCGCGGCTAGCTTCAACCTAACACCAGAAGAGAAGAGAGCTATATGCACTTTCCTGAGGAGGGTCAAAGTCCTGACTGGGTTTTCAACGAATGTGAAGAAGCTAGTGTCGATGAAGGACCTATCTATAACACACTACAAGGCTCATGATTGCCATGTGATGCTGACAGTGTTTCTACCTATTACAATCAGGGCTACAAAGCTAGAGTTCTTGAAAATGGTCATCACTCGTATGTGCTACTTCTTTTCAAAGATCTCACAGAAGACGATTGGCAAGAAAGAGCTGAGTGACCTACATGAATTTGTGGTGGAGACACAAAACCAACTAGAGATGTGTTTACCTCCCGCTTTTTTGATATAATGTCACATCTCATGATTCACATGGTTCATCAAATACAAGCGCTGGGCCCTTACTACTTGCATGAAATGTGGTCCTACGAGCGGTTCATGTTGGTTCTAAGCCGATACGTGCATGATCGAGCATACACAAAGGGCTCCATGATAGAGGGTTACAGTACTCAAGAAGTCATCGAGTGCTCTCAAGAGTACCTAAAAGTATAGAAAGGGATTGGTAAACCCGATTCTCGTCATAAGGGTAGGCTGGCTAGGAAGGGCACCAGTGGTAGAAAAGTGTTCATCGACCATGATTACAAAGAAGTGAGTCGGGTGCATTACAGTGTCTTGCAGAGTGCACAACTGATGCAGCCGTACATTGATGAACACTTGGCTATCATTATGGTGGAGATAAATGGTCATTCAAATGATTGGGTCATGAAACAACACAGGCAACGACTAACTACATGGTTGAAGGACCAAAACATACCGCCTGGAGAAACCACAGACTCTATTACCATCAGTAGGTTGGCGGAGGGCCCATCGAGACAAGTGACATCTTAGAAAGCTTATGACATCAATGGGTATACGTACTATACCCACGCAAAGGAAAGTCAATGTGTGAACCAAAACAGTGGTGTTCGAATAGAAACCCTTGATAGAGTGGGGTGAAAGATCCAATACTTTGGCATGATTGAAGAGATATGGGAACTTGACTATGGAAGGGATATAACGGTGGCTCTGTTTCGATGCCGCTGGATCAAACAACACCAACTGAACGAGATCGGATTGAGAGTCCTGGACCTCGAGAATCTAGGCTACCAAAATGACCCTTGGGTGCTCGCTTTACGTGTCACACAAGTTTTCTATATGCCTGACCCACAAAGTAACCTCCCCTCGAAGAAGAAGACAAAGCACGTGGTTGTCTGTGGGAAACAACACATTATCGGAGTTGATGCCGTGGATGATGTTGAAGCTTACAATAATTACGATGAGATGCTGCTATTCACAGACTTTTGTAAGAAGATCGAGATTGTGGAAAAGAACCTGCCTAAAGACATATTGCCATGGGAATGAAAAGGTGTAAGGGAAAAGTCGTTATAGCAGGCTAGTTAATTGTTGAACGTGGAGTGTTTGTGTACGCGTGTGTTTGTTTGTAAGACTTCATTTATGCATGTGTGTGAGACTTTATTTATACATTTATGTATGTTGTGTGAGACTACCTTTATGTATGTGTGTGAGACTATATTAATGCATGTGTGTGAGACTACAATGTTTGCTAACACTTTGTAAAATGAATAAATGTTCGAAATAAAAGTTGTAGATCTTGATGAGTTCTACAACTTTTATATCCATCACCTTTTTAGCTGAAATAATTTAGTGTTTGGAAATCTGGTTTGAAGTTGAAATTTAAAATTTGAATTGTTCAATCTTTGTCACACGAAAATGTAACCCAAATGAAAGTTGAAGATCTTGATGAGTTCTACAACTTTTATATTTATCACCTTTATAGCTGAAATCATTTAGTGGTTGAAAATCGGGTTTGAAGTTGTTATTTTTTAAAATTCAAAATTTAAATTGTTCAAAATTAGTTACAAAGATAGATGACCAGACTAAAATAATAGAGCATGATTTTAGAAAATTTTAGAAAAAAACCATCACATTTGTAGTTAGTATAAGGAAGAAAAACTAGTTATAAGATTCAGTCAAGTGTGATTTCTCTTTTTAATCTGTGGCTGAATTTTGTAACTAGTTTTTCTTCCTCATACTAACTCCAAATGTGATGTTTTTTTCTATTTTTCTAAAATTAGGCTCTAGCAATTTGTCGAGTTCTTACTGCTATTAGTTTATTCATGTTTTCCTACAACTTTGTTTGGATAATTTAATTTTTGATGAGTTACAAACTACAACTTCAAACCAGATTTTGAAACACTAAATCATCTCAGCTAAAAAACTGTTGAATACAAAAGTTGTAGAACCTATTAAGATCTACAACTTTTATGTTGGTTATTTCTTCATTTGAGAAAGTTTTAGCAAGCATAGGTCACAAATTTATGAATCTCACACATAGTTTATGAAACTAGATGAGAGATATATTTGTGAATAATGTTTGCTAACACTTTCTCAAATGAAGAAATGGCCAAAATGAAAGTTGTAGATCTGGATAAGTTCATCAACTTTGTTATCACGACTTTTTTAGCTGAAACCATTTAGAGTTTTAAAATATGGTTTGAAGTTGTTATTTTTTAAAATTCAAAATTTGAACCATTCAAACTTAGTCAAATGAAAAGTTAACCAAAATAAAACTTGTATATCTTGATGACTTGTACAACTTTTATATTCATGACTTTTCAGTTCAAATCGTATACTCTTTCAAAATGTTGTTACAAGTTGAAAATTTTTGAATTTCAAATTTTACGTCGTTCAAACAAAGTCAAATGACAAGATGACCAAAATAAATGTTGTACATCTTGATGAGTTATACAACTTTGATATTTAAAGAATTTTAATTTGAGGTCATTTAGTCTTCAAAAATTCTATTCCAAGTTTCAAAATTCAAAATTTCAATTTTTAAAATATGTTTTTTATTTATTTGTAAACAAGAAAGTATGGAATTATTTATAAAAATATATCAACAAATTATATATATATATATGGAATAATAAAAAATTATTCTATAATTTTTTTGAACATTTGTAAAGCTTGGATTTTGAATTTTGCATTATATGTATAAATAGATGGAATAATTAAAAAAGAAAAAAATTATAGAGGCGGCTTGTTCTAGAGCCGCCCCTACAAATCGATTTGTAGGGGCGGTTTATAACCTCAACCGCCCCTACAAATAGAGGTGCATATATATATTGGTCGCATTTCACTCTCTCAGAACAGCTATGTGTTGGGCGCTATTTTTCTTCGATGACGCCGGCAGGTTGCCCAATTTTTCCATGCCCCCACCGCCGCTGCCACCGTCTCTGTGCCCTAGCGCCGCTCACCACACCTCCTACGGTCGCTCACCACGCCTCTCCCCCATCCGTCGCGCCTTTCCCCAGCAGCGACGGTGGCTAGGGTTTGGGAGAGCTCTCGCGCCCATGTGGCCAGCCGCCCCTGCCGCCACCCCATCTCATACCTCAACCTCCGTCCTCGCCGACCCATCTACATGCTCTAACGACCTCGCCAGGGGGCTTGGATTTGTGCTCCCCCGGCCCATCCGTGCGCTCTGGTTGTCGTCTCTGCCACCGGTGCCTCCTCTCCGATTTCGAAGGCCTGCGCATGTTCTAACGACCTCGCCAGGGCTAGGGTTTAAGCTTCCCCAGCCCGCCTGTGCACTATGGCTGTCGTCCCCTAGCCGACCCCCACGCACCGTCTCTGCTCCCTCTCTGCTTTGTCTCCAACAGGTAAGCCCAACCCCTTCTTCTCCATTCCCCAACCCCTTCTCCTCCATGTCGTGAGATTATCTATGCTATTTACTGCTGTGCGGCCTATTCATCTTTATTATTTATAAGCTTGTGCCATGCTTTGCTGGTTGATTGGATTAATACACATATACATCAGTCATTCTAGCCTGCTTCTTATATTCATCTTGATTATTTGCTTGCTGATGCTAAAAGATACATATATTTTACTGTTTGCTTGCTGATGCTAAAAATGGCAGTTTAATCAATTTGTATTAGACATGGTTTCTTAAATTTTTTTGCCCATGCATAGTGAACTGAGCACAAGCAGCATCAAGGTCGGGATTGGCTTATGGTTCTGTATTCTTGCACGGTGTGGTTGGCCTATCAGATTTGTGCATATGCCATGCTATGATTTAAAAAGCATCAAATGCTACTTTGGTGACAGTTGATTAGGTGGGATGATGGCTCCAATTGCCAACATAGGCAATTTTTGTAGCAATTCATGTGAAATGGTAATATGCTGGCTGAATCACTTAGCCATCAGCTTTGTTTATCTATACATTATTAGAACCCACTTCTTCGTATTATAAAATTCCTAGTGAGGAATTTAGGAAAGATGAATATAAGGTACAGTTGGTAAGGCGAGACTTTAGTCATTGTCTGAGTCTATAGTTTGGGTTTCAGATACTTGCTCCATTGCAATAGATGCATTTTTTCTTGTTTTATTTCATGAATTCTTAGCAATGTTAAGCTAAATTTTGTCAATAGTCAAAAATACAAGTGTACTTTCATTGGATGTTTCCCATTTAGAATTGATTGTAACTGTAAACCTTGATGGGAAGTGTGATTTGTTGACAGTTTATGTTTTGATGGATTGTAGATCTAGTGGGAATTGCACAGGTGCATCACTGATCTTGTCCTGTCTATGTAATGCATTTGTGGGATTATAGTCAAGCAATGTGTTGATCTTGTCCTGTCTATGTAGTTGTGGGATTATAGTCACTTGAGCATCTAACATTGCTAATATTTTGTAATTAAAATTATGGTGCACTCTTTCTCAACTCTTGGTTCCTGCAATTGAACCACTAGTGATATTTGATTAGCATTGCTCAAGTTATGTCTTGGTTCTTAGCATTTGAAATTGTCTTCTACTCCTTTTCTTTAAGCCAAGCTTTTTCTTGCTTTTGTTATGTTGTCTGCTAATATAATCAACATTCCTCTTTGCATTAACCTAGATACACTATCAGCTGACTATGATTCTTGTGCATTACCTACTGCTTTGTCTATGTATGTTCTTGTGCATACTAGTTTTGTCGATGTTTACTGTGTATTAGCTACTAGTTTACTATGTATTAGCTACTAGTTTTGTCCATGTATGTTCTTGTGCATTACCTACTGCTGTAGTGCACTCCTATCCTCTCGTACTACTGCTGCTGCTATATATATGTTTGCCAAGCAGCAGGTGATATAATTTTTTAGGTAGACAGTGGCTGCTCTATATTTTTTGGTAAGCAGCTGTTGCTTGGTGGATCTGCAGGGTCTTTCAACCATGTGGCAACAGTTGCTTTGTTTGACCTCCTCTCCACTCCTGTCCTCTCCTACTACTGTCTAATGCAACTCTCCTCTCCTATGTTTGTTAAGCAGCTGCTCTATGTTTATTAAGCAGTTGTTACTTTTTTGCCAACTCTCTCCTGTCCTCCTCTCCTTTGTTATGCCGATGATGAAATTGTCTAAGTCCATACATTATATAGAATATGAGTTGATGATCAAGAACTTGTGAGGAACATGACATCATTACCAGCCGTCCCTACATTACCTTCTCATCTCTTCTCTGTTATGATGCCTTGATGCTCTAAGATCATGATCAAATGATGATTGACATGTTTTTGAGGCCCCTGCTCCTGCTACTACTCCTACTCCCCCTCCTCCTACAACTACTTGTAAGCTGTTGGCTGCTACAACTACTCTTACTACTCCTCCTACTACTACTACTTCTAAGATGCTGGTTGCTACTCCTACTCCCTCTCCTACTCCTCCTCCTCCTACTACTGCTGTTGTTGCTCCTCCTACTCCTCATGCTCCTACTCCTACTACTACTTCTAAGTTGTTGGTTGCTACTCCTACTCCTACTACTACTACTCCTCCTCCTCCTCCTACTACTACTACTACTCCTACTCCTACTCCTACTACTACTTGTAATCTGTTGGCTGCTACTCCTACTACTAGTACTACTCCTAGTACTACTACTACTCCCACTGCAACTACTTACTCCTCCTTCTGCTACTTTTACTACTACTAGGTGGGCTTATGCATGGGTCAATAGCCCAAACTGTGGTGGTTGGCAACTGTTTACTACTTACTACTCTACTCTTCTACTATGGTGGTGGCTGGCTGCTGCTTACTACTCTACCTACCAACTACTTCCTCCTCCTACTACGCTACCTACTATTGTGGTGGCTGGCTGCTGCATACTACTCTACCTACTTAAGAGCATTAGCTTCTTGTTCTCACACTTTGTGGTATTTGCAATGATGAATTTTTAAACTCTCCTCTCCTTTGTTTTGCCGATGATGAAATTATCTAAGTACATACATTATATGGAATATGAGCTGATGATCAAGAACTTGTGAGGAACATGGCATCATTACCAGCCGCCCCTACATTACCTTCTCCTCTCTTCTCTGTTATGATGCCTTGATGCTCTAAGATCATGATCAAATGATGATTGACATGTTTCTAAGGCCTCTACTATTGGTACTACTCATTTTTTTGATATATTGTTGTTTTATAGACCTTTTTTATTTCTTATACCTTCTCACGTATCTAAAGCACACTTTCTTGCATCTATTAGAACAAAGCGTGAAATAATGTCACGGATAGCAGACAGTGTAGCTCGATGCCACGAGCATGATGAGCAGCCAACCTATGAACAACAAGCACTAGAGGACCAGCTTACTCAGGAGCAGTTTGATAATGAGTTAGAAAAGGATCTAGAAGTGATACTTACTTAGGAGCTGTGTGACGAGGAGGAAGGGGGAGTAGAGGGAAGATCAGGAGAGGCTGGTGAAGGCGAAGAAGAAGAAGACGATGATGATGATGAAGACGATGACGACAAGGACTCAGAAGAGGGATATGTAAGTCCTGAGGATCCTTTCCCATATGAACCCAAAAGGAGGCCAATGGAGGATGATTTGGACAAGGATTTTGACCCGAACAAGGAGGTAGGGATAAAGCCTTAGCTTGTAAATTTTGCTAAAGCTTGGGTTGTGTTACCTCTGCTAACACTTTGACCTGTCATATATACAGGTCCTTCCTGAAACTCAGAAAAGACAATGTCGATGTCCGTGATATCTTGCCGGACAAGATGGAGTAGAGGAAAGGAGAACAGAGGCAACAGCCACAGAGACGGACATTGAGGCCTCTGCTCCACAACCTCAAGACACAACCACGAACACGACTACCAAGCAAACCAATATCCATATAAGGCATGCTATGTGATAACGGAGGTAGGGCCAACAGGGGAGATTCTTGAGCCAAAGGAATTCAGAGGATGATTCTGTAATGCGATCGGGGCCCTAGTAAAAGATAAATTGAACCTAGCAATCCCTAATTGGAAAGAGGTACGAAAGAAGAAAAAGGATGAACTATGGGATAAGAAGCTGAAGCTCAATTTTAGATTTCCGGAGGGTAAGTAAGAATTGGTAAAAAATGCTTTCAAGATCATGTCAGAGTCATTCCGATGTTAGAGGTCGGAGTTCAACAAGAAGTATATCCAAAAGGGGTTAACTTCCTTCAACAAGTTCGGCAACATAACTCCTAGTCAATGGGAGGAGGTCGTGGCTCAGAAGACTTCACCGGAGGCATTGAAGCTCAATGCCCGTAACATCGAGCTGGCAAAGAGGAACAAACACCACCATCATCTAGGCCCCGGTGGCTACTATGGCAAGGAAGAGCAGTTTAGGAAGATGGACGAAGAGACCGCAACTTCTGGGAATATTGATGTGAAGAATTTGAAGGTACGCTCAAGGAATTGCATATATGCGATGAGTACAGAATCATTCGGCAGTAATCTTAAGTTTGATAAGCCGAAGACCCAAGAGGCAGTATCAAGGATACTAAAATATGCTGAAGACAAGGAGAAGGGCTCATTCAATCCTTCCAGAGAGAGGGATGAGCTTAGCCTTGGCTTGGGAAACAACAAGCACACAGCTACACCAGGGGGGCTAGGGAAAAGGATGACTTGGAAGCACAGATTCGAAGAGGACAGGCACATGTACAAGAAACATGGCAGAGACCGGGAGGCTAATCTTGAGCTCCAAGTGAAGGCTCTAGTTGCGAAGGCGCTGGAGGAGCAAGGACTGTTTACGGAGCCACGAACATTAATGGCGCCGCTGGGAGAACTGGCATTAGTTGGTAGCCCTCCGGAAGTTCCTAGCAACCAAGGTTCCACTACAGCCACAATCCCCGTCGATCGTATACGGGAACCAACTAGTTACACCTTGGTGTTTATCAGCGATCGACAGAACATTGTGACGGAGGTGGCAAGGGGTGTGGCACATCCTCCTGGTGGCTTACACCACAATAATAAGATCCCGCCGGACTACACAAGGGTTGAGATGCATACCATGAAGCCCAAGTTCATGCAATGGAGGATAGACTACGCAACTCCCAAGGGGCTGGTTTTACTCAGAGACGCAATGGGGCAGTTCATCCTCTGACACAAACGGAACATTATATTGACTACTTCGCCGCCTCCCCCTCTCTCAAATTTGGAGCGAGTTGTTGAGGATGGGGAGATATTTTCACCATCTTGTGAGATGCCAAATTCTTCCCCGCCTCCTAGCGAGCACGTGCCTGATAAGCCACAACCTTCTCCAGCTTGTACCCAGCAAGGGCATTGAAAGGATCAAGATGCCCAAGAGGGGGGTGAATTGGGCTTTTCTAAAAATTAATTGCAAGAATTAAATCCTATAAGCCGGAATTCACCCCTAGTGCCTACTTGTGTTCCTAGAGAGTCTACCGTTAAAAAGTTTTGCACCCTAGTTTCCAATCCTAGTCTAGCATGGCAATTCTAGAAATGTAAAACAAGCAATGAAAGTAAATACGAGAAAGTAATTGCTTGAATGTAAAGGGGCAAGGAACACGGCGATGTTTTTCCGAGGTATCGGAGAGTCGCCACTCCCCACTAGTCCTCGTTGGAGCACCCGCGCAAGGGTGTCGCTCCCCCTTGATCCGCGCAAGGATCAAGTGCTCTCTACGGGTTGATTCTTCGACACTCCGTCGCGGCGAATCACCCAAAACCGCTCACAACTTGAGTTGGGTCATCCACAAGCTCCGCCGGATGATCACCAAACTCCCAATCACCACCAAGCCGTCTAGGTGATGGCGATCACCAAGAGTAACAAGCTAGAACTCTCACTTGACCACAACGAGCCTAAATGAGGAGATGGATGCACACTTGCTACTCTCGAATCACTAGTGAGGAATCACAAACTTTGATTCTCAAAACTCTATCCTCACTAGAGCTCTTGCACTCCCTTGCACTCTAAAGGGTTTTCTCAGATGTTTGAATGAGCAAGAGACCTCTAAAAGAGGTGGAGGGGTTGTATTTATACACCCCTCAAAGAAAACGAACCGTTATTTCTGACACGGGGTCACCGGACGCGCCGGTGCTACGCACCGGACGCACCGGTCCCCTGTAACGGTCAAAACCCGTTTTTGAAATCGAACCACCGGACGCACCGGTCAGGTAGCACCGGACGCGTCCGACGTGCAAGGGAGCTTACTGGAGTCACACCGGACGCGAGTCCGCGTCCGATGCCTGAAGACCGGACGCGTCCGGTCCTCTCTGGACCTTACTGGACTCGCACCGGACTCGCCGATCAAGTCCAGTGTCGCGTCCGACGGGCGTTCTCTCTCGATGACACGTGTCGGTCGCTGACCACTGCGTCCGGTCCTCGCGAGGACCGCGTCCGGTGATCAGGCCCGAAACCTAGCGCGGTTTAGAACACACCGGACGCGTCCGGTGTTCCCGAAGACCGCGTCCGGTGCCAGGAAAACAGCCCGAAACTCGTCGAAACGCGTCGCAACTTCAACCAAGTTGCTTCTAACTGAACCTTGAGCTAAACTAGGGTTGCCTAGCGCCGAGTTTAACAAGTGTGCACCACACCTAAACATAGGACTCGCCTAGGTCAAGCTACCCATTCATGCCCCCCTTTATAGTACGGCCAAAAGAGAAAAACGAAGATCCTAACGACTATTCCGAATGTGTCTCAACACTTCATCATCCGGAACTAACCGTCCTTAATCTTGACGTCACTCTTTTGAAAACCGAAACGATTTCCATCAAGGGACACGAAGCCACAGTGCTCAAAGCAGTTATCACCTCCATGACCTAACTTACCAATGTTTCTGCAAAACACACATTAGTCATGGTAATAAAGTGTTGTCATTAATTACCGAAACCAAACCTTGGGGCCTAGATGCTTTCAATCTCCCCCTTTTTGGTGATTGATGACAACACTAGGTTTCAATGGATTAGAGTGAAGGTTTTCGAGCATGCTTGGTTCACATAAGCAATAGACAATAAGCATAAGGGGTTAGGAATTGCTTATGTGCTCCAAGCCAAAAGAGTGTACTCCATAAGATAAGACAAAAAGCGTTAGTACACATAAAGATATAGCTCATAAGTAATCGGAGTAAGGCACGGAAGCACAACCTTAGAGCTATAGCTAAAACGGTGACATATATTAAACACGGTGACGAATAAGACATTAAGACTCAAAGTTTTACGACTCTACGACAATGTCACACGTATGCAGTGCTGAAAATAAACATGATATGCATGAATGTAGCACACGAAAAACGAAAACCAACTAACAAACTCCCCCTGAAACTACTCTCTCTCCCCCTTTGGCATCAAGCGCCAAAAACTAATCTAATCTGACGGGGGGACAGACGGAGTCGTGTCGGGTGCCGAGGTGCGCGGAGTAATCACGAAGTGAAGCGAATCCTCGGAGTCCGAGCTATCTGGCTGACCCTCTGAAGAAGCTCGTGGCTGCGTAGCGGTCTGGGTCTGAGCAGGAACAGGCACTGACTGTGAAGTAACAAGTGGATCTGTCTGAGTGACCTGAGCCTGAAGTGCGCCAGTAGCTGGGGGATCTGTCGAGGCAACTGAAGAAGGGATGGTCTCTGTAGTCCCGGTCCCTGTCGCTGGTGGAACGACTGCCTCTGAAGCTGACAACCCTGACGAAGTGTGAAACGTAGTCGTATGCGAGGGTGTCGGCTGACCAGTCAACTCGCTGTAAGTGGCACTGAAGTCACCGATAGGTGTGCCTGTCAGGATATGTGGGCGAGTCTGGTCCGACGGTGTGAACCCCGTATGTATAGGTGTGAAGCTCGGGGACTGAAACGACTGGGGAACCTGCTGCTGTGGAGATGTAAACTGTATGCTCGGCTGTGTCTGACTAGAAGGACCGCTGGAATGCAAAGCCGGAGCCATGATGGATGCAGGCGGAGGAACCCCAACTGTAATGAGATGCCGCAGAAGGTCCATGTACTGCTGCTGACTCTGTCGCTGCATCTCAACCTGCTGCCTCTGGATCTCTAGCTGCTGTCGCTGAAACTCGTCCTGGCGAGCCTGTATCTGTGCAAGTGCTGCAGCTGTATCCTGAGCCTGGCGCTGTATCTGCTGCTGCTGCTGCTCCTGAGCCTGGGTCAGCCTCTCAAGTATAGCCACCATGGCTGGGTCTGAGCGGGAGGCTGAGCCAGATCCACCGGCCTCGTGGTCGTGGGACCGAGGAGACCGGTACCTGGGGATGGGCTGATAATCCTTATCGGTGCTGTCTGAAGTGACATCCTCAGGTATCTCAGCAGGCTGAGTGTCAAGGTCTGCGAGCTCTGCCTCGGCAAGCTCGTCAACTCTAGCGTCCTGCTCAGCTGCTGTCTCAGGAACCTCAGGGCGCTCACGCTGTCCTGGTGCTGGAGCCTGCTCTCTGGTAACTGAAGCCCATAGCTGTCTGATGTCATAATCAGGGAATGCAGTAGTAGTGTTAGCAATCTCTGCCCTGATCTCTGGTGGCATCTGAATAGCAGATCTGATAATGTAGCAAATCCAGTGGGCATAAGGAAGCTGACGGTTACCCTTGAAGCCCTCAGCAATGGTGTCCTCCATCTCACTCAGGATGAGATCCCAAATATCAAACTGGCGCTGTGAAATGAGGTGGTAGACAACCCAAAGCTGCATCCTCGTCAGTCCCTCTCTGTAGCCAAGTCTGGGCAGTAGAGTGCGTCTGAGTATAGCATCCAGAACTCGGGCTAGAGGTGTCAGGCTGGCAGGTGTACGACGTGACCCTTCGCCAAAAGGCTCGCGAAAACAGGGTCGGACTAGGTCGGTGGGTGGCACTGAACCGCCGTGAGGGCGTCTGGGAGGAGTGGTCTGGCCATAGCACAGCTGGTGGATCCTCGTGTCAGAAGCAGGTAGTCTGAGGAGCTCACGGGCTCTGGAGCTGTAGAGTCTGTGGTCGCGGCCTCTGAATGCGAAGTGAATGAACTCATGGGCAGGATCAATCCACAAAGAAGCATAGAACTCCCTGACCCATGTGCCGCAGTAAGCACCTGTCCGTCCAAGTAGATCTGACAATCCAGGCAAATAGGACAGGTAAGGACGGATCTGCTCTCCCACAACATCAACCAATGCCTCTAGCCGACATACCCTCTGAGGTCTGAAAGCTATGCCACTGTCGACTAGGGCCCTGTAGAAATCCTCCTGGAGTGGTGTATAGAAGCCCTCTGAAGCTCTGGGATCTCTGACAGGTGGAAACCATCGGCTGACCTCCACAAACCTCAAGTTCTTCACCTGACGTGAAGAAGCACCTCTCAGGTCTAAGTGCACGACTGGGGGTGACCCTCTGACCCTGGGAGGAGGTCGTGCTCCACGACGCGGGCCCTCTGCCCTGGGTGTCACCTGTGAACGAGCACGGGTGGAGCGGCGACGAGGTGGAGACTGAGCTGCCTGCTCCTCTGTATCCTCAGTGGCCTGTGGAGCCTCAGCAGTCTGGGTAGCCTCAGTAGTGGGTGCAGTCTCCGTAGCCTGTGTCTGCTCTGAGGGAGGATCAACTGACATCTGCTCGGACGGTGCTGTAGCCTCAGTGCCCTCAGTGGCCTCAGTGCCGAGCTGTCGACCTTCAAGATGAAAGCGACGCTCGCCTATGTGTAATCCACTGCGTCTGCCACCTCTCTCTGCCTGCTCTGCGGCGTCTGCCACAGCCTGAGCGACCTCTGCATCTGAAAGAGTCTTCCTCTTTTTCTTGACTGCCATCATCTTGACGCGCTTACCACGCGCAATCTCATCACGACGGGGAGGACTGTTGTCCCCGTCACCTGGAGCACCACCGGCGTTCTTGCAACGCACCATGCTGACTGACTGCTTGAAAGTCTCTGTGAGATGATGAACTGACACTCGAGAGGCTTGGCCTCAATCCGTATCCGCAGGCTTGGCCTCGGATTTAGCAAACAGATCAGACCTGGCACACCGACTGACTCGCTGCACGTATGGAATAGGGAGATATACAATAAGCATATATATCTAAAGATGCGAAACCCTAGATAGCAAGCACGTAAGATACGAAAGGAATCGACGCTAAGCTACCTCGGATCGACGAGACGACGGTGAAGGGACGAGATGATCTAGTTCGCGAGAACTCCCGAGATTCGGCGATCGAGCACTGAAACGACCAATCGAGATTATCAAGGAATTGATATGGTCAAACGACAAGCCCTAACAATTGAAAGAAAGGAATTGAGTCGAAACGAAATAGGAAACGAAAACCTCGCCATTACCTCAAGATAGGGTCACCAAACCCTAGGTTAGGGTTTAGGGTTAAACCCTAGAATCAACAGCTCGGCCGAAGGAGGGGATTTAGGAGCTAGGTCGCACGGGGAGTAGATGAGGCACTGGAGGACGGGCTGGAGTTCGCCGGCGGCGGTTTTGGCGGTGGCGCAAGGTGGTGGTGGCGCGGCTTGCGGCTAGGGCGCGGGCGCGGGCAGGTGCGGGTGCAGCGCGGCTTGGCAATGGAGGAGCGAGCAGGGGCAGGGCGCGGCGCTGCTGGGCGCGGGAGCCGCTAGGAGGAAGAGGGCAGGCGAGGCGGCTCCGGCGGCGGGGAAAACGCGGCTAATCGGCGACCGAAGACAAGGCGGCGGTGGATGTCGGGAAGATGAAGAAAATAATGAAAAAACTGTACGGCTTTATGAGGGCGAGATCCGCTCGGTATAGAAGCACCGGACGCGGTGGTGAAAATCACCGGACGCGGTGGTGCAGCGTCCGGTGACACTCCAGTAAGCTCCTGGAGTCACAGGATGCGTCCGGTGTGCACAGACCGGACGCGGTCAGAGTCCGATGCCAGAGTGCTCGGGATTTCATAGCGGAGCACCGGACGCGGTGGTGGTAGCCGGGACCGGACGCGGTGGTGGTCAGAGGCGCGTCCGGTGCAGCGTCCGGTGCCTAGATCAGGACTTGTTCTTCTGGAAAACCGGACGCGCAGGTGGACACCGGGACCGGACGCGGTGGTGAAGCAGCACTGCGTCCGGTGCAGCGTCCTGTCGCGGTTTTTCGCCTTTCTTCGTTCCGAACTTCGACGCGACTTCTCCCAATCAAGTTCCAATTCAAAGAGACACAAATAAACACCAATTGGAACCCGATATGAGTGACCTCACTCAAACCCTCAAATTTTTCAAAATATTTTGCCTTAGGCTAGTATTGTTTTTACGAAAATAGGCAATAGACACCCGAGGAGCAACGTATGGCCATGCAATAGAGTTTTCGGACCTTTAGGAGCGTCAAAAGCTCTCTCTATTCATGGACGAACACAGAGGTTGCTCAAAGCTAAACCGAAAAAGAACGACAAACAAACAACCATGCAAATGCAATGCAATACAATAAAGTAAAGCTAGGTTGCTTGTCAAGTTTGATCCACGGTTAGGCTTCTTCACTCCTCCAAAGGAGGGTTATCGTAACCGTGTTAGCCAAGCCCTAAATGCATTGCGATAAAGTAAACATGACATATGATACAATGCAATGCAAGGGACAACACCCGCTCATTTTTTAAAGTTACTAGAATCAAGCACATTAAGTTCACTTCTTAGCCTACAAAAGGTAGCCTCGTCCAAAGGTTTAGTGAAGATATCCGCTAATTGATTTTCACTTCGTACACCTTCTAGTGAAATGTCATTTTTAGCAACGTGATCTCTTAGAAAGTGATGGCGGATATCAATGTGCTTGGTGCGAGAGTGTTGTACCGGATTGTTGGCAATTTTAACGGCACTTTCATTGTCACATAAAAGTGGCACCTTTTCAAGAACAACTCCATAGTCTAGGAGGGTTTGTTTCATATATAAGATTTGTGCACAACAAGCCCCCGCGGCAATGTATTCCGCCTCGGCGGTGGACAAAGCCACACTATTTTGCTTTTTAGATGACCAAGATACTAAAGATCTCCCAAGTAAATGGCACCCTCCGGATGTGCTTTTTCTATCAATTTTGCAACCGGCATAATCCGAGTCGGAATAGCCAACTAGTTGGAATCTAGCTCCTTTGGGATACCATAAACCAATACTTGGGGTGTGCTTAAGATATCTTAGGATTCTTTTCACAGCACTTAGGTGAGGTTCTTTAGGGCACGCTTGAAAGCGAGCACACATGCACACACTAAACATGATATCGGGCCTAGATGCGGTAAGGTACAACAAGCTACCAATCATAGAACGGTAGAGAGTTTGATCAACCGGTTTACCTCCCTCATCTAGGTCGAGATGTCCATTTGATGGCATTGGGGTCTTGATTGGCTTGCATTCTTCCATCTTGAATCTTTTGAGAAGATCCTTGGTATACTTCTCTTGAGAGATGAAAATCCCTTCTCTCATTTGCTTGACTTGAAAACCAAGGAAGAATGTGAGCTCACCAATCATTGACATCTCGAACTCCTTCGACATCAATTCACCAAACTCCTTGCAATAATCTTCATTTGTTGACCCGAAGATGATATCATCAACATATACTTGACAAATGAAGATCTCCCCTTTGAGCTTCTTGGTGAATAGTGTGGTGTCGACCTTCCCGATGGTGAAGCCCTTCTCAATGAGGAAGTCCCGGAGGCGCTCATACCACGCTCTAGGGGCTTGCTTGAGCCCATATAGCGCCTTGGACAACCTATAAACATGATTAGGATATCTAGGGTCTTCAAACCCGGGAGGTTGATTGACATAGACTAGTTCATTAATAAAGCCATTTAAGAATGCACTTTTCACATCCATTTGATATAATTTCATATCATGATGTGATGCATATGCAAGAAGGATACGAATGGCTTCAAGTCTTGCTACGGGTGCAAAGGTCTCTCCAAAATCAAGGCCTTCAACTTGAGAGAACCCCTTTGCCACTAGTCTTGCCTTGTTCCTCACTACTATGCCTTGGTCATCTTGCTTGTTTCGGAACACCCACTTGGTTCCAATGACTCTTGCACCTTTAGGATGCTCTTCAAGTGTCCAAACTTGGTTGCGGGTGAAGTTGTTCAATTCTTCATGCATGGCGTTCACCCAATCCGGATCTTGAAGAGCTTCTTCTACATTCTTAGGTTCAACACAAGAGACAAAAGAGTGATGTTCAACGAAAGAAGCTAGCTTTTGAGATCGAGTCATTACTCCCTTTGTGGGACTCCCTATGATGAGTTCTTGCGGATGAGCTTGAAGTAGAGGTGAGTTTCTTCTATCAACCACTTGAGGAGGTGGATGGGGAGCATCAACATCTTGTGCTTGTGCCTCGGCTTGTTCATGAGAGACATAAGTATCTTCATTTTCAACTCTCTCATTCTTGTCATCATCTTGAGGCACACGTGATGAAGATGGTGGATCAATGATTTGCACATCGTCTTCATCATCTTTTGGCTTGATGTCTCCCACCGGCATGTTCTTCATGGCCTCCCTCAAGGGTTCATCACCTACATCATCACAATTCTCAATTGCTCCTTGGGAGCCGTTAGATTCATCAAATTCCACATCATATGTTTCTTCAACCAACCCGGTGGTATGGTTAAATACTCTATATGCTTTGGACTTTGATGAGTAACCAACAAGAAAACCAATATCACAACGTCTTTGAAACTTCCCTAGGTGTTGACGCTTCTTGTAGATGTAACATTTGCAACCAAACACCCGGAAGAATGAGACGTCCGGCTTCTTCCCATTAAGCAACTCATAGGGGGTCTTGCCAAGAAACTTTTGGAGGAAAAGGCGATTTGAAGCATAGCAAGCGGTGTTGATTGCCTCGGCCCAAAACTTCTCGGGAGTGTTGTACTCATCTAGCATTGTTCTTGCAAGGGTGATCAAGGTCCGGTTCTTTCTCTCAACTACACCATTTTGTTGAGGAGTGTAGGTTGAAGAAACTTCATGCTTGATTCCAATTTCATCACAATAAGCTTCTATGTTGGTGTTGTCAAACTCTTTGCCATTGTCACTTCTAATCTTCTTTATCTTGACTTCAAATTCATTTTGAGCTCTCTTTGCAAACTTCTTGAAGCAACTTGCCACTTCGGATTTGTCATGGAGGAAGAAGGTCCATGTGTATCTTGAGTAGTCATCCACTATCACAAGACAATAGAGATTACCACCCAAACTCTTGTATGTTGTAGGCCCAAACAAATCCATGTGTAGAAGTTCTAGCACTCTTGAGGTTGACATGAAAGCCTTGGTAGGATGAGTGTTTGCGACTTGTTTGCCGGCTTGACATGCACTACAAGGTTTGTCCTTTTCAAACTTCACATCCTTCAATCCTCTTACTAGTTCTTTCTTCAATAGTTTGTTGAGAGTGCTCATTCCAACATGTGCAAGCCTCCTATGCCAAAGCCACCCAAGTGAGGTCTTGGTGAACAAACATGTCATCAAATTTGCATCTTCGGAGGTGAAGTCAACAAGATAAAGATTGTTGTATCTAAAGCCTTTGAATATCACTTGCTTGTCATCTATCTTTGAAACTTCAACTTCATTTGGTGTGAACAAGCATTGGAAGCCAAGATCACAAAGTTGCCCAACGGATAACAAATTGAAACTCAATGAAGCAACATAGAGCACATTTGAGAGTGAGTGATCATTTGATATTGCTACCTTGCCTATACCCTTGACTTTGCTCTTTGAATTATCTCCAAATGTGATCTTCTCTTGACATATCCCATTCTCTTCAATTGAGGTGAACATACGAGGATCACCGGTCATATGTTGAGTGCAACCACTATCAATAACCCAATGAGATCCACCGGTCTTGTAGTTCACCTACACACAAGAGATCAAGCTTTTTGTTTAGGGACCCAAACTTGAGAGGGGCCCTTGACTTTCTCAACTAGTGACTTGGCAACCCATATTTTCTTTGGCCTATTCTTGTTTGGGGGACCCAAAAACATGACTTTCATCTTTCCATTTGAATCTTTTCTTAGCATGTAATGAGCATTGAAGGCAAAAGGTCTAGCATGCTTGGGCAAGGGTTGTGGTGGTGGAGTTTTGCATTCATGAGCAAAATGACCTTCTTGACCGCACTCAACACATCTCTTTGGCTTGGGCTTTGATTTGCTTTGTTGTTGAGCTTTTGCTTTCTTCTCTTGATTTGCCAAGTACCCAATACCACTTCTATCCATCTTCATCACGGTGTTCATGAGGAGCTCACTTTGCAAATATTGGCCTCTTGTGAACTTGCTTAGGCCGGTCTTGAGATGCTCTTTTTCTTGCTTGAGCTTCTTGTTCTCTTCAATGAGTGACTCATTTGTTGTTTGCTTCTCAAGAGCCATCAAACCTTTGAGCTTCTTGTTCTCATTTGCAAGCTTCTCATTCTCACACTTGATCTTGGCATAATCATCATGGTTGCATGACTCAACCACACTCTTGCCTTTGCTACTAGAACCTTGCTCAATGCTTTCAATGATCAAGTCATCACATGATGTAGCTATATCACACTTAACAATATGGTTAGTAGCATCATGTGTTTCAAGAGCAAGTTCATTTGCAACCACAAGACTATCATAGTCAATTTTTAATGTGGTGTACTTGTCTTTTAGAGAGCTATGTCTAGTGATGAGCTCATCATGCTTCTTCTCAAGTTTATCATGTTGATCTTTAAGCTCTTTGTTAGAAGTTTTGAGCTCCTTGAGAGTGGAAGACATAATTTCATTTTGATCTCTAAGCTCACCACTAGTCTTTTGAGCATTTTCAAGCTTAGATGAGAGTGATTCATTTTCATTTTGAAGGTCATCATTTTCACTTCTTGTCCTTCTTATGATTTTAGTGTATTTGTTTAGCAATTTTACAAGTTCATCATAAGAGGGAGCATCAAATTCATCATCACTATCACTATCATCATCATCATCACTATCATGATTTTGTACCTTACGTTCACCCTTGGCCATAAGGCATAGGTGAGTAGTAGACGATGATGGTGAAGAGGGCGGTGACGGTGGTGGTGAAGATGTCGGTGAAGATGATGGCCCCATCACAAATGCGGCTACCTTCTCTTTCTCATCATCGCTCTCATCTTCGGAGGAGCCACAAGATGATTCAATGTCGGTGAGCCAATCACCAACAATATAAGCCTTTCCACCCTTCTTCTTCTTGTAGAACTCCTTCTTCTTGCCATCCTTCTTCTTGTATGGCTTGTTCTTCTTCTTCTCATCTTCTTCATCACTTGAATCATTCTTCTTGCCCTTGTTCTTGTTCTTGAACTTGTCTTTTGGTGGTCTAGGGCATTGATGAGCTAGGTGGCCAAGTTCACCACAATTGTAGCAATCCATCTCCGAGATGGGCTTTCTCTTGCTACTTGTGAAAAATTTCTTTTTCTTGCCATCGAACTTGATGCCACTCTTGTTAAGCTTCTTTAGCATCTTGGTGGTCTTCCTCACCATGAGTGCAAGTGATTCATCATCGACATCACTTTCACTTGAGCTTTCTTGCACGATCATGGCTTGGCCCTTCTTCTTCTTCTTGTCAAGGCTAGCTTTGAAGGCCAAGTCTTTCTTCTTGGAAGATGATGAGCCCTCTTCCGGAGTGATGTGCATGTACATCTCATGCGCATTGATCTTCCCCAATACTTGAGTCGGTGTTGCGGTGGAGAGATCACTTTGATGAAGCACGGTGACAATGTGACCATACTTCTCAACGGGAAGCACACTCAAGATCCGCCTTGCAACATCCGATTGACTCATTTGAGTGAGTCCAAGAGCATTGAGGTCCTCTACAAGAACATTCAAGCGAGTGTACATTTCATTAGCGCTTTCTTTGGGAAGCATCTCAAAAGAATTAATTTTCTTTAAAGCAATATGATAGCGTTCCTCACGCTCACTCTTAGTTCCCTCATGGAGAGCACAAAGATTTTCCCACAAATCATGAGCGTTCTTTGCATTACGCACACGATTGAAGATATCTTTGCCTAAGCCCCGGTAGAGTGCATTTTTGGCCTTTGCATTCCACCGGTCGTACTTCTCCTCGTCACCCGTGGGGTTTGCGGGATCCTTGATAGCGGGAAGCCCTTCGGTTGCGGCTCTAAGACACCCGACATCTATGGCTTCGAGATACGCCTCCATCCGGATTTTCCAATATGGAAAATCATCCCCCTCAAAGGTGGGAGGTGGTCCTTCCCCGTTAGACATCTTGCTCTAGGCGGTAAAGCCTAAATTAGGAGCAACACGGCTCCGATACCAATTGAAAGGATCAAGATGCCCAAGAGGGGGGGTGAATTGGGCTTTTCTAAAAATTAATTGCAAGAATTAAATCCTATAAGCCGGAATTCACCCCTAGTGCCTACTTGTGTTCCTAGAGAGTCTACCGTTAAAAAGTTTTGCACCCTAGTTTCCAATCCTAGTCTAGCATGGCAATTCTAGAAATGTAAAACAAGCAATGAAAGTAAATACGAGAAAGTAATTGCTTGAATGTAAAGGGGCAAGGAACACGGCGATGTTTTTCCGAGGTATCGGAGAGTCGCCACTCCCCACTAGTCCTCGTTGGAGCACCCGCGCAAGGGTGTCGCTCCCCCTTGATCCGCGCAAGGATCAAGTGCTCTCTACGGGTTGATTCTTCGACACTCCGTCGCGGCGAATCACCCAAAACCGCTCACAACTTGAGTTGGGTCATCCACAAGCTCCGCCGGATGATCACCAAACTCCCAATCACCACCAAGCCGTCTAGGTGATGGCGATCACCAAGAGTAACAAGCTAGAACTCTCACTTGACCACAACGAGCCTAAATGAGGAGATGGATGCACACTTGCTACTCTCGAATCACTAGTGAGGAATCACAAACTTTGATTCTCAAAACTCTATCCTCACTAGAGCTCTTGCACTCCCTTGCACTCTAAAGGGTTTTCTCAGATGTTTGAATGAGCAAGAGACCTCTAAAAGAGGTGGAGGGGTTGTATTTATACACCCCTCAAAGAAAACGAACCGTTATTTCTGACACGGGGTCACCGGACGCGCCGGTGCTACGCACCGGACGCACCGGTCCCCTGTAACGGTCAAAACCCGTTTTTGAAATCGAACCACCGGACGCACCGGTCAGGTAGCACCGGACGCGTCCGACGTGCAAGGGAGCTTACTGGAGTCACACCGGACGCGAGTCCGCGTCCGATGCCTGAAGACCGGACGCGTCCGGTCCTCTCTGGACCTTACTGGACTCGCACCGGACTCGCCGATCAAGTCCAGTGTCGCGTCCGACGGGCGTTCTCTCTCGATGACACGTGTCGGTCGCTGACCACTGCGTCCGGTCCTCGCGAGGACCGCGTCCGGTGATCAGGCCCGAAACCTAGCGCGGTTTAGAACACACCGGACGCGTCCGGTGTTCCCGAAGACCGCGTCCGGTGCCAGGAAAACAGCCCGAAACTCGTCGAAACGCGTCGCAACTTCAACCAAGTTGCTTCTAACTGAACCTTGAGCTAAACTAGGGTTGCCTAGCGCCGAGTTTAACAAGTGTGCACCACACCTAAACATAGGACTCGCCTAGGTCAAGCTACCCATTCATGCCCCCCTTTATAGTACGGCCAAAAGAGAAAAACGAAGATCCTAACGACTATTCCGAATGTGTCTCAACACTTCATCATCCGGAACTAACCGTCCTTAATCTTGACGTCACTCTTTTGAAAACCGAAACGATTTCCATCAAGGGACACGAAGCCACAGTGCTCAAAGCAGTTATCACCTCCATGACCTAACTTACCAATGTTTCTGCAAAACACACATTAGTCATGGTAATAAAGTGTTGTCATTAATTACCGAAACCAAACCTTGGGGCCTAGATGCTTTCAGGCATGATAAGATGCCAGTCTTCTCAACAAGCGCAGCCGATACATGAACAATGAGTGCCTCCTGAAGAAGATGATGCACAAGAAGATGAGGACATGCCTGAATGGGAACTTCAAAAGAAGCATCCAATCAAAGTAAGTCCAATATATGTTCTGATGAGAAACGTCTTGTCGGTGCACAAGTGGTATGCCCATGACCAGTTCAAGCCTGAGAACCAAGTTAAAGAAGTCCCAAAAAGAGCTTCTAATGAGGCCGTCACTAGCAAACTCCACAAACCAGCAAAGAAGTATCCAAATGTTGATGCCATCAAATGGTCAAAGGATTGCTTGGAAACATATGAAAGAGGCAAGCCCTTCCTACCAAACCAGGACATCCAATGCCTATCACTTGGAACGAAAAGCTTCCATGATTGGTACTTGCGTGTTCTCCCAACGAGTATAGACCTCGTACAAGCATGCTTCCCCACCGGCACATTTGGAAGCCCAGTCGGGAAAACTATCTTTGACTTAAATGACATGTAGACATGCTTTCACCTCGGAGCAATGGAAACGAATCTAATTCACACGTGATGCCTGTAAGTCCTTGCCCTCTCGATATGATATGAATGTAATCTTTGGATTTTGTTGTAACTAACCCACGCCGTGATTTGTAGAATGCAAGTGCACATTGTAAAACAAATGCCAAGTGTGAAAGCAGGGTATGTAGACCCTCAACCTATAGCACAAATAAATTTTAATTATCCCAGACAGTGGAAACTAGATGGCAAAGAACTAACTGCTGGAAACACCCTTTGGGAGAAAGAGGAGATCCATCAAAAGAAAATAAAGGAAGAGTCCCTTAAGGTTGCGGTATACATTGCCATGGCTTTAAAAAATTTCCAACACCACTCTACTATATGGCTACCATACAACTTCGAGTAAGTTCAACTCTATACTTAAAGCTTTGTTCGATATATTTTGTTCGATGCAAAAGAGCTTATATAGTTCTATGATTAAATTCATGCAGCAACCACTAGATCTGTATAGGCGTCGATGTCAAGAGGAGCATGGCATGGGTCTTTGATTCAATAGATAGGGACCCGGTGACATACAAAGACTTCATAGCGATTCTCAGGACGTATACATATCGACAATCTTCATTAGCTTATATGTTTGTATATATACTAGTAACGTTCACTTTTGGATACTAACAAGTTGCATTTGCTAAAATCATTTGAACAGGGCATTCAGGTTCTATGTCACTAGACATCACGGAAGGCATGATCCAGTAAGGAAGGAAAGGCTGGCTATGAAAACAATATGTGCGGTAAGTGTAACTCACTTTAGTACTCCATTACATGACTGTCAAAAGCATTATTTAACATTTCCATATACAAAACATAGTGCCCCAAGCAGAAGCCTGGGAGTCTACATTGTGGATATTATGTATGTTCTATGATGAGTAACACCGGTGCCTAGAGGAGACACCCCTTAAGGGTAAGTTTGAACCTCTTCACTCGTAGTATAAAAACTTCATATATGTTATGAAATACTAAACCGAAACTTGTTCTCTTGTATTTGAAAGATGAGAAAGAAATGAAAAGGGGTCCATACAAGGATGACAAACTCTTAGAGCTCGTCGGTGACCTTTGCAACTTCATATTGGACCAGATTATACATGTCAAAGACACCTACCATGACCGAGCTTCCGACTTAGGTAGAAATACTCAGTACCAATACCTTCGTGAGACTGAAAGGCTAGCTCTAGGACATTAATAAAATTGTATATGGAAATTGACGTTGGTCTTACCTTGTGAGATGGTTTGGACTTGTGGAATAAATGAGACTTGTGAATTATGTCTGTGTAATGATGGATTGTATATATTCTTGTGAATTGGACTTGTAATGTTAGCTTATATAATGCTCTTGTGCCTGTGGTCAGATTTGAATTATATATGTTCTGGTATTATAGGGGCGGCTGGTATTACAGCCGCCCCTACAAATCGATTTTGTAAAGGCAGCCCCTACAAATTGATTTTTAAGGGTGGCTGATAACACTAGCCGCCTCTACAAATCGATTTGTAGGAGCGGTCTGAGAACTGCCCCTACAAATACATGATTTGTAGAGATTGTATGGTAGGGGCGGCTAGCCTAGCCGCCTCTACAAAGCCTCACTAGCCGCCCCTAGAAACCATTCTTGTAGTAGTGCCGCACACTAATACGACTCACACAGCTCACATCATAATGAAATGCTGCTGCAGGAAAAATGGAATTGAGATATGCCTTTCTCAAGAATGTAGCTAGTGGCAGCAGTACCAAAACACTCGCATGAAAAAAAAATGTTTCGATACATTATCAAAGTATGAACAGACCAAGAAGCCATAAAAGAAAACTGCCAAGATAACTTACTGCAAAGATACATAAAAGGACCAAGCTTGGCTCTTATATTATCAGATTTAAACAACCTTACTTTCCGCCAGCCATCCGCACCATTGCAACGTGTGCAACACCTCGATCTATTTTTTGAAAGATCCAGATGAAATATTTGCAACATACGTCTGAAGGCAAATGAAACACTTGAAACATGCGTCTGAAATATTTACAAAAATATCTAAAAAATACTTGAAAAGCCACTATAATACATATGCAATATCCAGATAGCAACACCCAAAATAAACACACTTGCAACATGCTTCTGAAAAACAGATGAAACATTTGGAACACATGCTTGTAACATGTGTGTATAACTATTGTAACATATACAACACATATACAATATCCTGATCTACTTTTGCAACATCGATGTGAAACAGTTACAACACACCCATAAAACATCAACATGCGCTTTCAGCGCAATGTCACCTGGCTGCTTAGACGAATGGAGGCCTCGTTATTTCAAAGCTCACGGTGGCGGCGCATGGAGCTCGGCGGTGCCCTAGCGGAGGCACTACGCCACCCTGAGCGAGCAGAGTGGCATGGGCGAAGCACCTGGCGAGGCCGCAAGCACCACTGGGTAGAGAGATTTTTTTTTTAAAGGGACGTGGATCGGAGCGAGCGGACGCCATAGCGAGTGAGAAGCCGCGTCCATCCATCCAAATGTCCTTGATAGAGCAGCATTATCATAGGATAAAAAACAGAAAGATAACCCCATCACAGTAGCTTGCTCTGAAAAATTGAAAGCAGGCTGGCTAAGATTTTTGAGAGAATTCTCCGTGGACAATTATAAAAGATATACAACTTCCTTGCACGACACTGGAAAGTTTATCTTTCTCGTCGAGCACCAGGCCTTGTTTAGATGCACCCCAAAAGTTAGAATTTTTTCACTCTCTCTCCATCACATCAATCTTTAGACCCATGCATAAAGTAGTAAATGTAGATAAAATAATAACTAATTACATAGTTTAGTTGGAAATTACGAGATAGATCTTTTGAGTCTAGTTGATCCACGATTGAACAATATTTATCAAATAAGATGAAAGTGGTATTATTCGTCGGGTTGAAAAGATTTACAATCCGAACGTGGCCCCAGTTCACAAGTTTATCTTTCTCGTCGAGCCTCCAACGTGCCTTAACTAGAGGCCAAAATGTCCATTCTGCCCTCCCTTGATGGACGTGCTGGAACGAAGGGAATATTACAGTCTTGAACGAGGTGACACCGATACAACCAAACCTTAGGGTGCGTTTAGTTCATTCAAAATTTCAAAAAATTTATAAGATTTTCCGTCACATCGAATCTTTATATATATATATGAAGTATTAAATATAGATAAAAAATAACTACAAGACGAATCTTTAGAACTTAATTAGTTCATGAATGGACACTAATTACCAAATATAAACGAAAGAGTTACTGCTTCAAAAAAAATTTACACCCCATCTTTTTTTTTTTGCGAACTAATTTACACCCCATCTAAACGCACCCTTACTACAGCGTGACAGTTTCAGTCTTTCAGACCAGAGGCGGGGCACCCGGTCGGCACCGGGTCCCGGCGGCAGCGGGCAGCCGGCAGCCATGGCGGACGCCGGGGTGACAGGGGTGGTGGCCAAGCTGGGTGAGCTGGTGGCGGAGGAGGCGACGGCGCTGCTGCGCGTGGACGCCGAGATCCGGGCGCTGCGCCGGAAGCTGGCCTACCTGCAGGGGCCGACCGGCAGCGCCGCGGCCGCGCAAGCGAGCTGCTCCTGCTCTGGCTGCGCGAGACCAGGGAGGTCGCCTTCGAGGTCGAGGACGCCGTCGATGAGTTCCACCTCCGCGTCGAGACCTGCCGCCTCGGGGCCCGGTGGCGCCGGCGCTGCAGATGGTGGTGGGGATGGCACCGCGACGCCGTCAGCCTCGTCCAGGCCCTCGCCACGCAGGTGCTCATTCTGATTCATTTCTCAGCCCCAACGAAACTCGCCTAATACAAATTAAGAACGGGGATCACTTTATTTCTGACTTTGTGGCTTCAATTTTTTCATGTTAACTGATTGTTTGCTGAAATCGGTACAACTTGCAAGCTAGCCATGGTAATAAACTAATAATTGAGAAAAATAGGGAAACACAAAACGAAACTTTGCATCTCCTAAACAAGAATGACAGTAGTTTCAGAGACATATTCTATTACCGAACCTCTAGGCTCTAGGAAAAGATGTCCATCACTGTCGCATTACACATTGCAGTAGACACCTCGTATTTGTCCTTGTACTAATCTGTATTCATGTTTACATGATTGATTGTGGTGCATTCTTCTTGAAACCCATCAATTCAGAAAGGAAAAAAAATACATAGACATGGAGTCTATAAGGGGAAATATATGCTCACAAAACATTGATGGGGGTATTTCTTGGTGTCCATTCTATGCTCTGATCAAATTATGCCTGTGGCTACTTCATCCAGGACTAAGGATGGCAACGGGTCGGGTTCGGGGCGGGTCGAGCGTCCGCGGACCCGAACCCAACACCCGACAACAAAACCCGAACCTGCTCCGAAACCTGTTACGGGGGAAGATTCAGCCCCGACCCTGAACCCGCCGGGTCCCCGAAACCCGATGGGTTCCCCGAAACCCCGGGAATTTTACGGTTACAACACCAGAACACACGCACAAGACAAGTACAGAACTGCAGATAAGATCATAAGAAGCACTCATCAAGCTATTCAAGCAATCAAGCACATGCGCATCACTGCAGCCACAGCCAGGCGCATAGCAAATAGCAATAGCAATAGTAATCACTGGAGTAGCAAATAGTGTACGACAGCACTACTAGTAGTAGTAGACCAGTAGTCCAGTACAGATCGATGCTTGCTGCTTGTACCGGCGGACCAGCCCCTTGCGGACCGGCGGACGGACCGGCACCCTGCAGACTGGCGGACGGCGCACGGTAGGGATCGGGTGGGGGACGGCTGCAGGACGGCGAGTGGAGGCGGCCAGGAGACTGGAGACGAGATTTCACTGGATGACTGGAATATATACGTAGGGTTACATGTTAATGGGCCAAGGCTTGGTGGGCTTTTATTTACTCTGCTCCTACTATTTCGGGTCCCCGACGGGCACCCGCGGGGGAGATATAAAACCCGCACCCGACCCGACCCGTTTCGGGTACCCGAACCCGCAAACCCGCGGGGCGAAAACTGCACCCGCCCCCGCCCCCACCGGGTCGGGTACCCGCGGGTTTCGGGTCCAAACCTGACCCGCTGCCATCTTTTGACCAGGACTTGAGTTTTATTCTGAAATTAGCACTTGCGTGGTCAATACCAAACTTCTGATTTTTAGCCTACAGATAACATCCCTAGTTAGTTTCTATGGTCAGACATGCTTAGTGCCCATTGGGTGTCAGCTACTGTTGTTTGACATACCTCTACTTTCTGAGATTCTTGCTCCATAATTCAGCTCTTCATCTTCTTTTCCAATCAGTACATCATTAAAGACCTTGTGATCTTTTGGGCAAATAAATGTGTACTCTATCCGGTCCAAAGTGCAAGTCATTTAAGTTTTGTTAGTCAAACTTTGGCCAAGTTACACCAAATTAGTTTCATTAAATCCACCATGAAATATGTTTGGATAGTGCATTTGTTTGGTATTGTATTTTTAAAATATATTTTTCTATAAATTTGGTCAAGGTTAAAGAAATTTGACTCTCCTTCTATTTTTTATTTGAAACCAGACATTTGCTGTTTTGGTTGGTTTAGTGACCCCTGTGAGTACATTTGAGGTTCATCACATATCTCTATGCTAATGGTTTGCAAACTAACATGTCTATATATGTTGGCAGATTTTGTACGTCATGGGCTGTCAAATCAAATATCTAAGATCAATGAAAGGATTGATGAACTTAACCAGAACAGGCGAACTTTGCATCTTCTAAACAACAGGACATGACAGTAGTTTCAGAGACATATTCTCTGAACCTCTAGGCTCTAGGCAAAGTTCTTTAACCATTGCTGTAGACACCTCCTATTTGTCCTTTTACTAATCTATATTCATGTTTAGATGATTGGTTATGGTGGATTCTTCTTGAAATCCATCAATGCAGAAAACGAAAAAATGCATATACATGGAGTCTATATGGGGAAATATATGCTTAATAGATGGGGGTGTTTCTTGGCGTCCATTCTATGCTATGATCAAATTATGCCTGTGGCTACTTCATCCAGGACTTGATTTTTATTCTGAAATTAACACTCTCGTGGTCAATACCAAACTTCTGATTTTTAGCCTACAGTTAACATCCCTAGTTAGTTTCTATGGTCAGACATGCTTAGTGCCCATTGGGTGTCAGCTACTGTTGTTTGACATACCTCTATTTTCTGATATTCTTGCTGCACAATTCAACTCTTCTTTTCCAATCAGTACATCATTAAAGACCTTGTGATCTTTTGGGCAAATAAATGTGTACTCTATCGGGTCCAAAGTGTAAGTCATTTAAGTTTTGTCAGTCAAAATTTGGCCAAGTTACATCAAATTAGTTTTGTTAAATCCACCATGAAATATATTTTGATAGTGTATTTATTTGGTATTATAGATTTTTTATATATTTTTCTATAAACTTGGTCAAAGTTAGAGAAATTTGACTTAGGAAAAAACAAAAACGACTTACATTTTGGAACGAAAGGAGTATTGATCAACGAATCTCTCTTTTTGTTTTTATTTGAAACCCCAAACCGCATTTGTTACTTTGGTTTTATTTAGCGAGCCCTATGTATACATTTGAGGTTCATCTCACACATGCCTCTATGCTAATGGTTTGCAAATTAACATGTCTATGTTGTGCAGATTTTTGTACGTCATGGGCTGTCAAATCAAATATCTAAGATCAATGAAAGGATTGAGGAACTTAACCAGAACAAGGAAACCTATCAAATTGAAAGTTCTCCTTCTGAAATTTGGAGCTCATCGTCAGTTGAAGTGGATCCTGAGTGGTACACTACTATCTGGTTTTCATTTTCTTTTTCTCGTTTTGTACTTTAATTTGACCTGTTTTTTTTCCTTATCCTTCATTCCGGTACGCAATTTCTTTTAAAGTGGTCCATATTCTGTTTCTGTGTTTCCCTGTTCCTTTTTTTTCTGTGTGCACCTCACTGCTACATGTAGATAGCGCTGCAAAATATCTTATGTTCCCAAAACCAATGTGGAAACATCTTTTCGTCCTACCACCTGTTCTAGCGTTCATATGTTTGGCACTTCATTTCAACATGTATATTGTGATTCTGGTTTAAGGTGATCAAACTGTGAAGGTGCATTTTCCTGTACTAGTGCAGTAGTTTGGTGCGTATCACTTCCAAAAATGTTGCAAGGTGCACGTGCTGACCTGTTGGTAGATTTGGTACTATTAATTCAATATATACTGTCTCTAAAGCATTGTAACTTGGAATGTAGTAGTGACTGTTGCGATTGGGATAGTCTTTCAAGATGTAAGAAGAGCTAAAGAGTTGAGTGCGCTGGCCCATTTACCATGTTCAGGAGTGTGCAAATTACCAATCACTTTATTGTGTTTGATCGAATGGAACACAACTGCATCATATAAAGGTATTATGTCGATGACTGTTAGCCAGTCCCTGTTGTTTTGCTGGTGCAAAGGGTCTTTGAGTCATACGGACAGCCTAACCAAGTTGGGAAGGCCTTTCATCTAGAATTTCAGTGGAAAGTAATTAGTATGATCTGGTGTTCTAATTTCTCCCTCACTCCCTTGCAGGTGAGATATTTGTTTGCACCGTTCCCTGTTTTTGTTAGTACAATGATACACAGCTCCACGTGTTTGATAAAAAAAATGTGAGGCCTAAGATCATATTTCTATGTGTCCCTGCAGAGAATTATGAACCTTTTAGTGTACCATTGCAAAGTGCCCTTTATAAATACATAATGTGTCAGTCCCCTATTTTGTTATATGCAATTTGTAAGCGTACTATATGGCTGAAACTCGTCGATTCAATATTGAAATAAAACTGACTGAAACATTCTGCAGGTACGAGGATAAATATGTTATAGGCTCTAGAGAAAGTGAATTTGCTATCCTTAAGGACCTAATCATCAACAAAGAGAGAGATATTTCTCACCAGGCTGTCATCTCAATTTTGGGGGAGCTTGGCATTGGAAAGACTACACTTGCAAAAAAGCTGTACAATGACCCAGATATCATAAAACACTTTGAGGTCCATGCATGGGTATGTCTTCCACCACATATCAGGTTCAGGGACTACATTGAGATTATGTACATGCAGGTCAGCTCACAGGTTCCAGAAACTCCTGAGAAAAATGATAGTACAACATCTGCACCTGGTAATGAAGAAACCACCGATATGGAATTCAAACTTTGGCAGAACCTTGAGAACAGGAGGTACCTAGTTGTTCTTGATGGTTTAGTCAGCATTAGTGACTGGAACTCGTTATTTGCCGTGCTGCCACGTACCAATGGCAGCCGGATCTTACTCACCACACATCTCAATGTGAAGGAAATCAATCACATTGACCCACAGATAGCTCCCATTAAGCTTCCTTATCTTGACGTAAAACATGGAGAGGAGTTATTTTGTCAACGAGTTTTTGGGACAATAGAGCCTCCACAAATTTATAGGAGCAAGGGTTACTATAAAAATGTTCATAATATATCAACAGGTCTACCCCTGGCAATTACTGTGCTTGCAGGAATATTGCGATCAAAGTTGATTCCCATGGAGTGGGATGTCATATTTGAACAACTCGAGTCCAATGGCCAGCCAAAACCAGTTAGAAGCATATGGTCTTTGGCTTTTGATGACTTGCCACACTACCTCAAGTCATGTTTCCTATACTTCGCATCAGTTTCAGAAAATGTCATTCTTTACCCAGATCGTTTGGTGCGTCTGTGGATTGCTGAAGGTTTTGTTATGCCAAAGAAGGCAGAAACACTGGAGGATGTTGGGTTTGACTATCTAAAAGAACTGGTTGCAAGAGGGTTAGTGCAGGTCATGGAGAAGGATGCTAGTGGATCCATCAAGCTGGTAGCCATCCACAATCTGCTCCATGCTTTTGTGGAGTCTGAAGCACAGGACTCTAGTTTTCTTGAAATCCACCATCATGCTAATGTTGTAAACCCAAATGCAGTGCGGCGCCTTGCCATACAAAACTATGTGGATGCATATGTCCACATACCTAATGTGTTCCCCAAGCTGCGTTCTCTTCTGTGTGATTTTGCAGAAGACCAACGCAGTAGCTCAAGCTTTGGAGAGCTGCAACCTCAGTCGTTATGGGGCAATCTTGCAGAGTTGTGTTCAAGAGCCTGTGGCATTTCGGAGAATGTTAGCTCAAACACATTGCATGGACTCCACTTCTTACAGGGCTCCAGATTCCTACGAGTTGTTGACCTAAACGGTCTTAAGATGCAAAAGCTGCCAGATGAGATCGGTAACATAATCCACTTGAGGTACCTTGGTATTAGGAACAGCAACTTGGAGGAACTCCCCTTATCCATCTATAAGCTTGACAATCTCCAGACGTTGGACGTAAGGAAAACAAATGTGGGGACAATTGTAGATGAGTTTTGGGACATCGAAGCACTACGGCATGTGCTTGCTGAGAAAATGCTTTTGCCCAATTGTTCAGTTCCCTTGAATAATTTGATGACACTCAATGGTGTGGTGCCTTGTAGATCGTGGGATGAAAAGAACTGCCCCTTGAACAATATGATTTATCTCCGATCATTGTCTCTGTCTGGCATTTCAGCAGCCCATACTACCGCACTTTCAGCAGCTCTGAGGAAAATGGAATTCCTTTTGTACCTGAACTTGTCAGGTGAATTTCTTCCATCTAGCATGTTCACCACCTCAAGTATGCGCCGTCTCCAGGCCCTCATCCTGCATGGTAAGCTACAAGGGATTAATGATCTGCAGAGTGACCGCTATGTCCTACCAAACCTTACCATGCTCTATTTGCATAAATCTGAAGTGTCACAGCAGTTTGTGCACAAGCTTGCTACGCTGCCATGCCTTGTTGAGATGGAGCTGTCAGCTGTTTCATACAGTGACACTACATTGTTCTTCGACAGATTCCCGAGCCTTGCAAGACTGAAGCTTGAGAACGTGTCTATGTTAAAGGAGCTAGTGATAGGCGAAGGGGCCATGCCAATGCTTTCCATCTTAGCCGTGCATGATTGTGACAGCTTGAAGACCTTTAAGGCCTTGAATGGCTTGGAACACCTCCAAGAAGTGGCAATCTACAATATGCCGGAGATTGTTGATAACATAAAGCTTCAGGACGAGAAGCTTTTCAGCAAGATCAAATGCCTGACTACCCCCAGGATGGTAACAGACCGAGGAGGCTTTCCAGGTCGTTTTGTCAGAATGTTGGATCGACCGGATCAAGTACTACGTGTCGCAATGGCTTCTGAATCACGTTGCAGTGACATGTAGGATGATGATCATGGTGAAGGGAAAGCAACGGACGAAGTACATTATGGCCCTGGTCCATGGTCCATGGTCCAGTAAGTCATCATCGGAGTCCATAGCATGTTAACATCTGTCAGTGCAGCAGAAGCATTTGCCTTCCACGCTATTTGCTCTGGGCGTGGGGGGATGGCACACATCGTCAAGAGCATGGCGATTAAAGACGGCATCAATGACTTCACTGCTTCGCTTGGTCTGTTAAATAATGGTGTAAGTCAACAAATCAGAAAAAGGCTGACACGTTTTGCATGCAGCACAAAAAATTGCGTCAGTAGCAACCAGTGATCGGCGGCCGGGACTGCAGCAACCCCGCAAGTTTACTAGTAAGAAATGTCCCTGTTCGCTTGACTGAAAAGTCATGGCTAAAAGTATTGTTCGCTGATTTGCTGTGAGAGAAAAACACTACTCCTTTTATCCTAAATTATAAGGTATTTCAAAAATCTTGGAGAGGCAAAGAATCTCAAGTTTGATCAAATTTATATGATAAGATAATAATATTTATGACACTAATTAAATATTATTAGATTCTTCATTAATTATATTTTCATAGTATATCTATTTGATGTTATAAATTTTTGTAATTTTTTCTATAATTTTGGTCAAACTTAAGATGTTTTAACTCTACAAGATTCTTGGAATGCATTATAATTCGGAATGGAGGGAGTATTTATTGGCTGAAAAAGTACAGCTTATAAGACAAGCGAATAAGTGCTCCTCTCGCTTCTCGAGGAGTCAATCTCTTTTAAATTTGACCATGATATGTAAAAAAGTACTTACGTTTATGATGTGTAAAGTATCGCTAGATTGATAATGAAATATACTTTCATAATAAATTTATTTAGAAACATAAATATTGGTATTATTTTCTTCATACTTGGTCAAATTTGAAAAAGTTTGGACTCTTTGGGAAACGAGACGTGCATTAATTTTGGGAAAGATAACATAAAAAAGTATGTTATCCTTTTTTTTGTTTTGAACTTGTAAGATGTTTCCTACCTTCTAGTTTGTTTCAAATAAGATCACTGGTAGCGCTCTGTATTCCAGTTTTCAGGCTCTAGTTTTGACACTGTAGTCAGTTATCTTTTCAGTTTGGACATTGTAAGAATCATGAACTTGACAACTTGGCAAGGCTCTGATGCTAGTACGACACAGTACATTTTGTGGAAAGATGCCTGTGATGCCCACTTGGGGCATGCCTTTGATAACGGACCACCGCCATCAGGGAAGAGACACTGTCTACAGGTATAATTTCACTTCCGTATACAGCCACATTGCACAATTTTTTGGTGGCACTAAAATCGTGCTGCCAGATCTATGGTAAAGTTGAGAAAAATATTCAGTGTTTGGTAAGTAATTGCATTAATGAAAGCCGACACATTCGTGTTATGTCGTACTCCTCCGAGTCGAGTCGAAATGTGGGTCGTTCTAGGCTTGTTTTAACTTTTCTGTTAGAAGTTTATGCATCTTTTATTGCTCTCTTCCTTCTACACCTGGTTAATACAGTAGATGATACTGCTCACATACATGAATAAATCCCTCCAGTCAAAAAAATAGTCGTTACATTCTATTTTGTAACACTTGTTTTACTACTGATGTACATCAGCGGAGACAGTTTCATCGCTGTCGTAGTATATCCACCTCAAACAAGCTCAAGGCTAGCTAGGCCGCCCCAAGATTTGAGCACAGAAGGCTTCCACGGTGCATGCCAACAGCGCGGCCTCCCGTCGGCGTGGCCAAATCCGTCCATGCACTTGTTTCAGGATCATATACTCTCAGTGCATACGGGAGTGCAAACGTCCTGTCCACCCACACGAGTATCTTCCCATCATCCAGAACTGCCAGCGGATAATGGTACCGCAGGGACGAGAAGAACTCATCCTCCGCGAACGGCGTGCGCTGCAACGTGTACCGTCTAGTCCAGCGCGCCGCCATATTATCGTCGTCCTCCATGTCTTCCAGGAACCAGAGCTCCGTCGAGCAGTCCTCGACGTTGCAGTAGAGCATCACCAAGCTCTCGCCCAACCTCGCCAGCTGAAAGCGTTTCCTACGAAGAACGGGCATGGGCTCGTCGTCCGTGCTTCTTCTTCCTCTGCTACTCAATGGCCCTTGCAGCGTCGCCGGCTTCCACTCCTCCGTTGCCAGGTCGAACACCGCTATTGCCTCTACGCTGGGTTCGTCTTCTAGTCCCGGGTGCACCAGAAAGTAGGCGAACCCGGCAACAACTGCCATGTTCCTCCCGGAGCGGGACCAGGACTCGATGTTGAGACTGACCGGAGGCCGCGGTCGCCATCTCCACCTTCCGCCACGGCCGCCCATTGTCATGACCTCGCATGTCGTCTGCCACCGGCTACTAGAATAATCTGCTTGGATGCGGACCACCTTGTACTCTCCGGTGGACGGGATGTGCCCGAGCACGCACTGGGGCTTCACCGCGTTTACCGTGCTCCGGTGCTCGGCGATCACGTCCGCGACCGCGACGATGGCGCCAGTGACCATGTCCACCACGCAGGCCAGTCCCCAGCCGTGCGAGACGCAGAGCAGGTCGCCGTCCACGCTCAGGCGGCCGAGGGCGCCGTCGGTCCGCCGGATACGCCTCCGCTTGATGACGTTCCCGTGCAGGTCCATGGCGCGGACCTCGGCCTCGTTGTGGCTGCCCTCGTGGTGACTGACGACGACGACGACGTGCGGGTGGCGCGAGGCGTGCGCCGCGGCGAAGAGCGGGTCGGACGTCAGCGACCGCCATGACCGGCACACCAGCCGGAGGCGGCACACCTCGTCGGCGGGGAGGCGGAGGAGGATGTCGTGCAGCACGTCCGTGGGTAGCTCGCCGTAGTTGGCGACGGCGAGCGGTGGAGCACCTGTAGCGGCGAGTTCCATCGTTGTTGTACCGAACGAAATAGCTAGCTAGATTGATTTGTTGGTGGTTCGATCAGATGCATGTTGCTTGCCTTGTCTATTTCAGTTCTTATACATATCCATGGTTCGATCGAGGCCGTGGTCGATTCGAATTACGGTTTAATTTTGAGCTGTCCGACCAGAACTCAGACTACGATCAGGCTCGATCTGAGTCGCTGATAATAGCATCGCCGATCAGGGTACCGTCGAAATTGTTTAGTCCACAAAAATCTTTTTTAAGTTGTAATTTTTTGAGGTTTATTACAATCTTTTGAAATGATCTCGGATGTTCACATCTATGACTTTGTTGGTGACAAGTTCTATACCAAAATAGTACTCCCTTTGTTCCAAATTATAAGACGTTTTGCATTTTTTAATATACAATTGTTTTTACTATACATCTAGACATATTGTATATCTAAATACACAGTAAAAACTAGTATGTATCTACAGAGGTCAAAACGTCTTATAATTTGAAACGAATGGAGTAATTCTCGGATCTATGACTTTTTAGGTGACAAGTTTATGGTTGAAGTCGTTTAGAGTACTAAATTCCTATTTCATGTTCTCAGATTCTGAAATTGAATATTTAGAATTTTTCAATAACTTTGAATGTTGAGATTCCATACCAAAGTTGTAGTTGTCAACGCAATCTATATATTCTAGTTGATAAGCTTTTCATTCAAAATCATTTTGTCCCAAATATCTATTTTGAAATTCTCGGTTCTTGAGATTCAGATTTTTTGATATTTTTCAAAATACTTCGGATCAATGGCCCATACCAAAGTTGTAGTGCTCGACAATACTTAAAAACTTTGTAGTTAATGTTGTTTTCTTTACATTTGAGATCGTTGCTTGAGGCAAAATGGTAGCGTAGTGTCATAGTGAGGAGGGGTAGGATGAGGGTAAGGGTAAAGAGCGGCAAGGTAGGGGTGTGGATGAGGAGGCCATTGCCCATTGGAGCGGTAGAGGATGGATGTTTGTCATGGATAGGGAGATGATGATCTCCGATGATATTAGGATTGAGTAGTCATGGTGGAGGGCGAATGTGACAAAAAAAGAGTTTAGAAGACAAGTCTTGGTTAATTGAGGTGAGCATCCTAAATAAACTTTTTCATATGAAGTTCAATATTGGAGATGAAATTTATACCAAAATTGTAGAGCTCGATGTGATCTACAAATTTAGAGTTGACAAGGCTTTAATTTGAAAGTGTTTAGTCTCAAATATTTGTTTCAAGTCTCAAACTTTGAAATTTAAAATTGAAAACTTCCAAATCTTGTATGTGGGCATAGTATATAACAAAGTTGTAGTTCTCAGTATGATCTATGAATTTGTATCCACAAGTTTATGATTTGAAGTTATTTAGAGTCCTAATATTGATTTTATGTTCTTTGACTTGGAAATTAAAAAATGTAGAATTTTCAAATAACTTCAAATATTGACATGTTATATGCCAAAGTTGTGTTTGTCAACAGATCTATAATTCTGTAGTAGATTACTTTTTTATTTGAAAATATTCAATCCCAAATATTTGTTTTCAAATTGTCATATTATGAAAATTCAAAATTTTGAATTTTTTAAACGATCTTGGATCGGAGACATGCTCTACATAAAAAATGTAGTGCTCGACAAGATCGAAAACATTTTAGTTAAAACTTTTTTCATTTAAAATCATTTATAGGTCGAAACATCCACTACTACAATTTTTTACGGGTAATATAAAATCATTTAGGTGTCACAATACTCCTAGGATAAACTCATAGCAAAAGGTCAAGGGTTCGGATCCTATGATGTGCCCCATGCATGCATTTGAGAAAAATTGCATGACTTGTCCTAGGATCTTTTTTTAAGAAAAATGTTTTACTATTTTTTGGTCATTTTTTTAGTTTTCTGAAATCATAGTAGAGTCACGTGACTTAAGATCCCTTTAATTTGTTAATTAATTCATAGAGACAACCAAGTTTTTTAAAGTCATTAATAAGGGCGGACTACTTAAAGCGTTCACCATTAATCAATTTATTGAGGTCAGTAGGTCACTGAGTTTCTTAAATCATTAACATAGACAGGCCACTTAAGACGTCCGCTAGTAATCGATCTAGAAAGCTGGTCTGACTCTGAAAATCTAAAATATCTGTCTTTGAAAATATTTTAGTCTACTAGTGAGAGCTAGGCGGGAGGTGGTGGAAGGGTGAGAACGAGAGAGAGAGAGAGGGGATCTAAACAAGGACTATTGGTAATAGCGTGGCAACTGAAGAGCATTGCCAGCACCCAATTCTAGTTGTCGAGGCGACATATTTAGGGTTTTAGGCTGTCCGCACAGCGCGACGGTAAAGGCGACTGAACAGCACAGGTAGCGTTTGAGCGCCTGCACCGGTAGGCGGTAAACGCGACGCTATAGCAGTGTATGCTACAGTACGTGCCACAGGAAGCGCTCGCCTGTGCGCACCTGTAAATGGGAAGGAGAGAGAAAGAGAGATGAGAGAGGAGGGAAGAGAGAGAAAGAGAGAGAGGAGAGAGGATATGAGATGGTTGTTGATATAGAGTATGATATAGAGTAAATATGGGTGCGGGAGGAGTTGGTATAGAGGTGAGAATTCTGGATGACTAGGACAGAATATTCCTTTAGAGGTGTGTTTAGAGAGTGGTACGGTGCGGATAGCCTTAGACTATTTAGTAGATTAAATTTAGTTTTCTGTTTTTTTTTTTTGAGATGTTGGCATTTTTCAGAGTACATGATAGGATGGGGGAAATGTAATAGTAATTTGGGAATTCAGATTTGTGGTGGATCACAGAATCCATAGCAAATTCTAGCAATGCACATGGTCACTCTGCAAAATTTTGAAACCTAGCTATGGAAAACATTTCAGCGATTCTAACCTGTAGACAAACAGTTCTATTTTGATTGATATATACAAAACGTCTGAGTTTGTTTTGGTGGTTGTCTAAAGAGACGTCGTGTGTGTACATAACTGAAAGTACTGTACTATCACGATTCTAATTTCTACTGTTAACTAACGTGCTCCCCGGTGGATCGCCATTCGAATCTGTTGCAGTAGCAGAAAGCACCGGGTGGGCCAAAAGCTCAGGTACAGTTCCTGTCTTCCTCGTCAGGCTTTTGCTTTGCCTGTTTCCCACTGCCTTCTCATCCGTCCTAGAAAGACGTACTCCGTATATCATTAAATTAGACTCTACATTTGTTTATTTATTTAAAATAATAGTTATTAATATTGTTTTATAACTTTAATAAAAGTAAAATAGGTTGATTTAGACCAAATAAAAAATAAACTACATGACTGAAAGACATGGGGAGCATGGGTTTCTTTTTTACCAGCCGGGGACACGAGAGCGGTGTGAGCCTACGCTTGTGTTTTTTTTTACTGCGGCCGGGCCCCATGATAATGAGTACTACAGTACATCATCCACCCTAACCTTTGCTGCCCCGGTTAAGCTTATGGTTATTAAGACCACATAGGCACATACTGTCTTGCGCTAAAAAATTAAGACCACATACTGTAGTACTGTACTACTCCAAGTCACTCGCCACAAGGGTACACAAATACGTCCATAGGATGCCATGTCACACTGCTGTGTGTCCATCTACTACCGTACATTTCGCGATGATCCATGTGTCGCGCAGTTATACACACGCATATAAAAAAGCTGCATACAGATGCAGGCCGTTCATCGTGTGAAACCAAAGCATGCGCCATTGTTATTTTGTCCTGCTCTGCAGCTGCTATCGATGATGCTTCATTCTCAGATCTCAATGCTGCTCCAGCTGTTGCACTCTAAATTCTTCCTTTCTTGGAGCACCCAAGTGGTGAGCGGAGCCACACCCTCGTTCACAGACTGTTTTATTTATCTCCATTGTCTCCCAGCTCATCTACAGATACGGCCCTAGAGCACAGCACACTCTTGCCAAAGCCAGCAATATGTCAAAGGCCCGCCATGATTAGAGCACGGGATTTTCCTCCTTAACTCTGTTTTTTTTGTGATACGTACATGTGAATATGTGATACTCCAAACAGGCCACAAATTTGCATCGCAACCACAACAGTGCAGACAAACTAGTCAGAAAATTACCGGCAGACAGATAAAGGCCGCAAAGGAAAACTAAGGAAAAATAAAAGGCCAAAAGGGGGGGGGGGGGGGGGGGGTGGGAAGATCTATGTACAACAGAACATGCCGATTAGATTGTTGGTTCTGTGCCAAGAACCAATTTCACTTTGCTTGCGCTGAGGCTGCTGAGCACAAAAGAAGATGAGAATCTGCACTTGTCCAGCCAACACGGTTCATCATCACCATTGTATCTACAAAACTTTTCCTCCCTACTACTCAAGTCTCATCCATCATGCATGCGCTTGGGCAGCAGCTAGCATCATAGTCAGGCTCCTTAGCTCAGAGCTCCAGGTGCTGCTCGTAGCACAGCTCGCTCATGCAGGGGGACAGGATCTCCTCCTCCAGCATCTTCAGCACAGCGCTCATCGACGGCCGCTGCCCTGGGTCTGCGTCGGTGCACATCGCTGCGATGTCCAGGATGGCTTCCACGGCTTCCACCTCCACGTCGCCGCACTGTTCATCGATGATATCCTCCAGTCGGTGCTCCCCAGTTAGGGTGTTCAGCTGCAGAAGAGGTAATGGATTTTGAGAATTTCACATGACTCTTGCTCATTACTACTTTTCAAGGTAGAAAAGGTAAAAAAAAGAAGAAGAAGAAGATTGCTTACCCAGCCAACAATGTTCAGTCCCTTCTTGATGAAGCATGAATCGGTTGGCCTCTTTCCGGTCACTAGCTCCAGCAAAAGCACTCCAAAGCTATACACGTCTGATTTCTCAGTAGCATGCCCATTTTGCAAGTACTCTGCCACCAAAGTCAAAAGTAACCAACCAGTTTTAGTTTCATCAACTGGAGCTGCTCTACATTATGTTATGTCTTGAAATACACATCTACAAATTACTATTTCCTACTACTGTTCTTGTTTAGCTTCATGCTGTTGGTAGTTTTGCCCTACAAGATGTGTTTTCAGTCTTAGGTTCCAGTAAAATTTACAACTTTCATCCGTAAGCTCTTAAATGTGTGATTCCATCTGTATAACTACTAGATGATTTTCACTCTGTAGAAACTAAAACGATATTGTCCACCTGGCAAGAGATGAAGAGATGTACCTGGTGCTAGGTATCCAAAGGTGCCTGCCACAACAGTGGTAACATGGGCCGCATTGTCTACAAGCAGCCTTGCAAGGCCAAAATCAGAGACACGAGGCTCCAAGCTTCTATCCAGCAGGATATTACTGGCTTTGATGTCCCTATGCACAATCCCAGGAGAGCAATCATGGTGCAGATATGCCAGGCCTCGAGCCGAGCCAAGGGCGATTTTCATACGCGCGTTCCAGTTCAATGGCTGGTCCTCTTGTTCATCTCCTGCCGTAGGCACCACATCAATGTAAGCATTAGGTAAAAAGGCATTACTCCGGTGTAAAAAAAATTGTAATCATGATCATGCCAAGAGATGCAAGAATGTAGGCATCCTTACCATGAAGGTAGCAATCCAAGCTTCCCAGCTCAACAAAATCATATATGAGTAGCTTTGCTGTGGGGAGCCGGCAGTAGCCTCGCAAATTGACAAGATTTATGTGCCTAATGCTGCCTAGAATCTCAAGCTCCTTCTCGAAGGTCCTGTCACGACTTTCGCGGCTGAGGTCAATCCTCTTGACGGCAAACGATGTGCCATCATCCATCACCATTTTGTACACTGTGCCAAAACCCCCACAGCCAACCACATCCTCTTCATCAAGCAGCTCCAACCTTCTAATAATCTCACTTGACGAATATGGAAGGTTCCACTGGTATGTCACAAGCTTTGCACCTAAATGATGAAAGCATCATATGTAAAAATAGTGGTTAGTGTCTGTATAATTGGCATTGGGTTTTTTTGGTGGAAACAGTAGGAAATGGTGTCAGTTCATTACCATCAGGAACAGTTTGCTTGTCCATCTTTACATAGTTCCCACCAATGCTCTTTTTCCTGGACAACAAGCAAACCCATAGGAATCCAAGTACAGCTATCAAGGCAAGAGCCAAGGTTGACATGGAACCGATCACGATGCCATTCAGAAAGTGCGATGTCTTGTTGTTATTGATTGGAGAAACACCTATTTAACCAAAGACAAATAACACCACCAGTCAGTCACACACATTGCATGTGCACCAAAATTGTGAAAAGAAGAGTTCAACTCTGCAATGCAATAGAAACAGAAGACTTGCCAGCTGAAGAGAGAGGATCGGAATGTGGCAGCACAGCAGGAAAGCCGAGGGTTCCACGGCAAGCCTTCTGGATGGACAGGCCACAAAGCTCTAGATTTCCAACAAACCTGCATCACGTGAACAAATGCACAACAGCAATAAATACAGCTATCCAACATCATAACTAGGAACACGCAGGTAAAGAAGGGACAAAGGAGCTTACGAGCTGCTTTTAAAGGTTCCGAGGACACCAACATTTGGGATCTCTCCGGAGAAGAAATTAGTAGACAGGTTCCTGGGAGATGCATGGTAAGTAGTGCTCTCTCAGTTTTTTTTCTTTTTTTACTTTTACACCATCAGCACTATGTATTTATGTGTTTACGACAAGGGCACAAGAAAAACTTACAGAAAGCGAAGGTGAGTGAGGCTTCCAATTGAGGCCGGTATTGTGCCTCTCAACAGATTGCTTGACAGGTCCCTGCAATTTGAACAAATCAGACAATAATAGTAAGAATAACACTGTAAAATCACAAGCAGGCAATGAGCGATGGTAACGTGAAGGATCATACAAGATTGTGAGGTGCACGAGCTCGCCAATCTCTGAAGGGATACCTCCTTGCAGGTAGTTGGCTCTCAGGTAACTGAACATACACACACAGTTAAAAAAAATAGAAAAGCAGCAAACGTTTGAACACTCTGCCGAGCTGAACAAATCGACGACACTGGACTAGGCAAATACAAATACTAGTATCTTACATTGCCCTGAGCTCGGTGCAGTTCTTGATCTCTGCAGGGATTGGGCCGTGCAAGCTGTTCTGGTGCAGAGCTCTGAAAAGGGAAAAGGCCCATCCGTCAACACTCAGCAGGCAGCAGCATAAATACATTCAGAGGCATCACACAACAGGAAAAAGAGAATGCAGTTGGTATCACAGATATGGCTGCCCTTTTTATTCAGGGAAATACAATACTCTACTACATCTAATAAAAACAGTGAAGGAAAAAAAACATTTGGTCCTAGAAATCGTTGAAACAAGTCTTACAGTCTCTGCAGTTTGTCGAGCCTCCCGATGCTGGGCGAAATGATGCCCCCGAGCTGCATGTATGGAAGGTTTCTGCACAGAGAAGAGCACGTACGCGCATGGCGCATTATTGTTATTGTTATTCATCAGTGGCAAAGAAAGCAAAGCAAAGCAAGGGACAAGGAAGGAATCCAAGAAGAAGGCGTTGGTAGCCGAGCCATGAGCACACATTTGGGGGAACATCTGATTCAAATAACCGAGGCGGAGAGAAAGAAAATAAAAAGGGGAATGTTACGAGAACATGGAAGGGAGGGGAAGAAGAAGAAGCTAGGAATGGGAAGAGGAAGCAGATGAGGCGAGGAGGAACGCACATGGATTGGACCCTGAGGTCGGGGACGGAGCAGGAGATGCCCTCCCAGCCGCAGGGATTGGGGTCGCTGGGCCGCCAGCTGGTGAGCCGCTGCACGGTGGCGTTGAAGGCTAGCTTGAGCTCCAGCAACGCCTCGCCTGCAACCAAGCAAGCAAGCAAACAAGAAAATGCACTCAGCACTCAGCAAGCAAGGGGACAGCAATAGCGTCGCGGGGCTGGCTGAAGGAAATGCAGCAAGCGGACGTACCGTCCGGGGTGAGGGCCATGGCGGCGGGCGTGGAGGAGGAGCAGAGGCAGAGGAGGAGAACGAAGGCCGTGGCGGCGAGGGCGGCGCGCAGGCCCGCCGGTACCGGCCCCCCATGGCGCCGGCTGCTGCTTCTCCCCTTCCTCTTCCTCCTCCTCGCCTCAATCTTGTCCATGGCGGAGGCGGCGGCTTCTCTCTCCTTGTCCTTGGGTGGATTTGAAGGAGAGGGGAACAGTGGAGTGGAGTGTGCGAGAGAAGGAAGAAAGGACAGAGGACTAGTGACCTGCTTTAATTAGTCTGAGCTCTGACGGGAAAAAGGCTGACCCGGATGGACGTGCTTCCCGTGACTTGGTCCACTGGCGAGTGGGTCCACATGCTGTCCGTCTGCTTGGGCCCACATGTCAGTGAGAAGCGCCGCGTAGGCAACGGACGATGAGCTAGTACTACTGTATGCTTTTGTTTGTATGATTTTCTCCCTCCCAAGAAAAGTAGGCGTTGGCCTTGTGGTTGTGGAGTCCGTAAAATACTCCTACAAAGATTTGAGTAATTTTTAAAAGCTTTCATGCTATAGTAAGGCTTTCCTACTTGGGTCTTGTTTACATTTCAAAATTCACCCCAAATTACACTATGCAAAAAGAAGATTCCCCATCACATCAAAATGCCGGCACATGCATGGAGTACTAAATGTAGATAAAATTAAAAACTAATTGCACAGTTTTGTTGTACTTTGCGAGACGAACATTTTGAGCCTAATTAATCAAGATTTGAACAATTATTACCACAAAAATACAAAAATGCTACAGTGTTCGGGGGTGGCACTGTGCAAACTTTGCCACCCCGATTCAGGCATCTAAACGAGGCCTTGAGAAAAGAATGCGATAGATTGTCAAGGTCAAAGTATTGTCTTTAACAACTTTAAAATCCGGTTAGTTGTTTATATAAGTTTTAGTCCATGTGAGATCTTATGCGGCATAATCAGCGTAAAGGTATGCAGTGTATTGATGTTTGGTTATTCTACACAGGGAAATTGTATTTGATAAAATTGTGTTTGCTAGGTGACATTTTGTTACATGTAGTCACCTTCATGTTCTAATTGAGATCCCATGCTTCTAGTAGAGGTACGAGGGATAAGAACATTCGATTATGTGCATGTATCAGCTTTGTAAAAACCTACATTATCTAATACGATTAAATCTAGCATACTAGCTAATGCAACAGTAGAGAACAAGCAAACTGTACTGCAACTCGGAATACAAGCTAATACAAACAACTAATCAAACTTATATGATGAGTCGTTACGGTGATAATGTTTCCAAAATAACTCATATGCATGGTCATGTATCAATTTGGTTTTGAGATTCTACACGGTTATGTTGTCGTAATCATAAACATTCAACCCCCCCTCCTCAATCGGCTTTTTTTCTACAAAAGCCATCATAACACGCAAAAATGCTTAATTCTAGTCATGGTTTTGTCCAACATGGAGCTGTTAAAAAGGCTAAGGTAGACGAGCCAAGCTTTGTTTTGATGTTTGGATTCGTCAAATAAACGAAGGCTGTGTTTAGATTTAAATTTTGAAGTGTCAAAATACACTGTAGCTTTTCGTTTGTATTTGGTAATAATTGTCCAACCATTGACTAATTAGGCTTAAAATGTTCGTCTCGCAAAGTACAACCAAACTGTGCAATTAGTTTTTGATTTTATCCACATTTAGTACTCCATATATGTATCGTAAGTTTGATGTGACAGAGAATTTTTTTTTTGCATAATACACTTTTCAATGAATCTAAACACCGCCGAAGTACGGCTATCGTAAACATGTTTGACGAAAACGAACGGAAATGAAACATTCGAATGCGTGCGTCGGAAACTGCTCCCGTTCGAATGTACTCCTACGTTAAGGCCTTGTTCACTTACCAAAGTCGGGACCGGCCGAATCGGCACAGTACACACTGCAGCACTGTAGCATTTTTGTTTTTATTTGCTAATAATTGTCCAAATATTGATTAATTAGGCTCAAAATGTTCGTCTCGCAAAGTACAACAAAACTGTGCAATTAGTTTTTGATTTCATCTACATTTAGTACTCCATACATATGTCGACATTTTGATGTGATGGGAAATCTTCTTTTTACATAGTGGAATTTGAGGGTGAATTCGGGTATCTAAACGAGGGCTAATGCTACCCGTCATCGGATTGATTCATTATTATCGCGGGGGTGGAGTAATGAATGAATTTCGTTCTGGCCTGGCCCACCACTCAGATGAGAGACAGGTGCCGGATTGGCCTCGTACGGACCGGACAGGGGAGTCCTCGACCGGCACCGTTTAGTTGCCAAGAATTTTGCCAAAATTTTCAGATTCTCCGTCACATCGAATCTTTAAATATATGTATGAAATATTAAATATAGATAAAAAATAAAATTAATTACATAGTTTAGACGAAATGGACGAGACAAATCTTTTAAGCCTAATTAGACTATGATTGGACAATATTTGCCAAATAACAACGAAACTGCTACAGTAGCATTTCGCCAAAATTTTTGCCAACTAAACAGCCCCCAAACCAAACTAGGGCCTTGTTCACTTTACAAATTTTTTCAACTCGATGAATAGTACCACTTTCGTCTTATTTGATAAATATTGTTCAATCGTGGACCAACTAGGCTCAAAAGATTCATCTCGTGATTTCCAACTAAACTGTGTAATTAGTTATTTTTTTACCTACATTTAATACTCCATGCAAACAGCTAAAAATTGATATGATGGAAAGAATGAAAAAATTCTAACTTTTAGGGTGCATCTAAACAAGGCCTAGCCGTTGAAGATGAACACAACTGTGTGAGCGAGGCTACCTAGTTTATTTATTGGTTCAACAAATGGTTTATGGGTTGAGAAAAATGGTTTTCACTATATCAATATATATATACTTTTTCAGAAAATATATCACTATAATGTTTATTTATAGAAGGACCTTAGGTGAAAATTTTGCAAAAAAAATATACGACATGCGTGACAAAATATGTTCAAACGGATCGCCTGTCTACAGCACGTTACATAGATAAGATAACCTGGCAGCAGTGCAATAATCCGTTTATCGAGAGCTCCATTATGCCCAGATATCAAAGTCGTTTGGCCGCAAAACCGGTTCCAAGAAAAGTTGGCGATGAGTAAACGAGTGAGACATAGGAGCAATTAATTACTTATTGATCTAATTATATACAGAAAGATTAGTGCCCGGACATCCGGACGGTTGCGTGTGTCTGCCACCCGCGCCGGTTCCGCTCTGGTCTCTTGGATTCGCACGCCACCCACGCTAACTCTGCTTCCTGCGCCCGTGTTCGGACCGCTCCCTTCTGCTCCACTCCCCACACCGTCCGGATGACTCGGCCCTGTCGCTTCAACAGCAGCGCCTTGCCCGCCTCTTCCACACCGTTTCGAGTCCACCTCTTCCACGCCGTTCGGATGACTCTCACGCCTCTTCCACACTGGCTCTGCGTGACCTGCGCCTCCTCCCCACATTGATGCCGCCATGGCTCCCGTGCTAGGCCCCTAGCTCTTTCTCTTCCTCGCTCAACAACTCTACATTCAAATCTACTTTTGCAACACTCAAATAAAACAATTGTAACATACGTTTGAAACTGATGAAACATTTTGAACATACATTTGCTGCAAATGCAACATCCATATAAAACATTTGCAACATGCGTCTGAAACAGATGAAAGATTTTAAGTAAACTCTTGCAACATATGTGTATAACCATTATAACATGTGCAACATCCGAAAACTACCATTGCAACATCTATATGAAACATCTGAAACATACCTCTGAAACATGTAGAAACTTCAAACATGAGTTTTGCATCATAGGGAAGGCCGGAGCTGGTCGGGGGTGGGAGCCGGTGGCGCGCGAGCGCCACTAGCACCAGCACCAGCGGCGCCGCGCGAGCACCACCATCGTCAGCACCACTAGCACCGACCTTGGCCCAACGGGGCAAGTGATGCACGGGACGGGTGGGAGCAGGCCGCGCGTGCGACGGGAGGGAGGGAGTGACGCGGAGTGGGGCGGCAGTCGTGAGCGTGGAGTGGGGCGGGGGTGCGCAGCGCGCTATGTGGACGAGTGATGTGGGTTTAGGCACGTGGCGCGTAACGCAGGTGGGTCGGTTTGTCCCGATGAACAGACACCCGTGGCGTATCATTATCGAGTTATACAGCGATGACACGCTTTGCTTAGCGTAGGTATAAGCTGTAAAGCCCATGGCCCAATGGTTGAAATTAGTTAGGCCCCGTTCAGCTGGAATTATAAGCCGGCTGAAAAACACTGTTGACTGATTTTTTGTGAGAGAAAAATATTGTTTCGACTGAAAAAACAAGCTGAATAAGATGGATTATAAGCCAGATAAACAGGGTCATAGGCTAATGGCTAGTCTGAGGGCCAGTTTAGTTCCAAATTTTTTGGCAAAATAGGCACTGTAGCATTTTCGTTGTTATTTGACAAATAGTGTCCAATCATGGTCTAATTAGGCTTAAAAGATTCGTCTCGTCCATTTCGTCTAAACTGTATAATTAGTTTTATTTTTTATCTATATTTAATACTTCATATATACGTCTAAAGATTCGATGTGACGGAAAATCTACTGTTCTTTTGCAAATTTTTTTGGAACCAAACGCTGCCTGAGGAGCTGTTATCAAGACTTCCAAGCGTTTGGAAAGTGCAAACAAGTCCCTCCTCTCCCCATGCAGGAAAGGACATTTGGGGTGCTGCTTAACAATGGTGGTGGGTCCGGACTCCGGCGGCAGACATCAGGGCCCAGGCACAGGCAGGACGTGCGCACGGCCGCAGAAATCGGTAACGGTGTCTGTCACGACCACCACGATGAGACGACATTTTAAATTAATTCGTCCTACCACTGCTAGGCTAGCGCACAGCCACAAAGGCCCAGTTTAGTTTGCAAAAAATTTTGCAAAATTTTTCACATTCCCTGTCACATCGAATCTTTGGACGCATGCATGAAGCATTAAATATAAATAAAAAATAAAACTAATTACACAGTTTAGACGAAATCCACGAGACGAATCTTTTAAGCCTAATTAGACTATAATTGGACATTATTTGCCAAATAACAACGAAAATGCTACAGTGCTCATTTTGCCAAAAATTTTGGAACTAAACGGGCCCAAAACCACGGTTCAAATAATCCCTGTTCGGCTGATCTTATCAGCACGACTTATCAGCCATAGAACAGTGTTTTTCTCTCACAACAAATCAGCCACAGTCGACTTATAAGTTAAAAAAACAGCGTGCCGAACACTAATCTTGTGTGAAGATTTCGAATCTACGGATCACATAGCTTACATAAAAGTTGGTGCTATTGGATTCATATTTGAAAAGTACATTTCATATGACGACGAATGTTCTGCAACATGCAACGTGGCGTCGTGCGTGCGGACGGTTCCAAGCCGAAACGCCGGCCGGAAACGTGCACGACCACGACCACAACTAGCCGTTGTGGAGTGTTGACGCGACGGCAACGGGAACGGGAACGGGAACGGGATCGCCTGGCCCTGGCCCTGGCCTGGGAGTGGGCCCCGTCTTGTCTTGTTCCAGTTCTGATGAAAACCAACCAACCCCAGCTAGCAGCGAAATGCTAATGGCTAATGCTAAGCTACCCACTGTGCGCCAAGGTACGTGCAGACAATCTACTCTACTATTTACCTACTTCCTCAGCTCAAAACAAAATCTTGTTTCCAGGTAAGTTAATCAAGTTTAACTAGTTTTATTATAGACAAAAGTCGGCATCTATATATTCAAATAATTTTATTATAAAAATATATAACACTAAATGTGGAAATGCTACCGATTTGGTTTAAAGAATACTAACAAACGTCCTTGATACGACCCCTAAACACAGTACTTGCACGATGACTAATAATCACATAGTGAGGAAAATTGAAAGTTTCTCTCTTCGTCCTAAATTATAAAGCGTTTTGGCATTTTTAGATTCATAGCTTTTACTATGAATATAAACATAATATATATTAGATGCGTAGCAAAAGTTATGAATCTAGAAAAACCAAAACATCTTATAATTTGAAACAAATGGAGTACAATTCTTGGAAACAACGCAACTAATGAGTGTTTGACATTATCTTTATAAGGCATGGATTCACAAACAAAAAGGAACAAATAAATAGTCAGTTGCATTAACAAAGAGTTTGTTGAACAGTTGGTCAGAGTCAACACCACGGACACTCCCTTCTGCAACATGCAACGTAGAGTTGAAACCTAATATACTCCAAAAATGAACTACAAGATAGCAAGCACTCAATTGCCTCACATTCCACTCGTTGCTACTGAAACTTCAAAATCACACCAACCGAATAAATTAATTGTGAATAATTCAATCGACAGGTACATGCATGACCATGAATTGTATATTCAACAATGTAGTTGTAGTAGCAGCTAGCTGATCTGAATATCATCCTTAGCTTGTATGGAATGCCGATTAATTCTACCATCTCTCTCGTATGTTACGGTTTACAGTCATGTGTGCAATTGGTAATCTATGAACACAGAGAGACAGGGACGCTACCACCTATGGATCAAGCCAACACACACACATTGCAACAGATGACATCGCTATACAGGAGCTAGAGAGAGGTACAAGACAGGGAGGGAGGCCTGAGTTCCGTCTCCATAAACCCCACCAAAGATCGACTTGCCTGCAAGGGGATGGGATCATCTCGTCGTCGGAGGAGGGAGAGAGAGGAGGCGGGTTTAGGACGAACACTCGGATCTCAGGAGAGGGGAGGAGGGAAAAGGGACACATATTGCCCTGCCACCGTGAATACGCCGGCGCCACGAGGAAGATGTCATCGTTGCCCAAGTCAATAGAATCCTTTCATGTTTCAACCCGTAAAACCCTGCTAAAACCAGTTAACCTTATGGTTTGGTAATGGGTTCATAGGCCTAAAGGCCTAGCTACGTTATGGAACCGGCCCAGCCCAAGTTCCTTCCTCCACTCTCTAATAGAAAAATAAGGCCCAAGTTCTTTCCTCCACTCTCTGATAGAAAAACACGATATGTCTCCTCCCTTCTGGTCTTCCTGGCGACCTGCTCCTCTGAGGCGAGCGAGATGATCCAAGGCGTTCCTGAGCTCTCCGAGGTAGGCGAGACAATCTGAGGGCGACGAAGATCAAGCCCATGGCCCTGCTCGTCCAAGCTGGCGTCGAGGATCGAAGCCAGCAGGTGACTTCTGGTCGATTATTGTCTTGTTGTCTGGTGGGAAGAAATCCATTGCGAGGATGTCGTAGGGTTTTAGATTGAAACCACAATGAGTAGCTCACTCCACCGTCGTGCGCCAGACTTGTCAGCGTAATCCATCAACGACGACCGCCGTCTCCCATGGGCGTGGCAGGCCAATGAATGGCAGGCATGGCTCCCCGTTCTCATCCCAACCTTCGTTGTTGTCCTCCTCCTCAGTGTCACCTCCGCTGCCATCCTCTGCCGCCTCCTCGCTGTCGATGTTCTCCTCATCGTACTCCTCTTCCTCCGATGGGGCGCTCCGACACCTTCAACTTCAGATCAAGCTATTCATGTACTTCCCCGGAACGCATCAAATTTTGTCCATTAATTAGTTAATCATAGCAAGTGCATATCACGCAAGGAACGCAAACAGCCAGGGAAGAATGGTACACCGGCGAGCAACGAGGTCACAACAGTGAGCGTGTTGAAGCTTCACTGATCCTAGTTGGATAGTTGTTGCTGGCAACCCCTGTTGCCGAGCCGGGCCACGTCAAGAAACACCGCCTGGATGGAGGTCGGGTTACCTCCTGTCCTAATCCGAAGGAGTGTAAGTGCAATCCAAGCCCTAATTGTGGATTTTGGTGATAATAACCACATAATTAGAGGACTAATGAGATTTGTCATGATGACAGGTAAAATAAGAATGAGGATAATACATGCGATGTTGGAGCCCCCAATTACAAAGGAGATGGACCCAAAAGGCGTTTTAAATTCTTTTATATTTTGAATGTAAGTATAGGAAAAGCCACACTATAAAGGGGATACAATGCACAAGCTTTAATGTGCAACCAAGTGCTCATTTACCCACCTAACATAGCCTCAAATCCAAGCCAAGCTACCTAGTTCTTCAATCCTTAATATCTTGACTGTCTGGCTGTCAAGGCACTACCGCGCAGGTGCGCGAAACTACCACGCCGTGGCACTGCCGAGACTTATTTGACCCTTGGAAGAGGGGATGTATTTATACCTCTTATTCTCTCCCCCAATGGTCATCTCGACCATTCCTCGCCCAACAGCAACTAGAAGCTCTCTTCCTCTCTCTCTCTCTCTCTCTCTCTCTCTCTTACTCCATTGGAGGTCCTCAAGCTTCTCCCTTCGATTCCCTTGCAAATTCAAGAGAGATCGAGCCTCCAAAATCGATTAGAGAGCTCCTCAACATATTCTTCAACTCCTAGAGCACTTGAATTGCGTTTAAGCTAGTGGATTGTATTTGTTAAGCTTCCAACTTATGTGGCAGCTCTGGGACGTTTGTAATCACCCTCTACAATTAGTAAGAACCTATCAATCAAGATACTTGCTCTCTTGACTTGAGAAAGAGAATAGGGTTCGCAAAACCCAAGCCTTGGTGGCTTCCTCAACAATGTGGAGGTAGGCAAGCCTTATTGGCGAGCTAAACCACGGGATAAATTCCCTGTCTCTCTTATGTTCTTGCTATTGTATTGTTCCTACTTGGTTGTTGTTGATTCTAGGGTTTGGTCCCGATCTACTTGTGCATAAGCTTCCGACTACCCCAAAAATCTCAGTAAATTACTTGATCTAAAATTAATATTCCTTGGGTAGATTTTGAATTATGTTCATGAGCATCTCCATTCACACGGCACCACCGCAAATTCACATAGCAGTGCCGTGATGCGGCAGTGCCACGCAATATTTTTTACAGTTGGTTTGAGTTTGTTTTAAATAGGCTTATTCACACCCTCTATGCTCAGTATCCTTACAAGGAGGCACCATCGTCACCTCAAAGGGACCTACCGGGGTTGCGGCAATGTGGATCGACGACCACCGTTTAGAATAGGACTTAGAATTTCGATAGTACTGATATTGATGCCTCCTCTGCATGCATGCAGGTTGAAGGAGGACTACTCTGTAACACCCCTGGTGTTATAGTAACTAAAAACCTGCCATGTCATCATTTGCACTGCAAATCATCCATGATTAGGTTAACAATGTTATGCATCAACTAAAATGAGTTTAAATTCTTAGGTTCGATGTGTTTCTCGTTGTGTGGTCCGAAATCCGAAAACCCTAATTTTGATTATCATCGCAAATACTTAGTTTATGCCCTGCGAAATTTGAGGTGTATGACGGTGTTATACACTAGTGCCAAGTGTAGGGCATAAGCTCAAGTCCAACTTATAAAATAAAGCTTCAAGTTTGAGTTAGGGTTTGGAATCCAAAGCTTGTTACAAGTTTTTCGATTCGAATTCGAATTCAAATTCGAGGAATTATTAAAAGAATTTCTTAAGTCAAATTGGTCAACCTAGGGAGCCATTTGGTCAACCATGTGAGACTTGACTCAATGATACCCTAGGGTGAGGGTGTGATTCCTAATTAACCCAAGTTAAGAAAGCATCAAGTTTCAATTCAAAACTTTTCCGAAAACCCTGAAAAACAAAAATCCTAGTTTTACCCCTTTTGATATAAATCAAAATCTAAGCAAAATTTGGGAAAAAGTGTAAAACCAAGTTTGTAGATATTTTCAAGGGCTACAAGTTTGGTGTTTTGAGTTTTCAAAGTTTCAGTGTAAAATTTGAAGTAATTTTGAAAAGATTCAAATCCCAAAATTGTCCCCTTTTCATTTTCCCTACCCAATTTCAAAATGGAGGCATAATTTGAAAATATTTTGAATAGCAAAGTTGTAGGTCTGCTCTAGATGTACAACTTTGGTATTTTGAATTTTTGAAGTTTCAATACAAAATTCAAAGTAATTTTGGTTTTTCAGATTTCCCAAAAATGTCCCTTTTTGAATTCAAATTCAAATTTCAAAAACTAAGTCGAATTGGAAAATGTTCATATTGATAAAGTTGTGTATCTTTGAAAATGGAACAACTTTTATTTTTACAGATTTTCAACTTCTGTTGAAGATTTGAAAGTAATTTGAAATTTACTTCCAGTGGCAGTTCTGTAAATAATTGGAAATCGCGACCAACCCCCGCCCGACACCTCCCGCCGACGCCGGCGAGCTTCGAAAGCCTTCCAGGCGCGTTTTTGACCGCCAGCTCTTGCTTCAGCGCTTTCTTGATCGGCCACACGTCACGTTGAGGTCGTTTGCATCGTCCTATATATACCAAGCACGTCGTGGTCGAGTTTTCTTCTTCCTCGGTTTTCCGCCGCCACCGTTGCTCCGCCGCTCGCGTAGCCCTCGTCGTGTCCCCTCTGGCCACGCCAGCTGCTCCTTTGCAACCGCCTTGCTCCAGCGCACCGTCCCGCTCACTCGCGCCCACTGCTACCGCCTGGAGTGCCCGCACCGCCGCTGTCTTCCTCGCTGCCGAGTAGAGCACCGCCGCGATCACCTCGCCGTGGTCCGGCCACTCCCGAGCGTCTCCGTCTCCGCCAAGATCACCTACAGGATCGCTGTGGGCCCCTCATCGTTTTTCACGCCTCAATTTAGACGTTACCTCGCCGATGACGCGTTTTCGCGGCTTACCGTGGCGGTGGTCCGCCATGACCGTCGGTAAGGGGTCACCGGTGCTTGTGCTGGGCCGCTGAGTGGTGGAGGGAGTCCGTAGGGTGATGTAGTCCGTGATAGTGGAGAGGGAGTAGGACGTCGAGGTCGCGGTCGCCGGCCGGCCACCGTGCCGCAGCGAAGGGGAGGAAGAGCGGGAGGTCGGGGATGACAGGCGGGGCCAGCGCGTCAGCGGGAGAGCGAGCGCGGGCGGGCCGCGTTGGCAGGCCGCGCTGGTGGGCCGAGCGGGCGAGCGCGCAGGGGAAACACGGGCCGCGCGCGGGAGAAGCAGGCCGGGCCGAGAGAGAGAGGAGGAGAGAAATCAGCCCGCGAGGAATTTTTTGTTTTTCCTTTTTCAAATTTGTAAAATGATTTTCAGTTTTGTTATTTATGTTATAAATTATTTATAATTCCAAAAATTGTGAAAAATTTTGAGTAACCCTTTTTCACTGTGTACTATTTAATAAAAATAATAAATATCAATTTTAAGTACTTTTTATAGATTATTTAATTAGTCTATTTAATTCTTAAGTGGTTCTTAATTAATTTTTCTAAACTTATTTATTTATCCAAAAATTATGAAAATTATTTTATCATCTAATTATGATATAACCTTCTTAAATTAAAAATTTTAGCCTAAATTGGATTAAGTTAATTTTTATTCTTAAACTTATGCTTTAATTAATTAATTAATTAATAATGTAATTAGGGCATAATAATTAATGTTGCTTGAATTTATGCTTGAGTGTTGACTTTAGGTCATTAACCTTTAATGACCTTTAGCATTATTAATTGGTTGCTTGAGTTTTACTAATCATGTTGTTAATTCCTAATTACTGTCATTTCATGTGTTTAACAAAATCCTGTAATAAGTTGTTTAGGGTAATTGGACCCTAGATTAGGGTTAAGTTAGAAGCTTTTGTTGTTCAACTGTATCGTGAAGGGAAGTTGTACTCACGTTGTTAACTCTGTTAAGCATCCATCGAGCATCATGTTTATTATCTCATCATCCTAAAGCATGCATTATCATTACGTATAGTTCCCGTAAAAGAGGAGGGTACCGAAGCCGAACCCGTTCCCGCTGAAGAGTCGTCGTCCGTGGAAGTAGGGTTTGACATCTGCGGTACTGAACCCGAGCCTGAGTTTCCCGTCGACCAAGGCAAGCCCCAGTTACATCTAAACTTACCTTGTGATTTAAAAAGTTTTACTTAACTTTTATTACGGCTCTATTGCATTAAGTGCTAGGAGTTGAGTGATAACCTAATTACTGCATTATCATCCTTGATATTCCAATACCATCCTTGTTACTGTTTTGATTTAAAAATGCTTAGTATGCTTAGCATTGCTTAATGAGAAAACTTTAAAACTTTTAAACAAAGTTTGAAGGGTTGTTGGACAATCACTTGATGAATGTTAATGTTGATAATTTGGGACCGGTCGGTGGACTTGCATCGGGAAAGGAGTCCCCCTGTAGTGTCTCCAACTGAGTCAGTTAAGGACCGTACTGTTGTTTGAACTGTGTGCGTCGAGACTTTGTAACTGATCACATGCTCCGGTAAGCCTAAGACCTCGGTAACGCCAACATGTGTAAACTTATGTTATGTAAGACTTTCGCTCTCGTACTCTGATGTAATTTTTTATATAAACTGTTGTAATACTGTGATGCCTCTGTAATGTGATCCTGCTCGGAAGATTATGGATGATTCGGGTTTCCCGAGGACACCCGACAGACTTCTTAAGATCTGTGGTACACTTGTACAGTGGTTAGAAGTCTTTAAGACAATAACAAGTACAGGTGGGCCATAGTAATTAGGAGGTTCTGCCATAGCTGGTATCAGAGCGATCATAGACAGAGCGATTGTAGTATTACATTTCAAAAACTTCAAAACATTTGGGTCAAATAAATGTAACTGACTATTTTGGTCCAAATTACTTATTATCTATCTCTATTCCTCTGGTAGATCTTTAGTCATGTTTAAAAGCTTTTAGTGCAATAGCATATTAAAAGTGCCCTATAAATAAAGTTTATGTTCTGTTACCCTTGTGCATTTAATTCAAAAATCTTTAATGATCGTTCGTATGTTAAATCATGCATCATGCTTAATGAATCTGTTAATTTACCTTCCCCGTTACTGAGTTTGGGTTAAGTAGTATCAATCCTATTCATGCTAACCTTCAGATCCTCCCCAGCTATCCTTACCAAATTCTACCTTTTCCCGCTACAGGATGGCCCGTACTAAGTTGACGCCCCGCAAGTCTACCGGACCAAAGGGAGTTCCTCGTCGCCAGCTTGCTCCCAAGGACGAAAGTGCTAGCGGCAGCAGGACTGTCCCTCAGACAGAGATAGAGAGGCTTTCCGCCGAGTTAACCCAGGCTACACGTGATAGAGCTACGGACGCTATCCAGGTCGAGGAGTTACAGAATCAGCTACGGAGGCTCACTGGGGCTCATCTGAGCTGTGAGTGGATGATGGGTCGCTTAGTGACGGAAAGGAATGAGGCATGTCACCGAGAGGATGTTGCCAGGGAACGTGCTGAGGAGTTACAGTTCTACGTTAACGATCTGGAGGGAAATAATCAGGTTCTCCACGAGGAAGTACATCAGTTGTTCTATCAACTGCATCCTCCACCTGGTGCAGCTGAGCTAGACACTGGTGTTATTCTCGCTGATGGTGGGGAATCTGCAGAGGAGTCAGAGGAAGAAGAAGATCCGGAGGAGGTGGAGCCTGTGGACGAGAGTGACGATGAAGGAGGTCACGTTTCAGGAATAGACACTGACCGTGAGGACTGAGTTGGTCAAGTGCAGTGTGTAGTTAGAAGTTTATGTTTGTTGTCAGCCTTAGTTAACCAGGGAGTACGGCATGTGTGCGGACCTGTATAATAAATAAATGCGTCTGCGTGGTGTGTTTGTAATCGCTTTTGTAAAGGTTCAATAAAAGTTTGTGAATAAAGTTTGGCTTGTTATCAACAGATGGCTCATAATGATGATGGTACGGGGGCTGCACAGGGTGGGAATGGTGTCCCTAATCCACCACCCGTTCCACTAAATATGGCAGAGGCTATGTTCACCCTTGTCAATGCTACTGCAGAAAATGCTAGGTTACTAAGGGAAAATGCTAGGCTACTGCAGAAAATGCAGAAAATGCTACTGCAGAAAATAACCACAGGAATGAAACCACTTATGTGGATTTCACTGATACCCGGCCCCCAGTGTTTTCCAGAGCTGATGAACCGTTAGAAGCAGATGACTGGCTCCGCACTATGGAGCAAAAGTTTGAACTCATAGAGTGTAGTGACTACCAGAAGCCGGTGTTTGCAGCCCAGCAGCTTCGGGGTGCTGCCGGAGCATGGTGGGGAAATCACCTTGCTACACAGCTAGCTGGTCATCGGGTGACCTAGGCGGAATTCCGTGCGGCTTTCAGAGCTCACTTTATTCCAGAAGGGATTATGATCAGAAAGTTAGAGGAATTTCTTGCACTGAAGCAGGGAGACCAGACAGTAATGTAATATGTGGGCAAGTTCAATCACCTATCATAGTATGCTGCTTGAAAGGATCAAGATGCCCAAGAGGGGGGGTGAATTGGGCTTTTCTAAAAATTAATTGCAAGAATTAAATCCTACAAGCCGGAATTCACCCCTAGTGCCTACTTGTGTTCCTAGAGAGTCTACCGTTAAAAAGTTTTGCACCCTAGTTTCCAATCCTAGTCTAGCATGGCAATTCTAGGAAAGTAAAATAAGCAATGAAAGTAAATACGAGAAAGTAATTGCTTGAATGTAAAGGGGCAAGGAACACGGCGATGTTTTTCCGAGGTATCGGAGAGTCGCCACTCCCCACTAGTCCTCGTTGGAGCACCCGCGCAAGGGTGTCGCTCCCCCTTGATCCGCGCAAGGATCAAGTGCTCTCTACGGGTTGATTCTTCGACACTCCGTCGCGGCGAATCACCCAAAACCGCTCACAACTTGAGTTGGGTCATCCACAAGCTCCGCCGGATGATCACCAAACTCCCAATCACCACCAAGCCATCTAGGTGATGGCGATCACCAAGAGTAACAAGCTAGAACTCTCACTTGACCACAACGAGCCCAAATGAGGAGATGGATGCACACTTGCTACTCTCTAATCACTAGTGAGGAATCTCAAACTTTGATTCTCAAATCTCTATCCTCACTAGAGCTCTTGCACTCCCTTGCACTCTAAAGGGTTTTCTCAGATGTTTGAATGAGCAAGAGACCTCTAAAAGAGGTGGAGGGGTTGTATTTATACACCCCTCAAAGAAAACGAACCGTTACTTTCTGACACGGGGTCACCGGACGCGCCGGTGCAACGGACCGGACGCGCCGGTCGCCCGTAACGGTCAAAACGCGATTTTGAAAACGAACCACCGGACGCGCCGGTCAGGGGTGACCGGACACGTCCGACGTGCAAGGGTGCTTACTGTACTCGCACCGGACGCGAGGCTGCGTCCGATGGCTGAAGACCGGATGCGTCCGGTCCTCTCTGGACCTTACTGGACTCGCACCGGACTCGCCGATCAAGTCCAGGTCGCATCCGACGGGCGTTCTCCCTGGATGACACGTGTCAGCCACTGACCACCGCGTCCGGTCCTCGCGAGGACCGCGTCCGGTGGTCAAGGCCGAAACCCTAGCGCGGTAGCGTACTGACCGGACGCGTCCGGTGCTCCCGAAGACCGCGTCCGGTGCCTAGAAAACAGCCCGAAACTTCTCGAAACGCGTCGCAACTTCAACCAAGTTGCTTCCAACTGAACTTTGAGCTATTCTAGGGTTGCCTAGCGCCAAGTTTCACAAGTGTGCACCACACCTAAACATAGGACTCGCCTAGGTCAAGCTACCCATTCATGCCCCCCTTTATAGTACGGCCAAAAGAGAAAAACGAAGATCCTAACGACTATTCCGAATGTGTCTCAACACCTCGACATCCGGAATTAACCGTCCTTAATCTTGACGTCACTCTTTTGAAAACCGAAATGATTTCCATCAAGGGACACGAAGCCACAGTGCTCAAAGCAGTTATCACCTCCATGACCTAACTTACCGAAGTTTCTGCAAAACACACGTTAGTCATGGTAATAAAGTGTTGTCATTAATTACCGAAACCAAACCTTGGGGCCTAGATGCTTTCAATCTCCCCCTTTTTGGTGATTGATGACAACACTAAGTTTCAATGGATTAGAGTGAAGGTTTTCGAGCATGCTTGGTTCACATAAGCAAAAGACAATAAGCATAAAAGGTTAGGAATTGCTTATGTGCTCCAAGCCAAAAGAGTGTACTTCATAAGATAAGACAAAAGCGTTAGTACACATAAAGATATAGCTCATAAGAAATCGGAGTAAGGCACGGAAGCACAACCTTAGAGCTATAGCTAAAACGGTGACATATATTAATCACTGAGACGAATAACACATTAAGACTCAAAGTTTTACGACTCGACGACAATGTCACACGAATGCAGTGCTGAAAATAAACATGATATGCATGAAAGTAGCACACGAAAAATGAAAACCCACTAACAAACTCCCCCTGAAACTACTCTCTCTCCCCCTTTGGCATCAAGCGCCAAAAAGCTAATCTAATCTGACGGGGGGACAGACGGAGTCGTGTCGGGTGCCGAGGTGCGCGGAGTGATCACGAAGTGCAGTGAATCGCCCTCGGAGTCTGAGCTATCTGGCTGACCCTCTAAAGAAGCACGTGGCTGCGAAGCAGTCTAGGTCTGAGCAGGAACAGGCACTGACTGTGTAGTAACAAGTGGATCTGTCTGAGTAACCTGAGCCTGAAGTGCGCCAGTAGCTGGGGGATCTGTCGAGGCAACTGAAGAAGGGAGGGTCTTTATAGTCCCAGTCCCTGTCACTGGTGGAACGACTACCTCGGAAGCTGACAACCCTGACGAAGTGTAAAACGTAGTCGTGTGCGAGGGTGTCGGCTGACCAGTCAGCTCGCTGTAGGTGGCACTGAAATCACCAATAGGTGTGCCTGTCAGGAGATGCGGGCGAGGCTGATCTGACGGTGTAAACCCCGTATGTATAGGAGTGAAGCTCGGGGACTGAAAAGACTGGAGAACCTGCTGCTGTGGAGATGTAAACTGAAAGCTCGGCTGTCCCTGACTCGACGGACCACTGGAATGCAAAGCCGGAGCCATGATAGATGCAGGCGGAGGAACCCCAACTGTGATGAGATGCCGCAGAAGATCCATGTACTGCTGCTGACTCTGTCTCTGCATCTCAACCTGCTGCCTCTGGATCTCAAGCTGCTGTCTCTGAAACTCGTCCTGGCGAGCCTGAATCTGTGCTAGTGCTGCAGCTGTATCCTGTGCCTGGCGCTGTATCTGCTGCTGCTGCTCCTGAGCCTGGGTCAACCTCTCAAGAATAGCCACCATGGCTGGGTCTGAGCGGGAGGCTGAGCCAGATCCACCGGCCTCGTGGTCGTGAGACCGAGGAGACCGGTACCTGGGGATGGGCTGGTAGTCCTCATCAGTGCTGTCAGAAGTGACATCCTTAGGTATCTCAGCAGTCTGAGCCTCAAGGTCTGCGAGCTCTGCCTCGGCAAGCTCGTCAACTCTAGCGTCCTGCTCAGCTGCTGTCTCAGGAACGTCTGGGCGCTCATGCTGTCCTGGCGCTGGGGCCTGATCTCTAGTGACAGAAGCCCAAAGCTGTCTAATGTCATAGTCAGGGAATGCTGTAGTAGTGTTAGCAATCTCCGCCCTGATCTCTGGTGGCATCTGGATAGCAGATCTGATGATGAAACAAATCCAGTGGGCATAGGGAAGCTGACGGTTACCCTTGAAGCCCTCAGCAATGGTGTCCTCCATCTCACTCAGGATAAGATCCCAGATGTCAAACTGTCTCTGTGAAAGGAGGTGGTATACAACCCAAAGCTGCATCCTCGTCAGTCCCTCTCTGTAGCCAAGTCTGGGCAGTAAGGTGCGTCTGAGTATGGCATCCAAGACTCGGGCAAGTGGCGTCAGGCTGGCAGGTGTACGACGTGACCCTTCGCCAAAAGGCTCGCGAAAGCAGGGTCGAACCAGGTCGGTGGGTGGCACTGAACCGCCGTGAGGGCGCCTGGGAGGTGGAGTCTGTCCATAGCACAACTGATGGATCCTCGTATCAGAAGCAGGTAGTCTGAGGATCTCTCGGGCTCTGGAGCTGTAGAGTCTGTGATCGCGGCCTCTGAAAGCAAAATGAATAAACTCATGGGCAGGATCAATCCACAGTGAAGCATAGAACTCCCTGACCCATGTGCCGCAGTAAGCACCTATCCGTCCAAGAAGATCTGATAAGCCAGGCAGATAGGACAGGTGCGGACGGAGCTGCTCTCCCACAACATCAACCAATGCCTCTAGTCGACACACCCTCTGAGGTCTGAAAGCAATGCCACTGTCAACTAGGGCCCTGTAGAAGTCCTCCTAAAGTGGGGTATAGAAACCCTCTGAAGCTCTGGCATCTCTGACAGGTGGAAACCATCGGCTGACCTCCACAAACCTCAAACTCTTCACCTGACGTGCTGAAGCACCCCTCAGGTCTAAGTGCTCGACCGGGGGTGACCCTCTAACTCTGGGAGGAGGTCATGCTCCACGACGCTGGCCCTCTGGCCTAGGTGTCACCTGTGTACGGGCACGTGTGGAGCGGCGACGTGGTGGAGACTGAGCTGCCTGCTCCTCTGTATCCTCAGTGGCCTGTGGAGCCTCAGTGGCCTGGGTAGACTCAGTAGCGGGTGTAGTCTCTGTAGCCTGTGTCTGCTCTGAGGGTGGATCAACTGACATCTGCTCTGAAGGTGCAGTAGCCTCGGTGCCCTCAGTGGCCTCAGTGCCGAGCTGTCGACCTTCAAGATGAAAGCGACGCTCGCCTATGTGCAAGCCACTGCGTCTGCCACCTCTCTCTGCCTGCTCTGCGGCGTCTGCCACGGTCTGAGCGACCTCTGCATCTGAAAGTGTCCTCCTCTTCTTCCTGGCTGCAATCTTGATGCGCTTACCACGCGCAATCTCATCACGACGGGGAGGACTGTTGTCCCCGTCACCAGGAGCACCACCGGCGTTCTTGCAACGCACCATACTGATCGACTGCCTAAAAACCTCTGTGAGATGATGAACTGACACTCGAGAGGCTTGGCCTCAATCCGTATCCGCAGGCTTGGCCTCGGATTTAGCGAACAGATCTGACCTGACACACCGACAGACTCGCTGCACGTATGGAATAGAGAGATATACTATAAGCACATATATATCTAAAGATACGAAACCCTAGATAGCAAGCACATGAGATACGAAGTGAGACGACGCGAAGCTACCTCGGATCGACGAGACGACGGTGAAGGGACGCGGTGACCTAGTTCGCGAGAACTCCCGAGATCGGCGATCGAGCACTGAAACGACCAATCGAGATACGCAAAGGAGGGTTACGGTCAATGGTAATCCCTAACGAAGAATTGAAAGGACTTGAAGGAAACCGAACGAGCCGTTACCTCGAGCTAGGGTTGTTGGAAACCCTAAGCTAGGGTTTAGGGGAAAACCCTAGGTGGAAATCCCGGCCGAAGGATGGAATCGAGGGCACGGGTGCACGGGGGAGTAGATGCGGCGCTCGAGAGGCTCTTGGCAGGGGCTGGCTCGCCGGCGGTGATGAACAGGCGGCGATTTTGGCGGCGGCGCGGTGAGTGGTGAGCAGCGGGCACGGAGCCGCGCGAGGGCGCAAAAGCGGACGAGCCTGGGGCGAGGTGGCGCGACAAGGGGCGCAGGAGTCGCCAGAGAGGAGGAGGATGGCAAGGGCGCGACGGCTCCGGCGAATCGGCGGCTTAGGGCATGGCGGGACGGTGAGAACAGGCGAGCGGCGGCGGATGAAGAGAAGGACAGAAAATGAATCGGGTTTTATGAGGGCGCAGATCCGCTCGATACTCTATCACCGGACGCGGTGGTCAAAATGACCGGACGCGGTGGTGCAGCGTCCGGTGACACTCCAGTAAGCGCCTGGAGTGACCGGACGCGTCCGGTGTGGACTGACCGGACGCGGTCAGAGTCCGGTCGCTGAGTGCTTGGGAATTCATCGCGGAGCACCGGACGCGGTGGTGGTAGCCGGAACCGGACGCGGTGGTCGTCAGAGGCGCGTCCGGTGCAGCGTCCGGTGCCTAGATCTGGACTTTGTCTTCTGGATGACCGGACGCGCTGGTGGACGCCAGGACCGGACGCGGTGGTGAAGCAACACTGCGTCTGGTGCAGCGTCCGATCGTTGTTCTTCGCCAATCTTCGTTCCGAATTTCAACGCGACTTCTCCCAATCAAGTTCCAATTCAAAGAGACACAAATAAACACCAATTGGAACCTGATATGAGTGACCTCACTCAAACCCTCAAATTTTTCAAAATAGTTTGCCTTAGGCTAGTATAATTTTTACGAAAATAGGCAATAAACACCCGAGGAGCAACGTATGGCCATGCAATAGAGTTTTTGGACCTTTAGGAGCGTCAAAAGCTCTCTCTATTCATGGACGAACACAGAGGTTGCTCAAAGCTAAACCGAAAAGAAACGACAAACAAACAACCATGCATATGCAATACAATACAAGAAAGTAAGGCTAGGTTGCTTGTCAAGTTTGATCCACGGTTAGGCTTCTTCACTCCTCCAAAGGAGGGTTATCGTAACCGTGTTAGCCAAGCCCTAAATGCATTGCGATAAAGTAAACGTGACATATGATACAATGCAATGCAAGGGACAACGCGCTCATTTTTTAAAGTTACTTGAATCAAGCACATTAAGTTCACTTCTTAGCCTACAAAAGGTAGCCTCGTCCAAAGGTTTAGTGAAGATATCCGCTAGTTGATTTTCACTCCGTACACCTTCTAGTGATGTGTCATTTTTAGCAACGTGATCTCTTAGAAAGTGATGGCGGATATCAATGTGCTTGGTGCGAGAGTGTTGTACCGGATTGTTAGCAATTTTAACGGCACTTTCATTGTCACATAAAAGTGGCACCTTTTCAAGAACAACTCCATAGTCTAGGAGGGTTTGTTTCATATATAAGATTTGTGCACAACAAGCCCCCGCGGCAATGTATTCCGCCTCGGCGGTGGACAAAGCCACACTATTTTGCTTTTTAGATGACCAAGATACTAAGGATCTCCCAAGCAAATGGCACCCTCCGGATGTGCTTTTTCTATCAATTTTGCAACCGGCATAATCCGAGTCAGAATAGCCAACTAGTTGGAATCTAGCTCCTTTGGGATACCATAGACCAATGCTTGGGGTGTACTTAAGATATCTTAGGATTCTTTTTACGGCACTTAAGTGAGGTTCTTTAGGGCACGCTTGAAAGCGAGCACACATGCACACACTAAATATGATATCGGGCCTAGATGCGGTAAGGTACAACAAGCTACCAATCATAGAACGGTAGAGAGTTTGATCAACCGGTTTACCTCCCTCATCTAGGTCGAGATGTCCATTTGATGGCATTGGGGTCTTGATTGGCTTGCATTCTTCCATCTTGAATCTTTTGAGAAGATCCTTGGTATACTTTTCTTGAGAGATGAAAATCCCTTCTCTCATTTGCTTGACTTGAAAACCAAGGATGAATGTGAGCTCACCAATCATTGACATCTCGAACTCCTTCGACATCAATTCACCAAACTCCTTGCAATAATCTTCATTTGTTGACCCGAAGATGATATCATCAACATATACTTGACAAATGAAGATCTCCCCATTAAGCTTCTTGGTGAATAGTGTGGTGTCGACCTTCCCGATGGTGAAGCCCTTCTCAATGAGGAAGTCCCGGAGACGCTCATACCACGCTCTAGGCGCTTGCTTGAGCCCATATAGCGCCTTGGACAACCTATAAACATGATTAGGATATCTAGGGTCTTCAAACCCGGGAGGTTGATTGACATAGACTAGTTCATTTATAAAGTCATTTAAGAATGCACTTTTCACATCCATTTGATATAGTTTCATATCATGATGTGATGCATATGCAAGGAGGATACGAATGGCTTCAAGTCTTGCAACGGGTGCAAAGGTCTCTCCAAAATCAAGGCCTTCAACTTGAGAGAACCCCTTTGCAACTAGTCTTGCCTTGTTCCTCACTACTATGCCTTGGTCATCTTGCTTGTTTCGGAACACCCACTTGGTTCCAATGACTCTTGCACCTTTAGGATGCTCTTCAAGTGTCCACACTTGGTTGCGGGTGAAGTTGTTCAAATCTTCATGCATGGCATTCACCCAATCCGGATCTTGAAGAGCTTCTTCTACATTCTTAGGTTCAACACAAGAGACAAAAGAGTGATGTTCAACGAAAGAAGCTAGCTTTTGAGATCGAGTCATTACTCCCTTTGTAGGACTCCCTATGATGAGTTCTTGTGGATGAGCTTGAAGTAGAGGTGAGTTTCTTCTATCAATCACTTGAGGAGGTGGATTGGGAGCATCAACATCTTGTGCTTGTGCCTCGGCTTGTTCATGAGAGACATAAGTATCTTCATTTTCTACTCTCTCATTTTTGTCATCATCTTGAGGCACATGTGATGAAGATGGTTGATCAATGATTTGCACATCGTCTTCATCATCTTTTGGCTTGATGTCTCCCACGGGCATGTTCTTCATGGCCTCCCTCAAGGGTTCATCACCTACATCATCACAATTCTCAATTGCTCCTTGGGAGCCGTTAGATTCATCAAATTCCACATCATATGTTTCTTCAACCAAACCGGTGGTATGGTTAAATACTCTATATGCTTTGGACTTTGATGAGTAACCAACAAGAAAACCAATATCACAACGTCTTTGAAACTTCCCTAGGTGTTGACGCTTCTTGTAGATGTAGCATTTGTAACCAAACACCCGGAAGAATGAGACGTCCGGCTTCTTCCCATTTAGCAACTCATAGGGGGTCTTGCCAAGAAACTTTTGGAGGAAGAGGCGATTTGAAGCATAGCATGCGGTGTTGATTGCCTCGGCCCAAAACTTTTCCAGAGTATTGTACTCATCTAACATTGTTCTTGCAAGAGTGATCAAGGTCCGGTTCTTTCTCTCAACTACACCATTTTGTTGAGGAGTGTAGTTTGAAGAAACTTCATGCTTGATTCCAATTTCATCACAATAAGCTTCAATGTTGGTGTTGTCAAACTCTTTGCCATTGTCACTTCTAATCTTCTTTATCTTGACTTCAAATTCATTTTGAGCTCTCTTTGCAAACTTCTTGAAGCAACTTGCCACTTCGGATTTGTCATGAAGGAAGAAGGTCCATGTATATCTTGAGTAGTCATCCACTATCACAAGACAATAGAGATTACCACCCAAGCTCTTGTATGTTGTAGGCCCAAACAAATCCATGTGTAGAAGTTCTAGCACTCTTGAGGTTGACATGAAAGCCTTGGTTGGATGAGTGTTTGCAACTTGTTTGCCCGCTTGACATGCACTACAAGGTTTGTCCTTTTCAAACTTCACATCCTTCAATCCTCTTACTAGTTCTTTCTTCAATAGCTTGTTGAGAGTGCTCATTCCAACATGTGCAAGCCTCCTATGCCAAAGCCAACCAAGTGAGGTCTTGGTGAACAAACATGTCATCAAATTTGCATCTTCGGAGGTGAAGTCAACAAGATAAAGATTGTTGTATCTAAAGCCTTTGAATATCACTTGCTTGTCATCTATCTTTGAAACTTCAACTTCATTTGGTGTGAACAAGCATTGGAAGCCAAGGTCACAAAGTTGCCCAACGGATAACAAGTTGAAACTCAATGAAGCAACATAGAGCACATTTGAGAGTGAGTGATCATTTGATATTGCAATCTTGCCTATACCCTTGACTTTGCTCTTTGAATTATCCCCAAATGTGATCTTCTCTTGACATATCCCATTCTCTTCAATGGAGGTGAACATACGAGGATCACCGGTCATATGTTGAGTGCAACCACTATCAATAACCCAATGAGATCCACCGGTCTTGTAGTTCACCTACACACAAGAGATCAAGCTTTTTGTTTAGGGACCCAAACTTGAGAGGGGCCCTTAACTTTCTCAACTAGTGACTTGGCAACCCATATTTTCTTTGGCCTATTCTTGTTTGGGGGACCCAAAAACATGACTTTCATCTTTCCATTTGAATCTTTTCTTAGCATGTAATGAGCATTGAAGGCAAAGGGTCTAGCATGCTTGGGCAAGGGTTGTGGTGGTGGAGTTTTGCATTCATGAGCAAAGTGACCTTCTTGACCACACTCAACACATCTCTTTGGCTTGGGCTTTGACTTGCTTTGTTGTTGAGCTTTTGCTTTCTTCTCTTGATTTTCCAAGTACCCAATACCACTTCTATCCAACTTCATTACGGTGTTCATGAGGAGCTCACTTTGCAAATATTGGCCTCTTGTGAACTTGCTTAGGCCGGTCTTGAGATGCTCTTTTTCTTGCTTGAGCTTCTTGTTCTCTTCAATGAGTGACTCATTTGTTGTTTGCTTCTCAAGAGCCATCAAACCTTTGAGCTTCTTGTTCTCATTTGCAAGCTTCTCATTCTCACACTTGATCTTGGCATAATCATCATGGTTGCATGACTCAACCACACTCTTGCCTTTGCTACTAGAACCTTGCTCAATGCTTTCAATGATCAAGTCATCACATGATGTAGCTATATCACACTTAACAACATGGTTAGTAGCATCATGTGTCTCAAGAGCAAGTTCATTAGCAACCACAAGACTATCATAGTCAATTTTTAATGTGGTGTATTTGTCTTTTAGAGAGCTATGTCTAGTGATGAGCTCATCATGCTTCTTCTCAAGTTTATCATGTTGATCTTTAAGCTCTTTGTTAGAGGTTTTGAGCTCCTTGAGAGTAGAAGACATAATTTCATTTTGATCTCTAGGCTCACCACTAGTTTTTTGAGCATTTTCAAGCTTAGATGAGAGTGATTCATTTTCATTTTGAAGATCATCATTTTCACTTCTAGTCCTTCTTATGATTTTAGTGTATTTGTTTAGCAATTTTACAAGTTCATCATAAGAAGGTGCATCAAATTCATCATCACTATCACTATCATCATCATCATCACTATCATGGTTTTGTACCTTTCGTTCACCCTTGGCCATAAGGCATAGGTGAGTAGTGAAAGATGATGGTGAGGAAGGCGGTGAAGGTGGTGGTGAAGATGTCGGTGAAGATGATGGCCCCATCACAAATGCGGCAACCTTCTCTTTCTCATCATCGCTCTCATCTTCGGAGGAGCCACAAGATGATTCAATGTCGGTGAGCCAATCACCAACAATATAAGCCTTTCCACCCTTCTTCTTCTTGTAGAACTCCTTCTTGCCATCCTTCTTCTTGTATGGCTTGTTCTTCTTCTTCTCATCTTCTTCATCACTTGAATCATTTTTCTTGCCCTTGTTCTTGTTCTTGAACTTGTCTTTTGGTGGTCTAGGGCATTGATGAGCTAGGTGGCCAAGTTCACCATAATTGTAGTAATCCATCTCCGAGATGGGCTTTCTCTTGCTACTTGTGAAGAATTTCTTTTTCTTGCCATCGAACTTGATGCCACTCTTGTTAAGCTTCTTTAGCATCTTGGTGGTCTTCCTCACCATGAGTGCAAGTGATTCATCATCGATATCACTTTCACTTGAGCTTTCTTGCACGATCATGGCTTGGCCCTTCTTCTTCTTCTTGTCATGGCTAGCTTTGAAGGCCAAGTCTTTCTTCTTGGAAGATGATGAGCCCTCTTCCGGAGTGATGTGCATGTACATCTCATGAGCATTGATCTTCCCCAATACTTGAGTCGGTGTTGCGGTGGAGAGATCACTTTGATGAAGCACGGTGACAATGTGACCATACTTCTCAACGGGAAGCACACTCAAGATCCTCCTTGCAACATCCGATTGACTCATTTGAGTGAGCCCAAGAGCATTGAGGTCCTCTACAAGAACATTCAAGCGAGTGTACATGTCATTAGCGCTTTCTTTAGGAAGCATCTCAAAAGAATTAATTTTCTTTAAAGCAATATGATAGCGTTCCTCACGCTCACTCTTAGTTCCCTCATGGAGAGCACAAAGATTTTGCCACAAATCATGAGCGTTCTTTGCATTACGCACACGATTGAAGATATCTTTGCCTAAGCCCCGGTAGAGTGCATTTTTGGCCTTTGCATTCCACCGGTCGTACTTCTCCTCGTCACCCGTGGGGTTTGCGGGATCCTTGATAGCGGGAAGCCCTTCGGTTGCGGCTCTAAGGCACCTGGCATCTATGGCTTCGAGGTACGCCTCCATGCGGATTTTCCAATATGGAAAATCATCCCCCTCAAAGGTGGGAGGTGGTCCTTCCCCGTTAGACATCTTGCTCTAGGCGGTAAAGCCTAAATTAGGAGCAACACGGCTCCGATACCAATTGAAAGGATCAAGATGCCCAAGAGGGGGGGTGAATTGGGCTTTTCTAAAAATTAATTGCAAGAATTAAATCCTACAAGCCGGAATTCACCCCTAGTGCCTACTTGTGTTCCTAGAGAGTCTACCGTTAAAAAGTTTTGCACCCTAGTTTCCAATCCTAGTCTAGCATGGCAATTCTAGGAAAGTAAAACAAGCAATGAAAGTAAATACGAGAAAGTAATTGCTTGAATGTAAAGGGGCAAGGAACACGGCGATGTTTTTCTGAGGTATCGGAGAGTCGCCACTCCCCACTAGTCCTCGTTGGAGCACCCACGCAAGGGTGTCGCTCCCCCTTGATCCGCGCAAGGATCAAGTGCTCTCTACGGGTTGATTCTTCGACACTCCGTCGCGGCGAATCACCCAAAACCGCTCACAACTTGAGTTGGGTCATCCACAAGCTCCGCCGGATGATCACCAAACTCCCAATCACCACCAAGCCGTCTAGGTGATGGCGATCACCAAGAGTAACAAGCTAGAACTCTCACTTGACCACAACGAGCCCAAATGAGGAGATGGATGCACACTTGCTACTCTCTAATCACTAGTGAGGAATCTCAAACTTTGATTCTCAAATCTCTATCCTCACTAGAGCTCTTGCACTCCCTTGCACTCTAAAGGGTTTTCTCAGATGTTTGAATGAGCAAGAGACCTCTAAAAGAGGTGGAGGGGTTGTATTTATACACCCCTCAAAGAAAACGAACCGTTACTTTCTGACACGGGGTCACCGGACGCGCCGGTGCAACGGACCGGACGCGCCGGTCGCCCGTAACGGTCAAAACGCGATTTTGAAAACGAACCACCGGACGCGCCGGTCAGGGGTGACCAGACGCGTCCGACGTGCAAGGGTGCTTACTGTACTCGCACCGGACGCGAGGCCGCGTCCGATGGCTGAAGACCGGACGCGTCCGGTCCTCTCTGGACCTTACTGGACTCGCACCGGACTCGCCGATCAAGTCCAGGTCGCATCCGACGGGCGTTCTCCCTGGATGACATGTGTCAGCCACTGACCACCGCGTCCGATCCTCGCGAGGACCGCGTCCGGTGGTCAAGGCCGAAACCCTAGCGCGGTAGCGTACTGACCGGACGCGTCCGGTGCTCCCGAAGACCGCGTCCGGTGCCTAGAAAACAGCCCGAAACTTCTCGAAACGCGTCGCAACTTCAACCAAGTTGCTTCCAACTGAACTTTGAGCTATTCTAGGGTTGCCTAGCGCCAAGTTTCACAAGTGTGCACCACACCTAAACATAGGACTCGCCTAGGTCAAGCTACCCATTCATGCCCCCCTTTATAGTACGGCCAAAAGAGAAAAACGAAGATCCTAACGACTATTCCGAATGTGTCTCAACACCTCGACATCCGGAACTAACCGTCCTTAATCTTGACGTCACTCTTTTGAAAACCGAAACGATTTCCATCAAGGGACACGAAGCCACAGTGCTCAAAGCAGTTATCACCTCCATGACCTAACTTACCGAAGTTTCTGCAAAACACACGTTAGTCATGGTAATAAAGTGTTGTCATTAATTACCGAAACCAAACCTTGGGGCCTAGATGCTTTCACTGCTGACCAAATCAACTCTGATTGCAAGAAGCAAGCTTGTTTTATGAGGGGTCTGAACTCGAAGATTCGTACTATGATGACTGGTTGTCTGAATGTGACTTATCATGAGGCCGTTGATATTGCTCTTTCGTCAGAAGAAGAGTACCGGAAGCATAAAGAGGCTAAGAAGAAGAAGGTGTCGTATGGACCATCTGGTGGCAATCAAAAGCGCCAGAAGATAATTTACCATCCCCAAAATCATTTCCGTCCTCCTTTTCGTCCACCACAATTCCAAGCCCGGCAACAGACATTTGTCCGTCCTGTTGTAGCTCTATCCTATCCATGTCAGCCGAATGCTCCTGGCATTCGTCCTCCATTTCAGCAGGGCAACAATATTAATAATTATCTCTGTTATAACTGTGGAAAGACCGGGCATTTCTCGAGGGAGTGTCCATACCCAAGGCAGTATAATCAGAATTATCAGAAAGCTGTTGTGCCCCAACAACAGAACCAGAATCAGCAGAGGGGCAATAACCAGAATACTCAGAAGGGCAAGGCCGAGAAGAAAACTGGACGAGTCTTTTACACGTAGGCCGAGGGAATACCTGAAGGAGAGCCCGTAATGATGGGTATGTTTCCTGTCGCAAATCATCCTGTAGTTATGCTTTTTGATTCAGGCGCATCACATACATTCATCAATCGTACATTTGTTATAAAACATGCAATTCCAATTGGGGAAATGAAAGAGAACTTCTTTATACAGTCGCCCGGGGGTCGTCTGTGTACTAAAGAAATGGTACATCAGGTACCTATAGTATTGGGTGGGCATACTTTTCCCACGTCCAAGATAATTTTGAAGGATCAGGATATAAATGTGATCCTAGGCATGAACTGGATGTATCAGCGTGGAGCTGTAATAGATACTCTGAATAGAACCAGAAGACTGAACTTACCTGATAATAGTTCTCAACTTCTTATCCAACTTCAAACACCAAAAAGGGCAGTCGAAAGAGTCTGTGCAACGTCTGTGAAAGAAATCAGTGATATACCTGTGGTTTGCGAGTTCCTGGATGTTTTCCTAGATGATCTACCGGGATTACCTCCTGACAGAGATGTGGAATTTGTAATTGAGTTGAAACCTGGTACTGCCCCAATCTCTAGAAGAGCAACAGAATGCCACCAAAAGAGTTAGCAGAGCTCAAGATACAATTACAAGAGTTGCGTGATAAAGGTTTTATTCAACCTAGTTCTTCACCATGGGGCTGTCCAGCCATATTTGTGAAAAAGAAGGACAAAACCCTGAGGTTGTGTGTTGATTATCGTCCGTTGAATGAAGTGACTATCAAGAATAAGTATCTGTTGACACCGTTTTTAGCACGTGTCAAGATGATCAGGAAAGGCTAACCAGCAAGGGAAAGGTTGCCGTGTAAATTGATAGCCAAGAAGAATAACTTTGTTTTTTAAGCGGTGACAGTATATGAATTTAATTTGGAATGCTGCCGATGAGGTCAAGGGTGTTATTGCCGATGCCGATGGAAGAGGGTTTGGAGACTGTTGCCGATAAGATAAGGGAATGTACCGATGAAGGAAGGTATGAAGACTGCAGCCGATGAAACAGGGAATGTACCGATGGAAAGGAGATCGAAGGTTGCTGCCGATGGAACAGGGGCTGTGCTGGTGAAAAGGGGGTCGATAAGAATACCATCGTGATTAAGGCGGACTATGGAATAAAATAGGAGTTGATTTCCTTGTTTACAATTAGTAGAGTCTGAGTTGTGTCAAAGTCATGTGTTTTTCCTTAGACTTGGATTTAGTGTCCTAGTCGTATTTGGTTATGTTTCTATAGATCAGGGTATAAATATAGAGTGAAGGGCAATGTAATAGAAATCAATCAATACATCAAAAACCAGCTTTTACTCTTATTTACATCTACTTTTCGGCGACTTCGTCAATTTGCATATTTTTCCTTTTTACGAGTTCTCATCGATTCGGCGAGTTGCATTGCTCTAAGTGCAATCTTTGTCGATCCTCGAGTTCCGCGTGAGTACCTCTTGGCCGTGACTTCCGGGCGTATCGCTGTTGTCAGGACCAAAGTGCTCGTATCTTCATCCTTGTCGATTAACAGGTCAAATCGACTGGCACGCTTTGGATATCGATTTCGGGTATTAGCCCTTTGTGTTTGCAGATTTACTTTTGCATCAACACATCTTTTGGCACGCCCAGTGGGACAGATCTAGTCAAGATGCCTAATCATGAGATCGATGCTGGGAATATCATCGCAGTAACAGAAGAAGACCTTAAGGACGATCAGAAGCAGGCTATGGAGAGGGCTATTGAAGAATATAGACAACTTTGCTTAAAGTCATTCAGCGTGAACAAAAGTGGACAAGTCATCCAGAAGCAGGACTTGCCGTTGCCTCGGCAGGTTACCTTTGATCCTAATCCTGGTAAACTTCAAGAGATGGTTAATTCTGCGGTGAATCATGCTTTAATTAATCACTCCAATGTGCTGTCCAATACTGTTCATAATGATGTGATTCGAACTTTCAAAGAAGGGCAAGCGTCATATCATTACGTCGGGCCTGCTTATCATCAACCAGAAGCAGCATCTGCTGTTGCTCCATCGGCTCCTCCAGCCGTTGCGGGTGTAGAAATTTCTTCTCCTCCAGTATCAGCTGGATTATCTAATGTACAGTCTACTCCGGTGCGTCCAGATTCAGCATTATCAGGACGAGTTTCAGCTTGGTACAGATCTGTCAGCATCAGCTTTATCAGGTCCTATACCACAGAGTAATCAAACTCCTGCTAATTGGTGGGGATATGGTATGCCTCCGGAGCCATCTACTGTCAATCACGGATTATCTCAAGTGTTTGACGCAGCGGGAAAAACTCCTGTTCTATCGGCTGGTTTGCCGATAGCCCAAACACCTCAATATATTACAACTACTGTACAACCAAGTCTAGAAGGTTTTCAGGCTTCTTTGGGGCAAACATCTAACTCAAGTCCATCGGCAAATTTGTTACCGATGCAGCAGAAGGCTCCTATCACCAGTCAACCTGGAGTCCAGGTTATGCCTCAAGTTGGATGTAATTATCCAGCAATGCCAACAAGTTACCAGCCATCGGCAAACTTTATGCCGATGAATACTAATAATTGGTCAGGGCAGTTTCCTACTCAACATACAGTTCAGCCAAACCAGCAAGCCACAGGAGCTCATCAAGGTCACATGCATGCTGGTTTTCAGAATCAAGCATCGGCAGCTCAGCCGATGAATCCTTTTCAGCAGGTTAATGGACCACAGTTAGTAGCAAATATGCCAATTGCTGGAGATCGTGGGCAGCAAAGGTATGCAGAAGGGTATCAACAGATACCTCCAGCAGAGATTCAACCATATCTCAGCAAGATGTCGATGTTTTTTGGGCCGATAAGATAGCAGAAATTATGAGAGATCAATTTAGGATCAAGCCCAAGGTTAATACCTATTCTTATCGGACTCCGTATCCTCCAGCATATGATTTAATTTCTCTCCCAAATCGTTACAAAGTGCCAGATTTCACTAAATTTTCTAGGCAAGACGATACATCAACCATGGAGCATGTTAATCGTTTTATTATTCAATGTGGAGAGGCAGCTTGTAGAGATGAATTGAGAGTTCGTCTGTTTTCGTCATCTCTATCCGGATTAGCGTTTACATGGTTTATTTCACTACCGCCAAATTCTATTATCACCTGGGCTGATCTGGAAAAGCAATTTCATAAGTATTTCTTTGCTGGAATTCATGAAAAGAAGCTTACCGATTTGGTAAAGATGAAACAGCGCAATGATGAATCGGTAGAAGGCTTCGTGCAAAGGCTACGAGATGTAAAGAACAAATGTTATAGTCTGGTATTGGATGATCGGCAGCTTGCCGATTTAGCCTTTCAGGGATTATTACCACACCTAAAGGACAGATATGCTTCTCAGGAGTTCGAAAGCCTAAGTCATTTAGTACAAAGGATTTCTGATCAAGACACTAGGGTTTTTGAACCTAAGAGAAATTGGAACAAGAAAGTTTCATTTGTTGAAGAGGCGGAAGATTCTGATTCAGATAATGAACCAGTTATCGGTTTGGCAGAGTGGGTTAAGAATAAGAAACCGATATCTTGTCCCTTTGGTCACAAAGAGCCAGAAAAGTTTACTTTTGATGTCACCAAAGCCGATAAAATATTCGATCTTTTGCTTCAGGAGGGCCAGATTAAATTGTCACCCAATCATGTGATCCCATCGACAGAAGAGTTGAAGCATATGCTGTATTGCAAGTGGCACAATGCAACTTCACACAGTACCAATGAGTGCAAGGTGTTTAGACAGCAATTACAGTTAGCTATTGAGTCTGGCAGGATAAAATTTGGTAATTCCAAGATTCAAAAGCCAATGAAAATTGATCAACATCCTTTTCCAGCAAATATGTTGGATGCTGAAGGAAAAATTAAGGTGTTGACATCGGTAGCTGCTGAAAAGAATGCATCAGTAGATCCCCAACATCGGATAACTTCCGATGATGCAAAAGGTAAGGGGCTATTGACGGAGAGTAGCAGTTCTGGGAAGCCTCCTCGATCTGGCATCGTGATTACCCATCAAAGACAACACGAAGGATGGCGTCAGCGAAGGGACCGGTATAGACGACAACAAGAGGAAAGGCGTCAAGAAGAGTGGAATCGGCATAAGGATCATTGGAATTGTCCATTTTTTATTCATTGTTGGGAAGAAGGTATTAAGTTACCTACTGTTGAAAATTGTCCAGAGTGCAATGGCTATTATGGAGTTAATTATCCTGCAAGAAGGTTTCAATCTGGTAATCAAGGTTTACTCATTAATGAGCCGATCAGAAGGAAAGCGTCAGTACATGATCGGCTGGGGGGCAGGCTCAGTGTGTACGAAAGGCTTGGTAAACGCGTTGCATATTTTCCAAGGAACCAAGAAGAACTCGAAGAGATGGCAAATGCAAGAGTCCCTGATGAAGAAATATTTTACAGGGATCCCAATATACGTCGTGTGGAGACAACTAGGACTTATCAGCCAGTTTGGAAAACTAAGCTTCCTCAGTGGTGTCCAGAAGGTTTGACAAAGACACAGAAAAGGAAAATGCAGCGGGATCGTCAAAAAGATTTATATCAAGAAGAAAGTCCCTCCAATGAGAAATCTGGTAACCAGCAGTGGCAGATAAGGCACAAGGATAAAGGTCCATCGGCAGATGTCAATATGGTGTTTATGTTGCCGATGGAATTTTTGGCTCTGTCTGACAGTGAAGAAGAGGTTGTTTCCTCTGATCAGATAGCTCAATTAATGTTAGATCCAATGATGGCTGTTTTTGAGAAGCCTGCTGATGATGAGAGACAACACCTCAAGGCTTTATTTGTAAAAGGTAGAGTTGATGGGCAGCCTGTATCTAAGATACTTATTGATGGAGGAGCTGCGATTAATATTATGCCTTATGTGATGTATCGGAAGCTTGGTAAGGGGGATCAAGACTTAACTAAGACCGATATGATGCTAAAAGATTTTGAAGGCCATGTGTCACCAGCTAAAGGGGCAGTATGTGTTGAGTTGACCATCGGCAGTAAAACTTTGCCGACAACTTTCTTTGTTATTAATGGCAAGGGTGCATATAATTTACTTTTAGAAAGGGATTGGATTCATGCTAATTGTTGTGTTCCTTCTACAATGCATCAATGTCTGGTACAATGGATCAGAGATAAGATTGAAGTTGTTCCTGGTGACTCTTCTTATATCATTGCATCGGCAGAATCAGATACTTATGAACGAACCAAGTGCATATCGGGAGAAGCCTGGGAAAAAGAGTTCCTCAAGATTGCTGATTATGAAATTTTACCGATCCAAGCAGTCGGTTCTGAAGAAGAGCTTTAATGGTTAGATTTGCCGATGATGGAAAATTAGGTCAAGGATTTACATCGGCAGATGATTTAATAGAAAGTAGATATTGGTGAAGGCGATAGGCCAAGGCCCACTTTTATTAGTTCTAAGTTAGATTCCAAGTGTAAACAGCAACTAGTTGATTTGTTAAAGGAATATAAAGATTGTTTTGCTTGGGATTATACTGAAATGCCTGGATTAGACCGATCTATAGTTGAACATCGGTTGCCTATTAAATCTGGATTTCGACCACATCAGCAGCCGGCTCGCCGATGCAATCCTAATATACTCCCTGATATTAAGGCCGAAATAACCAAGTTAATTGAGGCAAAGTTTATTCGGCAGTGTCGATATGCAGAGTGGATTTCTAATGTGGTTCCTGTATATAAGAAAAATGGAAAACTCCGTGTTTGTATTGATTTCAGGAATCTTAATAAGGCCACACCGATGGATGGTTATCCGATGCCGATTGCTGATTTGTTGATTGATGCTGCAGCAGGGCATCAGATTATTAGTTTCATGGATGGAAATGCGGGTTATAACCAAATATTCATGGCTGAAGAAGATATTTCCAAGACTGCTTTTAGATGTCCAGGTCATGTGGGATTATTTGAGTGGATAGTTATGACATTTGGTTTGAAAAATGCCGGTGCTACTTATCAGAGAGCTATGAACTTTATTTTCCATGAATATATTGGCACATTGGTGGAAATCTACATTGATGATATAGTGATTAAGTCTGGAGACATCACAAAGCATCTAACCGATCTGCGAAAGATATTGGAGTGCACAAGAAAACATGGATTAAAGATGAATCCCAATAAATGTGCATTTGGTGTATCGGCAGGACAATTCTTGGGTTTTATGGTGCATCAGAGGGGCATTGAAATTAGTAGAAAATCTATTGAGGCAATCAACAAGGTTGTTGCTCCTGCCGATAAGACTGAATTACAATCCTTGATCGGTAAGATTAATTTCATCAGAAGGTTTATATCTAATCTGTCAGGCAAAATCAAGGCTTTCAGTCCGTTATTGAAATTGAAAGCCGATCAGGAGTTTAAATGGGGGTATGAACAGCAGTTGGCTTTAGATCAGATTAAGAGTTATTTAACAAATCCTCCAGTATTAGTTCCACCCCAGCATGGAAAACCTTTCAGATTATATTTGTCAACTGAAGATACTGTTATCGGTTCAGCTCTTATTCAAGAATTTGAAGAAAAGGAGCGTGTTATCTATTATTTGAGCAGAAGATTAATAGATGCTGAAACCAGGTATTCGGCTATTGAGAAATTGTGCTTATGTTTATATTTTCCTGTAGTAAGTTAAGGCATTATTTACTATCGGCTGAATGTACTGCCGTATGCAAAGATGATGTGGTCAAATATATGCTATCTATGCCGATATTGAATGGTAGGATTGGTAAATGGATTTTAGCGTTATCAGAATTTGACCTACGTTATGAATCGGCTAAGGCAGTTAAAGGACAAGTTATGGCCGATTTTGTTACTCAACATTACAACACGGTAGATTCTTTGGAAGTTGCTCCATGGACACTGTTCTTTGATGGGTCCACTTGTGGTGAAGGGACAGGCATCGGCATCGTGTTGATTTCTCCTCAGGGGAAGAAGTATGAATTCTCATTGCCGATCGTCGCCACATCGACAAACAATCCAGCTGAATACCAAGCACTGATAAAAGGGTTAGAATTGCTTAAAGAAATACAGGCTGATGCTGTTGAGGTCTTTGGTGATTCTATACTAGTTATAAATCAGTTGATTGGGATTTATGAATGTCGAAGTGAAATCCTAATTTCCTATCATGAAAAATGTTTGGAATTGTTAAAAGGGTTTAGGAGTTTTCATCTGGAGCATATTTCCCGGATGCATAATGAAGAGGCTAACCGATTGGCTCAGCATGCTTCAGGATATCAACCTGTTCAAGAAGCATTGACATCGGTGGCTGATGCCGATGACTGGAGAAGGGAAATCATTGATTATTTAAGGAATCCATCTAAAAAGGTTGAAAGACGTGTAAGGTTCCAAGCGACAAAGTATGTACTCCTCGATGATGAATTATATTATCGTACCATAGATGGAGTTTTACTCAGGTGTGTTAGCATAGAGGAATCAAAAAGCCTGATGAGTGAAATTCATGAAGGAGTATGTGGGGCTCATCAGTCAGCATTCAAGATGAAGTGGATGATCAGAAGAAATGGATATTATTGGCCAGCTATTCTTGAGGATTGTTTTAAATATTTTAAAGGATGTCAGGAATGTCAAAAGTTTGGTAATATTCAAAGAGCACCCGCATCGGCTATGAATCCTATAATTAAACCATGGCCGTTTAGGGGTTGGGCTATTGATCTCATCGGTCAAATTTATCCACCATCGAGTAAAGGGCATAAATTTATTCTGGTTGCTACCGATTATTTCACAAAGTGGGTTGAAGCAATTCCTTTAAAAAAGGTGACATCGGCTAACATGGTTAATTTTGTGAAGGAGCATATTGTTTACCGATTTGGCATCCCTCAAACCATCACTACCGATCAGGGCACTATGTTTACATCTGGTGAATTTGATGAGTTTGCTTTGAGTATGGGGATTAAAGTTTTGAATTCTTCACCATATTATGCCCAAGCAAATGGCTAGGCTGAAGCATCTAATAAGGGGATTATCAAACTTATTAAGCGCAAGATCAAAGAATATCCTAAAAAGTGGCATACTATATTAAATGAAGCTTTGTGGTCATATCGGATGGCATGTCATGGTGCAACCAAGGTGTCGCCTTATCAATTGGTATATGGACACGATGCAGTATTACCTTGGGAGATTAAGATTGGATCTAGGCGGATGCGTTTTCAGGATCAACTGACAGCCGATGATTATGATATCCTTATGAAAGATGAATTGGAAGACGTAGCAGGTCATCGGTTAAAAGCTTTGGTTAACATCGAGGGAAACAAGAAGAGAGTGGCTAGGTGGTATGACAAGAAAGTGAAGGTAAAGGAATTTGCCGATGGTGAATTAGTCTGGAAATTGATTTTACCGATTGGGACTAAAAATTCTAAGTTTGGCAAATGGTCTCCTAATTGGGAGGGTCCATATCGGATAAATTAGTCTGTTCCTGGTAATGCATATATTCTTGAAACTCTCGAAGGAGTGGTATTTCCCAGAGCGTTAAATGGAAAGTATTTAAAGAAATATTACCCTAGTATTTGGATAGATGCATAAAAAGTATAGTTGCCGATAACAATCCTATCGGCTGGAGTTAAAACAAAGTATCAATTATGCTGAATTTAACAAAGCCTGGATGGCTGATATCGCACGCAGGCGAATTTCACCGGCTTCTTTTAGCTCCTTGGCATCTTCATCGGCATTTCCCTCCACAGGTTTGATTTTCTTTTTCAAGGCCAAGGCCTTGCGAACTTGAGCATCCCGTTCCTGTTGAAGGGCTTTAATGGCGTCGGGAAGCTGGTCTTCTTCTTGTTTGGCCTGAGTCAAAGCTGTATCAACCTTTTTCAGTTCAGCTAGCAGGGCTGCTTTCTTTGCCGATAGATCTGAGATTTTCTGTCTAATATCGGCACTGGAGGCTTGCAAATTGTTGATGTTCTTGTGCTTCTCATCGGCAGTTTGCTTCAGCTGTAGCATTTCTTCTTTAAGTTGAGACTGGGTTGCTCTGTCAGTAATACGATGAACGGCCCTTTGATATTGAAGCTGTCTGCTCTCCAGATGGACTGCTGGAAAGATAATTTCTTCAACATTGGAGGGGACTTGGCCGCGGATCGTCTTGAAGATAGACTTCGCAGGATCCGAGTCGATTACCAATTGGGCAGTTTCTTGCTGTAGCAGGTTTAGGAGGGTTTCCAGCTTGCCATATGTGTCTGATGATATTGTTCCCAACGCCAGGGAGGAGCTCGCTTCTTCTCCGTCGTCATCAGAAACATCGATAACAAAAGAAAATAAGCTATCGAGAGAGTCTTGTTCCTATGGGATAAAGAGAATTAGAAATCCTGTTTATAATATTTTGAAGATATAATAAACCAGGTAATTGACTGGTTTACCTGCTTCAAGGCGATTTCTTGAGCTTGGCTTGAAGGAGCGGCTTGTAAAGGGTCCTGTGAAGGATCGGCAGAAGATGCCGATGGAATGTCTTCTATGACCACATCGGTAGTCGGCCCTTGAGGTACAATCGCCGATGATGTATCTTGGGCAGGAGCAGATTGTTCAGAGGACTGATTGACGGGTGTTGGAGCAGACGCAGGGGCTGGTGTAGGTTTTTGTTGTTTCTGTTGAGCCTCAGCATCGGTCAAAGCTTTACGTTTTTGTTGTGCTTCAACAACAACTTGCTGGGGGGCATCAACATCTGTTGGTTGGGGAGCTTGTATGATCGGTGTGCTTACCGATGTATCCATTTGTTGCTGCAAAAATAGGTATAAGATTGGATGTTTAATGGAGAAAAATAAAAAATAATGAGAGAATACCTCTGAAGGAGGAGTAGAAGTTGTGGTGCTCGGTAAAGTTGCCGATGATGATCCAGCTGCAGCTTGTACACCCTGATAGTTGTATGTTAATATAAAGTGTATCGGCAGAGAAGATAGTAAACAAGATTGTTACCTTAAAAGCCTTGATCAGGCTTGAAGCAGCAGCCTTTGGAGAAGCCCTGGATGTTCCCAATCTTGGTCTAGAAGTGCCAATTTTGGTGCGAGCCCTTTGGAAGGTCAAGGCTTCCAGGGTGGGGGCGTTGTAACCGATTGCTGAAATCGGAGAGGTTGGATGGAGATTGAAGGGTTTTCCGCTTTTGCTTATCGGTGGAGCTGGATCGTCAGCCTGTTTCAAGGAAGGTTAGTTACCGATACACATAATAACAGAAAGGAAAGGGACAAAAGTTGAAAGGAACTTACTGCATTATCAGGAATAGCATAATCGGGGTCGATCTGGTGCCGATATGTGTGAACAGACGTTGAAAATAGCTGTTCTTTCCACTCCTACCACCATTGCTTATATGATTCTGTTATGAAAGAAGCTGGTGACCAGGCGGAGAGATCGACATTTGAAATATCGGCATCAGGAGCAAGTCGTACTATCCTGCTCCATTCAGTTCCGGAGGTGATGATTTCCCTGGGCTTAATCACATCGGCATAGCACAGTTTGATGGGCAGTTGCCCAAAGGCCAGCTGGCGAGATACTGCCGATGGATTGTAAAATTCATAAGTAATGTGGGAGGCTTTCCCACTGCCAAATGTGTTGACTGGAATTGCTCTGGGGTGATGATGGCCATCATGAGATCATTATCTTGGTTCAGATCACTATCGGCAAAATTGAAGAGGAGGGGGAACTTGTTATCCTCGTCAATATTAGGCACCCAAGCCCTGAGGTCACGAGGGAGGCCATGGTAGAAAGTATGAAAAAATCTGCCGATTTGATCCTCATTGGCTTCTGTTCCGGGAAGGACGATGATTGCTTCACCGAAGTTGAGAGGAGGGCGTGTTGCCGATTCATCATCCCTAAGGACGTATTCTTCGGGAATCTCTCGTGGGAATTCCTGAGCAAAGAGATCCCATTGTAAACGCTTGTGCATGTGAGCGTTTAACCACATATTAATAAACCACCATGGGCCTCCCAGGTTGCCGATGGGTTCGCCAAGTATAAGCTTCTGGGATACTTGGTGGAGGAGATGGTAGGTTGAGCTCAGAAGATATCGGCCAAGTGGGAATCTGACACCGTTGGCCAAGAGTTCTGCTGCTGGGAGGAAAGCATTAGTTGGTCCTACCGATCGTCCGCAGAAAATAAACTTTTCTAGCCACATGTTCAGGAATGTGGCATGCTCCCTTTGATTGACAGTACCAGTCTTCTGGTATTCCTGGATATATCCTGTCCAGCCGCCGATGTTGCGTGTGGTTATTCTGTATTCAGTTTTTCTGCCGAAAATATGGCCTTCATCGACAGTTGAAATGTCTAGGCCCGTGAGCATGTACACATCGGCAAGGGTAGGGGCGCATGGGCCATGACCGAACATGAAGGTGTTGGTGGTGTCAGACCAAAATTGAGCAGCAGCTATCACCATAGATTCATTTTTCTGCATATTGGCAATGGACAGCCTGATACATTGATCTATTTTTCGCTCTGCCCAGAACACTTGCATTGACCTGTTGACCCTCAGAAACCAATTTTTCCACCCTTTGGTGGGTTTAGGCCAAGAACGGAATGTATCTTTCCACAAATTCAAAGAGAAATTCTGAGATTTGAAGGGAATACGATTGGCTTCTGCATTAATCAAATTAGTTGGGTCTGGGTTGCCCATCGGACCTAAGCAGTGAAGGGGAGGTTGATGGGTTGGAATCACCAATGTGTTACGAAGTTCCTAGGTTTGAAGGACCAAGAAAATGAAAGAGAAAGAAAAATGTCGACTGTAAGAATTCGCAGGAGACCGAAAGGATTAAAGTAAAAGTAATGAGAAGAAGGACAAACTGCAGGGACGTCGAAGTTAACAGCCATTGCTTCAGAGGGATGAGGGCACGAGCTGGGAACTTGAAGATGATGATTCTGATGAGTTGAAGACGCGCGGTTGTTGGTTAGGGTTGCCGCTGGGGTGAGAATGTCAAAAGGTGGAGTTTGAAGGTAGAAGATGAACAGCCCGGAGGAATCTATTTATAGGTTATTTGGAGTAGGGGTATTCTTGACTTATCTCTATGCTGTATGCGGATGGATCGAGGTGGTTCAGTTGGATATGGTAACTGTTCGCACGACAATCAAGGGATGGTACAGGAGATTTGACGGCAAGTGATCATAACTTAAAGGATATCTTGCGGTGAGATATTATTGATGGGTTGTTATTTTGGTATCTCAACCGTAGTTAAGGCAAAGAAGGTTGGGAAAAATGCGATATATATTGAGATACATGGATTGGATCTAGATTTGATTGAATTTGGTAACAAATCATGTTATGCTTGGAGAATGGGTTAAAGAAATAGATAATAGCAAGCATCAGTTGGAGTAAATTTCGGAAGCATCAGTATCTTATACTCCGAAATTGGGGGGCATGTGTTGACACCGTTTTTAGCACGTGTCAAGATGATCAGGAAAGGCTAACCAGCAAGGGAAAGGTTGCCGTGTAAATTGATAGCCAAGAAGAATAACTTTGTTTTTTAAGCGGTGACAGTATATGAATTTAATTTGGAATGCTGCCGATGAGGTCAAGGGTGTTATTGCCGATGCCGATGGAAGAGGGTTTGGAGACTGTTGCCGATAAGATAAGGGAATGTACCGATGAAGGAAGGTATGAAGACTGCAGCCGATGAAACAGGGAATGTACCGATGGAAAGGAGATCGAAGGTTGCTGCCGATGGAACAGGGGCTGTGCTGGTGAAAAGGGGGTCGATAAGAATACCATCGTGATTAAGGCGGACTATGGAATAAAATAGGAGTTGATTTCCTTGTTTACGTTTAGTAGAGTCTGAGTTGTGTCAAAGTCATGTGTTTTTCCTTAGACTTGGATTTAGTGTCCTAGTCGTATTTGGTTATGTTTCTATAGATCAGGGTATAAATATAGAGTGAAGGGCAATGTAATAGAAATCAATCAATACATCAAAAACCAGCTTTTACTCTTATTTACATCTACTTTTCGGCGACTTCGTCAATTTGCATATTTTTCCTTTTTACGAGTTCTCATCGATTCGGCGAGTTGCATTGCTCTAAGTGCAATCTTTGTCGATCCTCGAGTTCCGCGTGAGTACCTCTTGGCCGTGACTTCCAGGCGTATCACTGTTGTCAGGACCAAAGTGCTCGTATCTTCATCCTTGTCGATTAACAGGTCAAATCGACTGGCATGCTTTGGATATCGATTTCGGGTATTAGCCCTTTGTGTTTGCAGATTTACTTTTGCATCAACAGTATCCCCTTCCTCCTATTGATCTACTTTTTGATCAACTTGCTGGAGCCAAAGTCTTTTCTAAGATCGATCTCCGATCTGGCTACCACCAAATAAAAATTCACCCTGAGGACATTCCAAAGACTGCTTTCACTACTAGATATGGCCTTTATGAATATCTAGTCATGTCCTTTGGCCTTACCAATGCACCCGCTCATTTCATGTATCTCATGAATTCGGTTTTCATGCCCGAGCTTGACAAGTTTGTCATTGTCTTTATTGATGATATTTTGGTTTACTCCAAAAACAAGAAAGAACATGCGGAACATTTACGCATCGTTCTCAGTCGCCTAAGGGAACATCAGTTGTATGCTAAGTTCAGCAAATGCGAGTTTTGGCTTAAGGAGGTGCCCTTTCTTGGACATGTTTTGTCGGCAGAAGGTGTTGCTGTTGACCCTGGTAAAGTAAGGGATATATTAGATTGGAAGCCCCCAAGTACTGTTCATCAGGTTCGTAGTTTCTTGGAAATGGCGGGTTATTACCGTCGATTCATTCCTGATTTCTTGAAGATATCAAAACCCATCACTGAGTTGTTGAAGATTCAGGTTAAATTTGTTTGGTCATCAGAATGTGAGAAGGCTTTCCAGACATTGAAGAGGTTGTTAACCACTACTCCAGTGTTAGCTCAACCAAATATTGAAAAGCCGTTTGACGTCTATTGTGATGCTTGTGGCACTGGTATTGGATGTGTGTTGATGCAAGAAGGCCGAGTGATTGCTTATGCTTCTCGCCAACTCAAACAACATGAAGAGCACTATCCAACCCATGATTTAGAGTTAGCGGCTGTTGTTCATGCCTTGAAAATATGGCGGCATTATTTATTGGGTAATCTGTGTCACATCTATACATATCACAAGAGTTTAAAATATATTTTCACTCAGTCTGATTTGAATATGCGCCAACGAAGATGGTTAGAATTGATAAAGGACTATGACTTAGAAGTGCATTATCATCCGAGTAAGGCAAATGTGGTTGCCGATGCCCTCAGTCGAAAGATTCATTGCAACTGTTTGACAGTGAAACCGTTGAATCTATCTTTGTGTCATGAGATTGAAAAGTTGGGTATTGAAATAGTTCAACATGGTAGTGTTGCCAATCTCACAGTGGAAACGACTATAAGAGATAAGATTATTTCTGCTCAGAAGGAAAATAAGGGTATAGTTCACATAAAGGAAAAAGTCAGAAAGGGGAAAGGTTTATGTTTTAGAATTGATGAAGCAGAGGTCCTCTGGTTCAAAGATCGTTTGGTTGTACCTAAGGTTTCGGAGTTACATCAATTGATTCTGGATGAAGCACATTTGACCAAATTCTCCATCCATCCTGGAAGTAATAAGATGTATCATGATCTGAAACAAAGATTCTGGTGGACCAAGATGAAGATTGAGATTGCCAGATACATAGCCAGGTGTGACACCTGTCAGAGAGTGAAAGCTGTACATCTGAAGCCAGCCGGAGTATTGCAGCCGTTACCCATTCCAGCTTGGAAGTGGGAAGATATCAATATGGATTTCATAGTGGGTTTGTCCAAAACAGCAAAAGGGTTTGATTTTATCTAGGTTATTGTGGACCGTCTCACTAAATCTGCACATTTTATTCCAGTTCAAACTACATATCCAACTATCCGGTATGCTAAGATATATTTTGACAGAATTGTCAGTCTGCATGGGATACCTAAGACAATTGTATCTGATAGAGGTATACAATTTGTTAGTAATTTCTGGAGGCACTTACATGAGTCACTGGGTACTAAACTTCTGCATAGTACCGCTTATCATCCTAAAACAGATGGTCAGACAGAAAGAGTCAATCAGATTCTAGAAGATATGTTGAGGTCTTGTGTGCTCAATTACTCGGATTCTTGGGATGACTGTTTACCTTTAGTAGAATTCTCTTACAATAACATTTATCAAGAAAGTATCAAAATGGCACCATTTGAAGCACTATATGGACGCCGATGCAGAACTCCCCTGAATTGGTCAGAATCAGGAGAGAGATGGTTCTTCGGGGTAGATTTAGTAAAAGAAACTGAAGAAAAAGTCAGACGTATACAAAATAATATAAAGATAGCACAGTCTTGTCAAAAGAGTTATGCAGATTAGAGACGACGAGCACTGGTGTTCGACAACGGAGATTATGTATACTTGAAGGTATCACCCATGAAAGGAGTTAACCGATTTGGGGTTAAAGGCAAATTGGCACCCAGATATATTGGACCGTTTCAAATTCTGGAACGATTTGGTAAAGTGGCTTACCATTTAAGGTTACCTGAACAACTCTCCGCAGTGCACAATGTGTTCCATGTGTCACAACTAAAGAAGTGTCTACAAGTGCCTGACCAAGTGATTGATTTCGAGGGGGTCGAGCTTGAGCCAGATCTAACATATTCAGAGCATCCTGTCAGAGTTTTGGATCAGAAAGATCGTGTCACATGGAGTAGAACAATCAAGTGGTATAAGATTCAATGGAATCAACATTCAGACGAAGAAGCAACCTGGGAATCTGAAGATTTTTTGCTGGAGAACTTTCCCGATTTCTTTGCTTCTATCTAAGTTACAATTTCCTCTCTAGATTGTAACTCATTCTTTTTAAACTTTGTAATGTAAAATACCTACCTGTTTTATGAACAAGTCTTGAACATGTTTGTATGACACGTTTCCTTTTCCATTACCTAACCCAAGGCTTTAAATCTCGGGACGAGATTTCTTTAAGGGGGAAGGGCTGTAACACCCCTGGTGTTATAGTAACTAAAAACCTGCCATGTCATCATTTGCACTGCAAATCATCCATGATTAGGTTAACAATGTTACGCATCAACTAAAATGAGTTTGAATTCTTAGGTTCGATGTGTTTCTCGTTGTGTGGTTCGAAATCCGAAAACCCTAATTTCGATTATCACCGCAAATACTTAGTTTATGCCCTGCGAAATTTGAGGTGTATGACGGTGTTATACACTAGTGCCAAGTGTAGGGCATAAGCTCAAGTCCAACTTATAAAATAAAGCTTCAAGTTTGAGTTAGGGTTTGGAATCCAAAGCTTGTTACAAGTTTTTCGATTCGAATTCGAATTCAAATTCGAGGAATTATTAAAAGAATTTCTTAAGTCAAATTGGTCAACCTAGGGAGCCATTTGGTCAACCATGTGAGACTTGACTCAATGATACCCTAGGGTGAGGGTGTGATTCCTAATTAACCCAAGTTAAGAAAGCATCAAGTTTCAATTCAAAACTTTTCCGAAAACCCTGAAAAACAAAAACCCTAGTTTTACCCCTTTTGATATAAATCAAAATCTAAGCAAAATTTGGGAAAAAGTGTAAAACCAAGTTTGTAGATCTTTTCAAGGGCTACAAGTTTGGTGTTTTGAGTTTTCAAAGTTTCAGTGTAAAATTTGAAGTAATTTTGAAAAGATTCAAATCCCAAAATTGTCCCCTTTTCATTTTCCCTACCCAATTTCAAAATGGAGGCATAATTTGAAAATATTTTGAATAGCAAAGTTGTAGGTCTGCTCTAGATGTACAACTTTGGTATTTTGAATTTTTGAAGTTTCAATACAAAATTCAAAGTAATTTTGGTTTTTCAGATTTCCCAAAAATGTCCCTTTTTGAATTCAAATTCAAATTTCAAAAACTAAGCCGAATTGGAAAATGTTCATATTGAGAAAGTTGTAGATCTTTGAAAATGGAACAACTTTTGTTTTTACAGATTTTCAACTTCTGTTGAAGATTTGAAAGTAATTTGAAATTTACTTCCAGTGGCAGTTCTGTAAATAATTTGAAATCGCGGCCAACCCCCGCCCGACACCTCCCGCCGACGCCGGCGAGCTTCGAAAGCCTTCCAGGCACGTTTTCGACCGCCAGCTCTTGCTTCAGCGCTTTCTTGATCGGCCACACGTCGCGTTGAGGTCGTTTGCATCGTCCTATATATACCAAGCACGTCGTGGTCGAGTTTTCTTCTTCCTCGGTTTTCCGCCGCCACCGTTGCTCCGCCGCTCGCCGTAGCCCTCATTGCATCCCCTCTGGCCGCGCCAGCTGCTACTTTGCAACCGCCTTGCTCCAGCGCACCGTCCCGCTCACTCGCGCCCACTGCTACCGCCTGGAGTGCCCGCACCGCCGCTGTCTTCCTCGCTGCCGAGCAGAGCACCGCCGCGATCACCTCGCCATGGTCCGGCCACTCCCGAGCGTCTCCGTCTCCGCCAATATCACCTACAGGATCGCTGTGAGCCCCTCATCATTTTTCACGCCTCAATTTAGACGTTACCTCGCCGGTGACGCGTTTTCACGGCTTACCGTGGCGGTGGTCCGCCATGACCGTCGGTAAGGGGTCACCGGTGCTTGTGCTGGGCCGCTGAGTGGTGGAGGGAGTCCGTAGGGTGATGTAGTCCGTGATAGTGGAGAGGGAGTAGGACGTCAAGGTCGCGGTCGCGGTCGCCGGCCGGCCACCGTGCCGCAGCGAAGGGGAGGAAGAGCGGGAGGTCGGGGATGACAGGCGGGGCCAGCGCGTCAGCGGGAGAGCGAGCGCGGGCGGGCCGCGTTGGCAGGCCGCGCTGGTGGGCCGAGCGGGTGAGCGCGCAGGGGAAACGCGGGCCGCGCGCGGGAGAAGCAGGCCGGGCCGAGAGAGAGGAGGAGAGAAATCAGCCCGCGAGGAAATTTTTGTTTTTCCTTTTTCAAATTTGTAAAATGATTTTCAGTTTTGTTATTTATGTTATAAATTATTTATAATTCCAAAAATTGTGAAAAAGTTTGAGTAACCCTTTTTCACTGTGTACTATTTAATAAAAATAATAAATATCAATTTTAAGTACTTTTTATAGATTATTTAATTAGTCCATTTAATTCTTAAGTGGTTCTTAATTAATTTTTCTAAACTTATTTATTTATCCAAAAATCATGAAAATTATTTTATCATCTAATTATGACATAACCTTCTTAAATTAAAAATTTTAGCCTAAATTGGATTAAGTTAATTTTTATTCTTAAACTTATGCTTTAATTAATTAATTAATTAATTAATAATGTAATTAGGGCATAATAATTAATGTTGCTTGAATTTATGCTTGAGTGTTGACTTTAGGTCATTAACCTTTAATGACCTTTAGCATTGTTAATTGGTTGCTTGAGTTTTACTAATCATGTTGTTAATTCCTAATTACTGTCATTTCATGTGTTTAACAAAATCCCGTAATAAGTTGTTTAGGGTAATCGGACCCTAGATTAGGATTAAGTTAGAAGCTTTTGTTGTTCAACTGTACCGTGAAGGGAAGTTGTACTCACGTTGTTAACTCTGTTAAGCATCCATCGAGCATCATGTTTATTATCTCATCATCCTAAAGCATATATTATCATTACGTATAGTTCCCGTAAAAGAGGAGGGTACCGAAGCCGAACCCGTTCCCGCTGAAGAGTCGTCGTCCGTGGAAGTAGGGTTTGACATCTGCGGTACTGAACCCGAGCCTGAGTTTCCCGTCGACCAAGGCAAGCCCCGGTTACATCTAAACTTACCTTGTGATTTAAAAAGTTTTACTTAACTTTTATTACGGCTTTATTGCATTAAGTGCTAGGAGTTGAGTGATAACCTAATTACTGCATTATCATCCTTGATATTCCAATACCATCCTTGTTACTGTTTTGATTTAAAAATGCTTAGTATGCTTAGCATTGCTTAATGAGAAAACTTTAAAACTTTTAAACAAAGTTTGAAGGGTTATTAGACAATCACTTGATGAATGTTAATGTTGATAATTTGGGACCGGTTGGTGGACTTGCATCGGGAAAGGAGTCCCCCTGTAGTGTCTCCGACTGAGTCAGTTAAGGACCGTACCGTTGTTTGAACTATGTGCGTCGAGACTTTGTAACTGATCACATGCTCCGGTAAGTCTAAGACCTCGGTAACGCCAACATGTGAATGGCCAACCGCGCACTGGGAGTGGAGAGATGGCTAGAGTAGTGTGTACCCTCATAGCCAAGGGCTGGATTGGAGGTGTACTGTACTCTCGGGTGGCACTGGACCCGGTCATGTTTTGGAGGACCCGAGTGAAGGTTGATATATGTCGGTTAAAGTCCTACATATGTCGTGTGATTAGGAATCCCCAGCTGGGTCTAATCGATTCGAATCGTCGCTGCTCCTCGGTTAAGGAGACTCGATTCTCTGTTCAACATCGTAGATAAGAAATGAAACTTTGGTCGGAGAATCAGAAAGATATTGAATGAGTTATATGATCTAGATTAGGATCACTTACATTCTGTTGATAAATAATATTGAAATAAAATCGTGATTTTAAGGATTTACCATTAGTAGCTTTTATGCAAAAGAATTTGACTTCCTGCTGGAACCTCACCTTGATTCCCCTAAGCCTGCATTCCTGAGTCGTTCCACTAGTTTTGTCGGTTAAGTCTTGTTGAGTACTTTCGTACTCAGGGTTTGTTAAACCCCTGTTGCAGGTGCGTCTCATGAGCAGGTGTGTTTTGGACCCTGCTGCATGACTGTCTTTGTGGCAAGTGATGACGAGTAGAGATGTTTGGCTCTTGGGCAGAGCATCGCGTTTTGGTGTTGTAATAATGTTAATAATGCTACTCCACTACTATGGTTGTAACACTAAACTTAAGTTTTATAAGTTTGGAACATCAAGTTTGTAAACTTATGTTATGTAAGACTTTCGCTCTTGTACTCTGATGTAATTTATTATATAAACTGTTGTAATATTGTGATGCCTCTGTAATGTGATCCTGCTCGGAAGATTGTGGATGATTCGGGTTTCCCGAGGACACCCGACAGACTTCTTAAGATCTGTGGTACACTTGTACAGTGGTTAGAAGTCTTTAAGACAATAACAAGTACAGGTGGGCCATAGTAATTAGGAGGTTCTGCCACATACTCGGACCCAAAGAATATGGAACCATTGGTTTTAGCTCTAAGAGGAGAAATCCCGCATGTCAACGTGGTACGCATAGTGTACTTATTGATTCAATGTTGAATCGGCCTTTGGGCGGTTTATATATTTGTATATACATGCGGCGAAGATGGTCGTGATAGTGGATCGCCACTTCGCTAGCTACCACCCCACAGCCTCATCGCTACTATGGAGGGAGTGGACAACTACTAAGTCACCATCGGTTTACTATCCGAGCTTAACAACGCCTTGGCCACCCATGGTCACATCACCAGCTCACTAATTGCTTCACCGAGTATTAGGGGATCCCCTTGAAGTGGATGGCGACACACGAGGAGGAGGTCAGTGTGCTGGTGGCGAAGCTTGATGCTGTGGGCTGGGTCACCGAGGCAAAGAAGTGCGTTGAAGATGCACATGACGCCTTCAAGCTCATCGTCGCTGAAGCTCACGTTTGTGTAGGCCAGTGGGAGGACGATGATGCTCCTCGCCCACATGTGAGCACTATCGAGTCCGCTGAGCATGCACGAGTGGGCTAATTCGAGTGTGAGTTTGAAGTTCATCGTGCCCTATCTCTTATGGTTCACGACAAATTTAAGACAAGAATCGGTCGCCTTCTTGATAAGATCTGTGAGTTTCTAAACAAAATCTGATAATAGGCCTCTTAAGATCTACGAGTATGAGTCCCTACATACAACATCTTAAATTCTGTCAATCCCTACAAGACTTCTAACGATTAGTCTCTTAAGACCTGTCAGTCTCTAGATACATACAACCTCTTAAATTATTGCGTGAGTCTAGATAACAGCTGGTGATTAGACTCTCTTAAATTCTATGAGACCCTAGATACCATATGATATTTTTTGGACTATATCATATAATACATATACATATTATATACTATCGTTGTCACTGCATACATATATGTACCATACATTTAATGTCATTGTCAATACATGCATTGGTTGTGATGTTGGCTATTAGCCGAACATGAGAGGTGTGGGTGGAGAGAGAGCCAAACATGTGAGGTGGGAGTAGAGGAGATCAGAATGAATGAGTGGCCAAGTGAGTCCTCCGTCACCTCCCTCTCGCTCTCTTGCTCTCTCCCTTTTATATGGGAGGTGGGAGGGGAAGTTTTCATTATTTCCCTTGATGGGTTCATTTTTAAAAAACCACTAAAGGCTACAAATGGGTCATAAATATTGTTTTGCAACCCCATAGGCTATGTAATTGGGCCATGAACACAATAGCAGAGGTCCCCCAACATATAATCAAAAGTACAAGACCCAATAGCTGAATACAACTGAGTATGGCCCAATTACAACTCAGACTTAGCACACAATTTTCGTCTCTACATAGACAGTCTAGGGACTACTTTTTCTCTGGCTAGTCTTCCGCTTGTCTTCGGTGGTAACCTTTGCTCGAACCTCCATGACCCAATCTTTGGTGGCTTGCTCCTTCGTATGGCCTTGATCCCCTCGATGCCTTTTTTTCATAATTGAGCGTCCGCCGGAAACATTGAGGTAGTTGAAGTAGTTAAAGTAGGCAAGGTAATTGTAGATGATCACAACATGTATTCAAACTTTCACTCACAGGTGCTAGGCAAGGCTTTTGCCTTCAAGTGGATTGCTTGTCCAATGTGCTCCTCGCCAACCCCGCTTGGGTGGCTCTTGTGAGAAATTCTTTCACGTGCTTGAATTAAACATCATAGGCATGGTAGAGGTCGCAGATGTCGTGTATATGGAGGTACCCCTGATCCAATTGGTGGTGAAGGCGAAGTCAACGATGTCGATTGCGATTCCTCCGCTCGAAATGCTGGTGAAGATGAAAGTTGATGACATCAAAGTTGGTGGTGAAGCCCCTCGCCGAGAAGTGTCGGTGGAAGCTAAGTTGTTGCCTTTGAAATCGTTGGCAAACCCATTGTCAATGAAGTTGAAGTCAATGGCAAAGCCTCTCGTTGAACTGTTGACAAAAGATCATGTCAAAGTTGGTGTCGATGCCCCTGGCAGTGAAATGGGGAGCATGATGTAATTATTGGAGAATGGGGTATGGTGCTTTGAAGGCGGCGAAGAAAGACTCTCGGCGTTGGGCGCCAACCCTCAATACAGAGCGACGAGTGCATTAAGACTACCCGCAGTGGTACTCTAAAACGATACTCTAAAGCTTTAGAGTATGAATATAGAGTAAAAATTGCTGCACTGGGTACTCTAAAACGATACTCTATTCTTTCTCTTACTCTATATTTAGAGTAGTACAGTGCTTACTCTATACTCTATAGTGGCGGACCCCACTAGCTAAACAAAGAAAAAATGCTATAACTCACAAACCAAAAATCTAAATTAAATTTTGATTGCACCATTAAATTTGTCTCAATAAATCCTTCAAAATTAGATCACACATGGATATATTTAGATAAAGTGACAAGTGGGTCCCACAGTGGATAGAGTGTATAGAGGATGATGGATTGGTGCGGGAGAAATGAGTATAGAGGAGAGAATCTTGCTGACTAGGACGTATAGAGGATGAATATAGAGGTTCATGAGTGCGGGTAGTTTAAGACTAGAAGGCTTTGCAGGCAAGCCTATTTAGGGCCACAGATAAGTTGCACATGGGCCGGTCTGCTAGAATTATTTTCACGGGCTGTCCTAGCAGGTTAGTGGGCTAGCCTACGCCTGCTTGGGTTACCTGTGCCCTCATGTCTGTGGTCGTGTGATATTATCATAGAAAGTGGAGTATGTTTCTAATGTCTTAATAAAACCAATTTGTAAATGTCGGTGGGCATTCACCGGCGAAGCGGGGACCGGCGTTGTCATCAGGGACCACCATGGCAAGGTACTTCTCTCTACATGGCGCCTCGTCGATGGTATGAAGCTGGCGGCGGACTGGTGTAGCTAGAGGCCGTACAATTCTAGAATTCGATTGCAGCTATCTGCCCCGAGCAGTGTTGGACATGCCGTGTCGGAAGTCCTGGCTGTTGGCGATGAAATTGCGGTGTAGACGGAGCAGGCACGAAACACCCGGCAGCACCAGACTGCAGCAGGGTGCGCGCGGCGGCCGGCCGGGTTCGACGCCACGACGTGCTGCTTGGCACTCGCTGCTCGCCCGCTCCGTCTGCACTGCCGCCGATTTGACGAAATGGCACGTGCGAAAGAACATGTGAAGCAGCAGTAGATCAAGTACAAAATATTTTTGTGTGCCTGGGCCGGAGGACTCAAAGTGGGGTATCAGGGTATGGATAAACCCGTAGACAAATTAATTACAAAGATTTAATTAACATTAAGTTAATTTAAGATACGTACAAATTTCTTTGGGAGGTCCATTGGAGTAACAAACAGATCATAATAATCAGATTACGATCCAAACATGATTGATTATATGATGGATTATCATAATCAAAACCCCTTATTTTCATAATCCTATAATTCAGATGAGACATGATTTAGGGAGATTATAGGTGCTAAAAGTGCAACTTGTCTCCCAACCAATTGTCCAACTTATACCAAACCAAAAGATAAGATAGGATTTTCCCACTTTAGCCAACCATAATGAGCCACAATAATCAAATGAGTCAAACATTCAAATTGTTATAATAATCCATAATTATATACATAATAATCCAGATTATGATAATCCGGGTGTGATCAAATATACCAGAGTGTCTTGTGATTATTAGAAGCGAGAGAGAAAAGTAACCGTTCAGGATAGTTAAAACGGCACCTTGTAGTGATCGGTTCGCTATGTCCTTTCGGACGGAAACAATTATATATATATATATATATATATATATATATATATATATATATATATATATATATATATATATATATATATATATATATATATATATATATATATATATAGAACTACTACCCTATAGCTAGCTACAGAATAAATTATTCTGTAGCCACTTCGAGTTACGATAATTGCTATGCTAATTTACGATATTATAGTAACTCCTTACTATGCGATTTACTATAACATTATGGTAAATATCCCCATATGTTATAGTAATTCAACTATCGTAAATATATACTAATATTGTCGTAAATTAGTATATAAAATTATCGTAAATAGAGGTGGCTACAAAATAACTTATTTTGTAGCTAGCTGTAGAGTATACTCTCCCTATATATATATATATATATATATATATATATATATATATATATATATATATATATATATATATATATATATATATATATATAATTGTCACACATCACCACATTATTACGAGAATACATCATAAAAAGAAGTAGACCAGCAGTTATGAATTGTGACTCCCAAATAAATGGCCCAGTACGTACTCCCGATTCTTTCAGAGGTCATCAACAAAATAAAGGTAGCAATATAATAGCGCCGTGTTTTCCCCGATGCCTGTCTCACACTGCTCAGTAGTCACAAACAATTGCGCTCCTGCATGCCTGCACAATGGTAGACAAATTCCAGTTCCAGGAAATACTTGACACATTCATCCTCCCATTCCAATTTATCCCAATCATCGATGTAGAGTTCAGTCAACTCGTGTGGTAAGCTTTGCATTGTGAAGGGAAGCCGCTTAAACTTTGGGCATCGTGCAACAGTCAACGACTCAAGGCATGGGAACGTCACGTCAGAACCACACAAGCTGGCCAGCTCATCATTGCCAGTTAAAATCAGATATTTGAGGCAAGGGAATGTCTTTGAACTCTCTTGTCCTGCGCCCATACAGATCTGCTTCATAGCAACGCATTCATCCACATGAAGAAATTCAAGGCAAGGCAAGTACAGCGCCCAAGAGAGGTGCTGTAGTTTGCTGCAGGAATACACATTCAAATGAGTGAGCCTTGGGAACAAAGCTTGCAAAGACGATGATCCCTCCCACATTATATTTGTAAGGTTATCCAAACCTCGGAGCGCGAGCACACTGAGAGCATCAAATGGTTTTCCCAGTTTGTCTCCTAGTATTATTTGCTCCATTGCGCAACGCGCAACATGCAGTTCATTTAACATCCTTCCCGCAATATCACCTGTCAAAGTATCTACTGCGAATTTTTTTTTTATTTTTAGCCCAAATTTGAAACAAATTTTAAATTTAACCCGTCTTTCAAAAAAATTTTAAATCTAACCCGTTTGGCCCCGCCACCATGCATAGCGGGGCAAATGCACTGAACCCCGCCATGCATGGTGGCGGGGTACAGATCCGACGTGGCAGGGGTGGCAGACCACCTCGCCAGCGTGGCAGGGGTGTACCCCGCCATGATCCGTGGCGGGGTACCCCTAACCCGCCACCGATCATGACGGGGTACACCCCGCCACAGATTATGGCGGGGTGCGGCCCAATATAAGCGGCCGCACCCCGCCACGCCGCCTCCCTCGCCTCCCTCGCGCGCCGCCGTCGCCCCCGCGCCAGTTTCGCCGCCTCGCCGCGCCACCGGCCCCCTGCGCCGCCCACCACGCGTCCCGTGCCGCCGTGCCGCCCCCCGGCGGCCGTCCCGCGCCGCCGTGCCGCCCCCGGCGGCCGTCCCGCGCCTCCCGGCCCCCGTGCCGCGCCGCCGAGCCGCGCCGTGCCGCGCCGCGCCGCCGTGCCGCCCCCGCGACGTCGTGCCTCGCCCGCGCCGCCGTGCCGTGCCGCCCCCGCGCCGCCGTGCCGGCCCCGCGCCGCCGTGCCGCGCCCGCGCCGCCGTGCCTCGCCCGCGCCGCCGTGTCGCGCCGCCGTGCCTCGCCCGCGCCGCCGTGTCGTGCCGCGGGCTACGCGCCGCGCCCGTAGCCCGTCGTGTCCGCCGCGCTGCCGGTTGCCGAGCCCCCGCACCCCGGTCCGGTCTCCGCCGCCCGACCGACCTCGCCGCGCGGCCTCCCGTCTCCGATTAACGGTATTTTTTTAATCTTACTTTGTTATTAGTTTTATTAAATTATTATTATTAGAATATTTATTAGATTATTATTATTAGATTATTTTTTTTAGTAATTATTTATAAATTTTATTAGAAGTTTAATAAATAGTTATTATTATTAGATTATGTAAATAGTTTAATAAATAGATATTATAAGTTTATAAATTTTATAAATAGTTACTATTTAATATTAGAAGTTTAATATTGTTATTAGATTATGTATTAGTTTTATTAGATTATTATTGTTAGATTCTTTATTAGATTATTTAATAGATTATTATTATTAGATTATTATTATTAGATTATTATTAGATTATTATTTATTAGATTATTATTATTAGATTATGTGTTAATATTAGTTATTAGTTATTAGTTTGTTATTAGTAAGTTAGTTAAGATTAGTTTATATTAGTTATTTGTAGTTAGTTAGTTAATATTAGTTATTAGTTAAAAATGAAGTTAGTAAGTTTGTTAGGTGGTAGTTAGTTAAGGTTAGTTAGTTAGTTATGTATTAATTAGTACTACCATATTGGTTAGTTGATAATCGGATGTCAAATCGTTTTGTAGATGGATTACGGTGTAAGAGTTTTTTACGGAGGAAGTGTTAGGAGAGAGGATTGCCAGTTTGAGGATATGTATGAAGAATTGGAATGGTTTGATGGCACCCCTAGTTTCCGCGATCTATGTGACCGTTTGAGTTTGAAGTTTGGCGAGGCTTTCACACTAAAGGGTAGGTTCGATGTTGGAAAGAATAGGGCACACTATGTCATGATGGACTTGTGCAACCAAGCAGAGTGGTCCCGATACAATAGGGTCATCCAAGGTTCGAATGTCGGCATGGCTGAGTTGGTGCTGGAGATTGTTGAGAATGAGGAGCCGTCCTTGGATAGTGATACTTTAGGAGATTGTGGTGTGCAGATGCAACAAACTATGGAGAGTATGGACTTGGATGGTAATTTGACGCAGGAGCGGGTTCATTCTCCTCCAGTTGGTCATATAAGCAATGATTTTGATGTAGACGAGTTTGAACAGGAGGAGGAGGAGGCGGCAGCGGAGGAAATGATTGGTGATGATGTTAGCACAGATTCGGACGATTCAGGAAATGAGGAAGGAGGTCCCCATGTCATGCGAGCATCGGTTGAAGCCATGCCCTCTGGAGGTGCACCTGCCATGTGTACACCAGTTCGTGGCATGCCCTCAGGAGTATCGCTTGAGGTACTTCATGCCATGCAGAGTCAGGGCACCTTAGCCACCGGTTATCCAGATGATGGAGTGCAATATGAAGGATGGAGCAGGTTAGGGAGGCACAACAATACGTTGCACCACCCTCTTATACATCGGCAGAGCTTACACAGCTGAGGGAGGCTGGCTTGCCTTTTACCGGTGTGCCAAATTATATCGATGTAAGTATGTCGCATATGGCAGTTTGTGACACGGGTTTGCAGATGTGTAAGGAATCATTGTACAACCATAGAAATTTAATACTGAGGAAGGGAATGCTCTTTAATACGATGTCGGAGATGAAGTTGTTCCTTCAGGACTATGCTGTGTATCATCATAGGCCTTACACGGTTTGGCATTCCGACAAGGAGGTAAAATTCCACATATTATGTAAGGCTGGATTCCCGTGCTCGTGGAAGTTAAATGCACGAAAGAGGCGGAGTGATGGTAAGTGGAAGGTAACTTCGGTGGAACAGCCGCACAGATGCCAGACTAATGAGGGTAAAAGGTACCATCCCCAGTTAACGGCTCGGTATCTAGCCCGCCGTATATTGGGTCTTGTAGATAAGGACAACGACGCGCCTTATCCGGACCTAAAGAAGGTAGGGAAGGGAAGGAGGAAGAAGAAGCGATTGAAAGGCGATATGGACAGTATGAAAGGTTACGGCGCCGATATGTATGGTGGCGGGGACTTTGACGAAGAACGTGCGCAGAACCTTTGCTCCATTTGCAAGAATCCTGGTCATAACGCTAGATTTCATAGGCGGGCGAGGCAAGAGGTCGTATATATTGTAAACATACATTTATAATATTATAAATTTTATTTGTACTTGTCTTTAATTTTTTATAACGTTGTTAATTGTTCTAATGTTGTTAATGTTTTCTTTGTTTTTTACGAACAGGGAGTTTCAGGCTTGCAAGATGGAGGCGCGGGCTCCTCATCCACGCTTTAGCCTCCTTGAGGCTGACTACGACAAGGACCACCGGGCCCAGGCCTTGTCGGAGCTGCATAGGCCGTTGCGTCCGCTTCGTGTTCGCACGCACCACGTACATAGCTGGGACGAGCGATACGCGCCCTACATAGAGCGTGCGGGCTTCATTGAGATCGTTCGGGTGTACAACAGTTTACTCCCCACACTTGACCCTGCCCTTCTTACTGCCTTTGTGGATAGGTAACCTTGCTTTTTCCATCTTTTGTCTTTGTTTTGAAAAATTGTGCTGTGAACTTGCCTATTACCACAACCTTGTAATGATGCAGGTGGAGACCGGAGACGCACACCTTCCACACACCATGTGGGGAAATGACCGTCACGATGCAAGATGTGAAGATGATATTGTGCCTAAGTTTGAAAGGTCATCCGGTGACTGGGGTCGCCGACGAGTCTAATTGGGTACAGTTGGTGGAGCAGTTCTGTGGTAGGAGGCCATCGGAGGCAGAAGTTAAAGGCACAAAGTAAGTTCTTATTTGCGTCCCATTGAAATCACTGATACAATCATTTCAGGTACATCTATTTTTTTATAATAATACTTCAATTCCAATTGCAGGAAGACATCAGGAGTGTCGTCGTCTTGGATAGTCCAAAACTTTGGTGCAGGGCCTCCGTTGGGTGCTCCAGATCATGAGGTTGAGGTATATGCAAAGGTGTGGCTGTGGCACTTCTTGGGCGCTTTCTTATTCCCAGACTCCTCAGGCGACAGCATCAGCTGGATTTTCTTGCGGATCCTAATCCAGCCACTTGAGAATATTGCATCGTATAGCTGGGGTACCGCGGTCCTTGCTTGGACATATCGTCAGCTTTGTATCGCCTGTCGTCGCCAGGCGAACAATGCTAACCTAGGTGGCTGCTCGTACCTACTGCAAGTATGGATTTGGGAGCGGTTTCCGGTTGGGAGGCCCACTCAACCTCCACGTTTGCCTGTGAGTACAATAACAACTTTGTTATCGTCATACGACTAGAGAGATTACTGACACCTTGTTTGTGTAAACTTGCAGGAATGGCAACATCAAGACGTTCGCCCCACCGCCCTTTTCATCTGGAGAGACGCTAAGGTAGTGAGGGGCGAGTTGGAAAGGAGGTACAAGCAGTACACGGATGCGATAGACGTGTTGACACACAACTACGTACGTTATATCTGCTTTTCCTACTAAAGGCACTATCATTAAGATTGATACTTAATTAAGTTTCTTTACTTTGCAGGTACAATGGACACCGTGGTCTAGGTGGGAGCTAGAGAACTACCTTAGTCCGCGCTGCGAGGAGGAAGCGGACGACTGGCTTTACGAAGGGCCACTTATCTTCTTCCATATCATCGAGATGCACTACCCAATGAGGGTTTACAGACAGTTCGGGAGGTTGCAAGGAATTCCACCGCTGTACTCCACCAACGCTGAGCTGCATGGGTATGTTTGTTCTACTTAAGCGCCTATGATGGCCACTTATCTTCTTCAATATGTTTGTTCTACTTAAGCGCATCATTTCTAATGCAATATGGCAATGCAGGATTGATCGGAGGCTTCGGACGACGCAGAAGAATTGGGCGTTGACGCACGACCAATATTTGAACAGATGGTATAACAGGAATGTTCGTCAGATCAACCAAATTCCGCCACACCACCCGGGAAGATGGATGGAGTACCTTCAATGGCTGCAGCGAAGTACGAGGACTCATCTCATGGTCCCGTACACGAACATGCCTGCAGATGCGGCCGATGAGGATGACATCGCCGATGCGTTCGACGATGCGCAAAGGAGGCAAACACAACTTCTTAGGGCGCCTCTCAATAGATACGTGGTAAGTACTTTGCACTTATATTCTAAAACGAGGTAACGGGTTTAAATTTCAATTGAAATGATCGAGTTAACGTTGTGTGATGTTGTAGGCACAACAGTTGTCCAACTACTCCGAGGAAGCTTCCAGGCAACTTTTTCGGACTAGGGATGACAAGACGAACCCTCTTCGTGCCTTCGTCAAGGTACTTTTGATAGTAACATTCGTGACTACTACTCAGTTACTTTTAAAATTCACGCTTAATAATGCTTGTTGTCATCTTAATCTGTAGAGAATGAAAAAAGGCTGCAAAAAGTTGGCTCAAAAGCTGAGCTGTGCGGATACGTCTTTGGACATACCGTACAACCCCACGTGGTCCAGGAGCCACACGATGTCCACCACAGCTGCTTCTGCTAGCGACACCAGAGCTGCGTCCTCGTCTATTCGTACTCCGCTGGATAGAGGGAAGGGTCCAGCGTCTGCGGACGATGTGGATGAGGCACTGCAGTATGAGACGACGAGTGGCGACGACGACGACGACGACGACGAAGAGGACGTTCCACAGTGGGGTTACACCGGTCACGAGGAGATGGATGCGTCACAGCTGTACGGTGCTCCTTTTGCTACACAGGGGTTCGACTACACACAGCAGGAGAACTACACACCAGCCGAGCAACAGGTTCGTATGCTTTGCTTTCTCTTTAATTTTATTGTTCTTAGATCAACATTTATAGTAGCTCATCAGGTTGCTTGCTTGCAGGGGCCGTCGTCGACGCAGCAGCTCGATCGTGGACAGAGGCGACAGCGCGAGAGGCAGCAGCGGGACCGCACAGACGTTGGCTGGAGAAGCAACGTGGTCCCTACAAATCCAAGGAGGCGACGGAGACCGCGAGACCCCTACACCCCAGGCGATTAGTAGAGTAGCAGACGCCGGACACATAGTATCATAGTTAGAACAATTAAATTATGTGTAGGTGTACCAGCAGTACTCCACTTGGTTATTTCGGTTCGACTAATGTAGTTGGTAACACTCGTTTAATCTTTGTCGTAAACGCAATTATTTGTGACGATCAGTTGACCCAATTATTTGTGACGATCCGTTGTCGTTAACTAATTTCGATTCGACCCCTGCCATAAACTTGCTGTAAATCACTCAACATGACTTCCTGCGCGGTCAATTGACGATAAACGAAATGCAGTTCTTGCGCGGTCGAAGTTTCAGGCAACCCCGCCATGGCTGGGGGCGGGTTAGGGGTACCCCGCCATGACCCATGGCGGGGTACCCCTAACCCGCCCCCAGCCATGGCGGGGTTGCCTGAAACTTCGACCGCGCAGGAACTGCATTGTTCTAATGTATTTATACACTGCCGCGATAAACCACGTAACAATCTTAGTAAGTGGACCAACAAATGAAGCGAATGACGATGTGATAAAAGTACAATGACATGTTTCAACGTACAACACTGACAAAGTTGCTTACACAAAGTTTCTACGCCACTACGAACGTCAAACACTGACAACGACAAAGTGAAGACGTGACAATTTAAATTATTACAAAGACACTTGTACGTCAATCAAATTGCGTGCACCACTGCGTAAGCAACTCGTCTTCGGACTCGGAATCCTCCACTACCACCTCCTTACCCTTGCTGGCCTCGACTGACTTGGCTTCAGAGGCCTGACGCCGGTAGTAAGCCGCCTCCGCCTCGTCCGCGGCCTGAGAGTACAACTCGGCCTCTTCTTGGGTCATGTCTGTTGGCCCCCATGAGTCGAACAACGGTGTCTGTTGGCTCTGGTACGCTGCCTGGGCCTCGTGTACTGCAACATCCTCCTGGTAGCCCAATTGTTCTGCTAGACGAATGAGCTCGCCTATCCTCCCGGTGTCGTCGTCTTCCTCCGGCTCGGCCTCCTCGTCAACCACAATCGGACGACTTGCGGTGTACCTAGCACGAGCCATATCGGCTTCCCAGCCGCCGGTGCATCCAATCTCTGCAAGTACAAAATGCAAACAATTAACTAGATCTTTGCAATGAGTTAATTGACAGTAAAACAAAGAAGTTTGACTTTCCAAAAACGCAATGACTCACTCGCACATAATGAGTCAATAGTATCGTTCAAGCCTTGCATCTCTGCTCTCGCAGCCTCCTCTGCAGCCTTCCTTGCATCCTCTTCAGCCTTCCGTGCCTGGTACTCCTCTACATCCTTCTTCTTTTGCTCGTACCACTTCTTCCACGCAATACTCTCCGGGTTACGAACACGTAGCTCTTGGGCCCGTCGTAGCATTTTCTTCTTGTGGCTCTTAACGAAATCTGTGACGTAGCTTGCAGGATATCCTCTGCTATTGCGAACTGCTACCATTGTCTTATACTCATTCTTGAAATTATACACATCATAATATGATTCCCACTTGCATTTCTGAGTGCTCTGTTGCAAGAAATAGATGAATACAAAGTTAGCGTACCAGAGTTAACAAAATAAACCATTACCGCCAACTGTCAAAAGTATTAGCAAACCTCGTCATAATCGATCATGTGGCCACAGAAGTGCCCTATACCAAGGCCTGAAGGGACAAGGCCGTAGCTAGCTTCAACACCACATTTGCACATCACAGGAGGGGCAATAGACCTCCTCTTCTTCTTCCAGTCTGGCACCTCCACATTCTTCTCCGGCTCCGGCCAATGGCTCTTTGGACCATAGATCCATTCCTTGAAACGGCACTTTGGCATATCATGATCCTACAAAATCACAACAGTAAAACACACATATAGAACGTGACATTCCAAGGTACACTCAAACCTTACCTCATGTCGTAGAGGACAAATGAACTCTTGTTCATTGCGTGGGTTTATCACGGCTTGCTCTCCGCAAAGGCACTTTGGAGGATCCTCGAGCCGCCGTGCCGATGCTACGGCCTTCTCTTCGTCCGTCATAGGAGGAGGGTTTGGAGGGGGCGGAACCCAGCGAGTAAACACCTCACGCTTGCAATGATCAATGCCGGGGTAGAAAAGGAGAATCCTTGGATCAAACTTGTCCGGGCCATCGATCCATTGGAAAAAAAAGCACCGGAAGTAGGGCTATACAAAAGTTTCAATTATCTCATCGCGAATACAACATCAGCAACCAATAAAAACAACAAAGGGAACAATTACTTACGCTACAACTATAACATGTGTAGAAGCAACGAGCCGCAGTATCGGGATGCCTCGACTGGCCCACGTGTGCCGGATGACCACAATCACAGTTAGGTATAGGTTCCTCGGGAGGAACGGGCGCATCCTTACAAGACACGTCGGGGTACATCTCTCTAGGACGACCCTTTTTCCTCCAAATCGACTCACGATACGAGTCCTCCATCTAAAAAAACGAAACGATTTCAACACAAAACGATACACACAAAGAAGGGGTGGCCGGAACAAGGAGCGACGATGGGCCGATACCTGACGGGGATGACGGAGGGACGCCGGAGAAATGGAATGGGTGAGGGAGCTCGGTTCTAGAGCGCTGCGGGAAATGGAATGGGTGAATGACCAAAAACAAGAAGTGCCCGGGCTTTTATATGGCCGGGGGTGTACCCCGCCATGCATCATGGCGGGTTAGGGCAACCCCGCCATGGATCATGGCGGGGTACACCCCTGCCACGCTGGCGAGGTGGTTTGCCACCCCTGCCACGTCGGATCTGTACCCCGCCACCATGCATGGCGGGGTTCAGTGCATTTGCCCCGCCATGCATGGTGGCGGGGCCAAACGGGTTAGATTTAAAATTTTTTTGAAAGACGGGTTAAATTTAAAATTTGTTTCAAATTTGGGCTAAAAATAAAAAAAATTCTCTACTGCTAGGCAGAGCTCGTTTGTTTTTTTTCAATCTGTATATGACCAAATCCCTAATGGGGATGCCAGCTGCCTTTCGTAGCGAGTCATATCCATAATCACCTTTAATGACAATATCAACCGCTTTCAAGTTTGTAAGGGTGCACAGCTTTTGAATTATTATAGGCGTATAATCAGCTGTTATTAGTTCAATCACTTGCAATTCTGTAAGACAGGATATGACCTCCATCGGAATCCTCTCTATGCGTGTGCCTGCTAGATATAAGAATTTAAGCTTATTAAGTTCTCTAAGGCGTTTGGGAACTGTCCTTAGCTTTAAGTTACATGACAAATCCAGATGCTCCAAGTTTACCAAGGCAAATAACTCTTCAGGTATCTCCTTGATTTCGTTCTCGCTTAGATCTAGGTATGTCAGCTCAGTGAAACTCTGAATGGCTCCAAATATCCTCTCATCCGAACGATTCTGTTGAAGGTATAGCCTCTTGAGATTTGTGGAGCCAGTAAACGGATGAAGCTCCTTGATTTCATTGAACATTAATGAGATGCATTCGGCTCTGCTCCAAGGAATGGTGCGTATAGACAGATTTGCACCAACTCCTGCACGAACTACCCACTTGTCCTTGTTGTCACTGCAGCCACAAGATATCCAAATAGCCATATCACGGACCACATCATGCATCTTAACACCAACTTCAATTGGCATTTCCTGATGGGTATATAATTTTCTATAAAGAATGTAATTGTAACAATCGAACACAGCATTACAACTGTCTAACAAACATGCAGCTGTAAGTTCATCTATTAGAGAATGTGCTTTTCTGTAGGAACCATGTATGTCACACTCGTCAACTAGACCTAAGCCAATCCAGCATCGTATCAGGTCCCCCACCAAAATCTCTTCATCCGCTGTCCATAGTGAGCAAGTCAACAAACACTGTCTCAAGGTATCATTTCTTAGGCTATCATAACTGAACATGAGTCGTCTGAAAACAGTATTTTCCATATGGAGGTCCTGATCATCCCCGCCACAGCATGACTGTTTCATGTAATGCATGGCAGATTCCCATCGTTTTGGATTACTTTTGCCGTACATCGCCCTTCCGACAGTTATCAAAGCTAATGGCAAGCCCTTCAGTTCCTCCACAAGTTCCTTTGCAAGAGCTTCGATACGAGGACTAGAAGATAGAGTCTCCTGTCCGACCTTGTCTTGAAATAGCTGCCAGGCCTCATCATCTGGCAAACATGCCATGTTTATCTCTTTTCTTACGTCCATTTGACCACACACCGTTTTTGATCTTGTTGTGACAACCACTTTGCTTCTTCCAAGGGGATACGGTATGCCCACTGCTTCCAGATCAATCCAATTCCAAACGTCATCTAATAGTATCAGATTTTTTTTTTTGTTTTCAGGAAGTCCAAAATGATGTTAGCTCGAGATTTAACATCATCCCATTCCAGTAACTTGAGCTTGAGCTTCTTGCCAATCTCGCCTTGGATTTTTTCCACTGAACCCTCTTTGGAGGCCGTAACGAAGATAACATAATCAAATAATGAGTCCCCAAGAAAAGTGTTGTTGATCTTTGTTAGAAGATGGGTCTTGCCCACTCCGCCCAGCCCCCAGATTCCAATGACACCCACTGAACTATCCTTAATATACTCCATAGCCTCTTCAAATATTTCAACTCTGGAAAGCTGCTGCTCTGTGGACGAACATGGCATCTCTTGGACGGAAGGTGGCAATGCTTCCACTGCAACAACGCTGGGTTGACCACTGAGACATTCTCGGAGCCGACAAAGCATGCCAGCTGCAATCACACTGAGATCCCAGTTCAACTCATTTTGCTCAGATTCACATATAACCATCCCAACAGAGATGTTGGTATCCACTCTAGCCAGCCAGTTGTTGATCCGATTTGTTGCTACCTTGCCCTCTCGCTTTCCAAGCTCAATCTCGTGATTGACATCATTTCTCCTCCCACGCAAGTTTTGCAAACATTGCTTAAGCTTTGTAATAACAATTCCTTCTATCTGGAAGGCATTCATTAATATTAGTAACTAGTGAAAAATATAAGTTAGCAAAAATGTTGTTACCAAATTTGAGTTAACTGTAAAGACATACCAGCGACGATGCTTCTTGATCCTTGATATGCATCAATTCCTTGGCAACAACAACGATATTCTGCCACTGTCCTAGTTCCCGTTTTCCGCGCATTGCGCTGCCTATTCTTATCAGTTCTGATGGTAGAGCTCTTAGTTGCTCCACGAGATCTTTTGCAAGTGCTCCGATGCGGGGTTCAGAATAAAGACTATCATTACCAATACGTACACTGTTGGAACAGCTCCAGTGCTTCATCAATTTCTAGGCCAGGGACATTCATAGCTCTGTTCACAAGCATCTGATCACACAAGCTTCGTGATCTTGTTGTGATTACAACTTTTCGCTTCAATTGGCCTCGATTTCCAAGGGGTGGTAGGCCAACTGCTGCTAGGTTCAGATTGCAGTGAAGGCCCTCTAGCAAAACAAGAAAACTTTTATCCTGGAGAAATTTAGATATCCTGGTGGCTTGAGTGGTTAATGAATCACCGCGGTCCTGCATTTTTTTTTGAGATTCAACGGGGAAGGCGCTCCCCACCTGAAATTTTTTATTAGCTTGGCCCATAAATGACCCCAAGATTGATTTTGTACAGTAGTTTACATGGTCACATAGACGTTGACCAATACAAGGTGTCAATAGGTCTGACAGAGTTCAGTGAGGCAAGAAGAAGAATAGAGGGGTCGGTAGCTTCATCCTTGGCCCTGTCTCGCCATTTGAAAGATGTGACACCAGGCATCAGCAATATGTTTCTTTGATGTCTTGAGCCTTGCACGCCATTGCTCAGCGGTGGCCATGCAGGATGCAAGGATCTGGTTAGCATTCAGGAATTCCTGTCTGAAGATTGCCGCATTTCTTGCTTTCCATAGTTGCCAGCACACCAAGGCAATGAAAGCTGAGAATTCTTCACGTGGCACCCCTCCTTCAGGATTGACTGTATGAAGTGAGGTTAGGTCCGTAGATAGCATAGAGGGGCAGTTGATAAGCTGCCAAAGTTCAAGTCCCAACTTGCAGTCGTGGATGATGTGTTCTGGAGTCTCCCCAGCTTCATGACAGATCTCGCAAATGGCGTCCTGGACAATGTGTTTCGTCATTAAAACCGTGCGACATTGTATCTTTCTCTGAACTAGCAGCCACATGAAGAGCTGAACTCGCGGCGGTGCTGAATTCTTCCAGATGAAATTAGCTCTTGGGTCCTCCGGTTGCCCGGGCTTTGAGTAGCCTGTACAGGGCGCCACTGTCAAGCCCAGAGTCCCCCTTGGCGAAAGGAGTTAGCCGTTTATCCGGTGTCATCTGTAGAGTAACGCCATTCACTGCTTGTTGGACCAAGGGTAGTTCAATCATTGCCTGTGCTGATAGCCTGGGAACGAAGCATCGCTGTAGCCCGTTCGACAACAGCTCCTAGACAGTTGCTTCCTTTTTGTTGCAGTGGCTGAACAAAGCCGGGTATGAATCCGCCAATGCCTCATCACCCATCCAAACATCAAACCAGAAAGCCCGTCCTGCATTTTGAGCCGTTGAATAATTTCAGATTGGATACTTTGCACGGAACAGTCTTCTAAGGCCGTCATGTAGATAACAAAGTCGAATGGAGGGTTCCCTCTGTTTGATGAACTAGGAATCAATGAGTTTCCTGGTCCAAATGAATTGTTGATAGCCTTAAGAAGGAATGTTTTCCCAGCACCAACTGGACCCCATATTCCGATCATGCCCTCTGTATCCTCAATGATGTGCTGGCGAGCTTGTTTAACAAAAAGCACCTGACTTGGCAGTAGAACAGCGTGGACATCAATATGAAGGACAGATGGTGGCTGTGGAATATCACTGGGTTGATCACTGAGACATTCTCGGAGCTGACAAAGCAGCGCAATGGCAATTCTAGTATTCCAGTTTAACCCAGTTTGCTTGGACTCACAGACAGCCATCCCGCCAGATAGGATGGTATCTTAGCTTTTAAGATTCTTTAGAAGGATGTCTCGCTCCAATAAAGCCGCATGTCTCCATTTAGCCTGCGTGTTAAAAGCAACTAAAATTCAATATAAAATAATGGAATTTTTACCCACCTTCTATTAATAGTTTGTAGTTACTGCTACTAAACTAATCACAGAACAGAAGGGTAGAAAAGTTAATAAATGATTAAAAAGGTTGTTATGTGACATGCAAGCCCAGTAAACAGATCTAAAAATAGGGAGCTCAACTTATACTGGACCAAATTTGAAATAAGTATCAAGGAACTAAACAGGTTGTCTCCAGACCTCATTAGACAACAAGGTAGCTGTGTTAAACCCCTTCTCGAATTTCATGGTGAGCTCATGGACTGAAAGGCGCTGACACCTATCAAGCAGATCTGTTGTCTCCTTGGCAACGGCCTCCTTAAGAGATGGCATTTCTGGGGCATCCGCCAATTTGATAACAATCCCGTTCGAACCATTCTTGTAGGTAGGGAACTTATTTCTGATGATGTTTGCTGGACGCAGTGGCCCTGACCCGAAGAGCTCGCCCTGCTTGTTCCGTCCAAAATCGATAGTTGAAGCTCGAGTCATCTACGAGAAATCCCTGACCCTGACTGCAGAGAAGTGAGCCTTAGTGCACCAAAAATAGCAACGCAGTTAAAAGTACCATTCATGGGATAAGTAAAAAAGAATAGCAAAAATAAAATCGCAGCGCAGAACCTGAGATATAACGAATGGTGCGGGAAGCCAGAAGAGGAATTACAAAGCACACACGTATAGCTGAATGCTTGCGCTAGCAGACAACTACCGACCCTTATGAGATGCAAGAGTAAAGACTCACATGAAAATGAAGTGTTGCCTAACACTCACCCACTAAACAGGAATACAAATCCACAGTAGAAGCAATTTAGTTCAGGAGAACCAAGCAGTGCTACTAACATGAGTGCCTTGAATTCCACTCAAAAGGACAGTTAGACAGCAGGACCAGCGAGTGCAAGCTTGTCCACGAAATAGGGAGGACTTCTCTGTGCGGCCGGAACATGGGTTTGTTGTTGATTAACCAGAAAAGCGACTACTAGGATGGTTGAAACTTGAAAGCGAGATTTTGGCATACAGCAGCGACTGCGGTAACGCTCTTGAAGCAAAACCAAGACGATGAAGAAATCACGAACAAACGCGTGTTGGTATTCTCAAAGTAAAACACACAACTTTTAGTGAAACGCGTTGACCATTTTCACACTCGCAAAAACAAATACTTGACTTGCGGCCCCTAATGGATCCACATCTTCATACGAAATTGGATCTCAACATGGTACCCCAGAGGCAACCAACACTGAATGAAGTACAGCCGTATGGCTCCACCATTCCAGCCATTTCCTCCTCTACAAGACGCTTTGGTGCTTGGTGGCCAGTCACTCAGTCAGGCGCGGGTGCGATCCGGACCGATGCCGCGATGTGCTGCTTGGCGCTGCTCGCCCGCTCCGTCTGCACCTGATGCACTGCGGCCGGTTGGACGAAATGGCGCTACCGCCATCGATCAGCACGTGCGAAAGAACAGGCGAAACAATAGCAGATCAGGTCCAGAATATTTTGGTGTGCATGGGCCGGAGGACTCAACGATTGATAAACCCGTTGACAAATTAGTTATGAAGATTTAATTAACATTAAGTTGCTTTAAGCTGCGTATAAATTTCTTTGGGAGGTCCACCGGACCAATACTCTTACAATAATCATGTTACGACCCAAACATGAATAATCATATGATGGATTAACCAAAACCCCTTATCTTCATAATCCTGTAATTCAGATGAGACATGATTTAGGGGGAATATAGGTGCTAAAACTGCAACTTGTCTCCCAACCAATTGTCCAACTTATACCAAACCAAAAGATGGATTTTCCCGCTTTAACCAACCATAATGAACCACAATAATCAAGGGAGTCAAACACTCATATTATAATTCATAGTCATGATTATAGTAATTCTATACATAATAATCCAGATTATAATAATCCAGCTATGATCAAAACAGGTCCAAAGTGTCTTGCGATTATACGGAGAGAGAAAAAAAAGATAACCGTTAAGAATAGTTACAACACCTTGTAGTGATCTGCTCGCTATGTTCTTTCCGTCGAAACAATATATAATATATAGTTGTCACACGTCATCACATTATTACGAGAAAAACATCATAAAAAAGTAGAACAGCAGTTATGAATTGTGACTTCCAAATAAATGGCCCGGTGCTCCTGATTCTTTCAGAAGTCATCAGCAAAATAAAGGTAGCAATATAATAGCGCAGCGTCGTGTTTCCCCCGATGCCTGTCTCACACTGCTCAGTAGTCACAAACAAATGCGCTCCTCCATGCCTGCACAATACTAAGTTATTAGGTATAGGTACATGGTAGTAGACATGTAATAACGAGGGAAAAGAAGACAAAATCGACAATGGAGCACGACAAACCTGCACGAACGTACCATTAATCCTCCCAATCCAGTTTACAATTTATCCACACGAACCACTTCCAGGAAAGACTTGACACCTTCATCCTCCCATTCCAATTCAGTCCAAACAGCATCGATGTCTAGTTTAGTCAACTTGTGTGGTAAGCTTTGCATTGTGAAGGGAAGCCGCTTCAACTCTGGGCATCCTTCAATTTCCAACGACTCAAGGCATGGGAACTTCACGTCAGAACCGCACAAGTTGGCCAGCTCGTCATTAAAAAATAATTTCAGATATTTGAGGCAAGGGAATGTCTTTGAACTCTCTTGTCCTGCGCCCATACAGATCTGCTTCATAGCATCGCAAGTACTCACACGAAGATATTCAAGGCAAGGCAAGTACGGCGCCCAAGAGAGGTCCTGTAGTTTGATGCATGCAGACACAAACAAATGTGTGAGCCTTGGGAACAAAGCTTGCGAAGACGATGTTCCCTCCTCCCACGTTATTATATTTGAAAGGTTACCCATATCTATGAGCGCGAGCACACTGAGAGCATCAAATGGGTTTCCCAGTTTGTCTCCTAGTATTATTTGCTCCATTCCGCGGCAACTGCGAACGTGCAGTTCATTTAACGTCCTTCCCAGCTCAATATCACCTGTCAAAGTATCTACTGCTATAGTTTTCCAAACGGGCGGCCCGGCACGGCACGGCACGGGCACGATCCTGGCACGGCACGATTAGGCACGGCACGATCTGGCCTGCGTGCCTGCCGTGCCGTGCCTGATAGTGCCGCCGTGCCGTCAGGCAGGCACGGGCACGGCACTAAACCCTCTGGAGCGTGCCGGGCCGGGCCATTTGGCACGGCAGCACGCTCGTGCTCGTGCCTGCCCAGGCACGTTTCCAGCAAAGTTAATCTCTTTCAAGTTTCAATATAGAAAAATACATCTAACTTCAAATTCAACAAAAAAATCAAAAAAACACAGCTGAACAGATCACAGATAGCAACAAAAAGGAGCTGTGCAATGGCTGCCTCATTAAAAACCTGTCTAGGTAAAACTCACCCTTGTGAGAAACCCTAGACAGGGAAAAAGAGTGCAGCCAGCTCCACAATATTAGATCAACAGTTCAACACCCTAGACAGGGCCCAAGTCCAGCTGCTCCAGCAGCAAAAGTCTAGATCCTACTTAAGTTACAGCTTGGGATTACATAAATGACTAATCAACATCAAGATAAAGTTCTTCAAATGCCTCCACCAGCTCCTTGTCCTCCACCATGTGCTGAATCCTTGTCTCTGCAGCCTCCCAGTCCTTGATGCAAGCAAGTGCCTCCACAGTTTCTGGCTTTAGCCTCCGCCTTCGTTCTTCGATGATCCTGCCAGTGGTGCTAAAAGTAGCTTCTGAAGATATGGTGGAAACAGGCACACTAAACACATCTTTAGCAAGAGTAGAAAGAACAGGATATGTCAGTTTATGCTGATGCCACCAGTTCAAGATGTTAAAGTCATCATCCAACTGGCTGACTGTGTCACAGTCAAGATAAGAGGTAAGTTCAGAAGCAGAACCAGTGTTAGAGGAAGAACTTGCTGCATGCAGCAAAGCAGTAGCAGGAATACTCCTAGACATATCAAGATTAGGAGGAAGCACATCATCATCATCATCATATATTTCATCCCAAGCTGTTCTTTTCTTACCAGATAGGCTTGGAGGGACAGCCCTTTTCTCCCTGACAGAACCATATAAATCATCATACCTGTGATAGAGCTTGAAAAGAAGAGATCTAGTTTCCACTACCTTATTAGAATAATCAGCATCAGTGATTAGTTGTAACTTCCTAAGAACTTTGTTGAAACCTTTCATTTTAGCTCTTGGATCCAAGATAAATGCAATACAGTAAAGTGGAGGTATTGTTTTCCAGTATTTATTATACTTATCAATCATGGGTTGGACAACAGGTCTAATATGCTCATCATTTTGATACTTATGCAGGTGAATAGCAATCCTAACAATGTGATGAACCATTAAAGGTGCAGTAGGATAGTAAACACCAGACAAAGCAACAGTTGAGTCATAAAACAGTTCAAGAAATTCCAGAATTTTAGTTGCCATAGCCCAATGATCATGAGTTAAGAGAAAGGCACCACCTCTAGGTCTTGGGTAATTGGACTCAATGAAAGTATGAAAAATTTCCTTGTGGGGCAGGACATGCTTAAGCATCAGATATGTAGAGTTCCACCTTACATCCATGTCCAGCCCAAATGTTCGAGGTCTGGTTCCAGATGCCATGCAATAGCTCTTATATGAAGCAACTCTTAGGTTAGAAGAGTTGATAAAAGAGATAGCAGTTCTAAAAGCATCAATCATAGGAGTTACAGTAACAAGAGCTTCCTTAACTATCAGATTAATAATATGACATGCACACCTTTGATGCAAAAAGAGATCAGCACCCAAATATTGCTTAAGTAGAGGTTTAAGTGCATCCATGGCTTTGTTATTAGAAGAAGCATTGTCTAAAGTTACAGAAAACACCTTATGCAGTATACCATAATCATTTAGCACAACAGAAATACGTTCAGCAATGTTTTCAGCATTATGAGACACATCAATAAGCCTTAACCCAAGCACCCTCTTTTCAAGTTGCCAATCAGAATTAATGAAATGACCAACAACACTCAAATAATCCTGCTTAGCATTTCCAGACCAAATATCAGAAGTTATAGCAACAGATTTAACAGCATTACTCTTCAAAGATTCTACCAGTTTATCACGCTTCTCAGAGAAGTACCTCATAAGATCCCTACCTGTAGTTTGCTTAGAAACAGTTTTAAACCTGGGATTGTGAGCAGTTCTAATGTAATCTTCCCAGGCCTCAGTTTCACCAATACTGAGGGGAAGATCTAACCTAGCAAGCAAACGAACAAGCTGAACACGAGCAACTTCAGGATCGTACTCCCAGTTTCGGATAGTACCATCCTTAAGGAAAGTAATGTGAGACTGAGTCATGCGATTTTTTTCACGTTTCTTAGGGCAAGTATCCATATGACGGAGTAAATGGCCAGTACCAAATTTAGAATTAGCAGTATACTCCTTCTTACAGTGGTGACATCGAGCGCCATACCTGACCTTCTGCCCGTTCACAATTTTGAAGAGCTTCTCGAAGTCCTCCCAACATGCAGAGGTGGACTGCCGGTTTGATGGCTTGACGGAGCCCTCACCGGTTGCAGCGGCCTCACCGGTGGCAGCCTCCTCACCGGTGGCAGCGGCCGCACCGGGAGCAGCTGCATCACCGTCGGACGCGGAAGCAGTGCCACCGCCACCGCGAGAATGGGTGGCGACGGCGACGGCCTCTCGTCGAAGCCGTGGATGAGTCCGGTTGAAGAGCTCCTCAGCAGCACGAGAGCCTAAGAGCGCCTCGGCATCACCAATCACGTCGTCCTCGTCATCTCCGGCCATCCCACAGAGCCGCAGCTCGTCGTTGATGGTCATGGAGTGACCAATCTCCTCCGCCTCCGATTCCGACATCGCGCTGCTACCGGCCACCGGTCCCTCAACGGCTACAAAAGAAAAACAAGAAGAAAGATCGGAGTGTTAGTCCAGATCCACAGATCTAACCCAAAAGATGAAGAAAGGAGAAGATCTGCACCGGATCTGGACGTACCTCTTAGGCCGGAGCACCGGATGTGCCAGCAGCAACGACGACGGCGGGTTCGGCTAGATCCGTCACCCTGGTGCCTCAACGCATCCTCACGGACACGGAGCCCCGAGATGACCGGAGTCCGGCGGCGGCGACGAGGCCGACGAGGCGGAAGAAACAGAGAAGACCAGGGGATGCAAGAGGGGACGAGACTACATTTATGGTCAGGGAGGAAGCAGATCGGAGTGTACGGCCAATCCGTCTCAACGTGCCGGCCGCGGGCTGCCGGAGTCGAGCTCGAGGTCGAGGAGAAGGGGATCTAGGGTTTCGACGGAGGGGAGCGGGCGAGAGAGACGAGAGAGGAGCGAGAGAGGAGAGAGACGAGAGAGGAACGAAATGATCTAGGGTTTCACCGGTGGGGGGCCGCGGCCGCCGCTCGGCGTTATATAGCAGCGCCCCCCACGCGGTGATCCAACGGTCAGGAGGCGACGGGGCAGGGCATCGGACGGCTCAGCCGTGCCGCCCCCGTGCCGCCCGTTGAAGCGGGCCGTGCTCGTGCCGTGCCGCCGTGTCGCCGATGCGGCCCAGGCACGGGCACGGCCTCGGGCCGTGCTTGGCACGGGCACGGTGATAGCGGGCCGGGCCGTTTTCGGGCCGGGCCAAATCCGTGCCGTGCCCGGGCCGGCCCAACGGGCTTAGCCCGTTTGGAAAACTATATCTACTGCCAGGCAGAGCTCGTTTGTTTCTTCCAAACTGGATACGATCAAATCCCTAATGGGGATGCCAGCTGCCTTCTGTAGTGATGCATATCCATCATCACCTTTAATGACAATATCAACCGCTTTCAAGTTTGTAAGGGTGCACAATTCTTGCATTGTTGTAGACCAATCACTAGGTGCCCATCCTGTTGTTAGGTCAATCACTTGCAATTCTGTAAGACAGGATATGACCTCCTTTGGAATCCTCTCTATGTCTGTGCCTCCTAGATATAAGAATTTAAGCTTAGTAAGTTCTCTAAGGCGTTTGGGAACTGTCCTTAGCTTTCTGTTACGTGACAAATCCAGATGCTCCAAGTTTACCAAGGCAAATAACTCTTCAGGTATCTCCTGGATACTGTTGAAGCTTAGATCTAGGTATCTCAGCTCAGTGAAACTCTGAATAGCTCCAAATATCCTCTCATCCAAACTATTGTCTTGAAGGTAAAGCCTCTTGAGATTTGTGGAGCAAGTAAAAGGAGGAACTGGATGAAGCTTCTCGATTTTACTTGACATTAATGAGATGCAGTCGGCTCTGCTCCAAGGAATGGCGCGTATAGACAGATTTGCACCAACTCCTGCACGAACTACCCACTTGTCCTTGTTGTCACCGCAGCCACAAGATATCCAAATAGCCATATCACGGATCACATCATGCATCTTAACACCAACTTCAATTGGCATTTCCTGATGGCCAAACAATACTCTATCAAAAATGTACTGTTTACCATTGAAAAGAGTACCACAACTGTCTAACAAACATGCAGCTGTAAGCTCACCTATTAGAGAATGTGCTTTTCTGTAGGAACCATGTATATCACACTCGTCAACTAGACCTAAGCCAATCCAGCATCGTATCAGGTCCCCCGTCAAAATCTGTTCATCCTCTGGCCAAAGTGAGCAAGTCAACAAACACTGTCTCAAGGTTTCATTTCTTAGGCTATCATAACTGAACATGAGTCGTCTGAAAACAGTATTTTCCATATTGAGGTCCTGATCATCCGTGCCACAGCATGACTGTTTCATGTAATGCACAGCAGATTCCCATTGTTTCGGATTACTTTTGCCGTACATTGCCCTTCCGACAGTTATCAAAGCTAATGGCAAGCCTTTCAGTTCCTCCACAAGTTCCTTTGCAAGAGCTTCAATACGAGGACTAGAAGATAGAGTCTCCTGTCCGACCTTGTCTTGAAATAGCTGCCAGGCCTCATCATGTGGCAAACATGCCACGTTGATCTCTTTTCTTACGTCCATTTGACCACACACCGTTCTTGATCTTGTTGTGAGAACCACTTTGCATCTCTGTTGTGCTCCACTTCCAAGGGGATACGGTATGCCCACTGCTTCCAGATCAATCCGATTCCAAACGTCATCTAATAGTATCAGAAAAGTTTTTCTTTCTAGGAAGTCCAAAATGATGTTAGCTCGAGATTTAACATCACTGCCTCCCAGTGACATGAGCTTGAGCTTCTTGCCAATCTCGTCTTGGATTGTTTCCACTGAACCCTCTTTGGAGGCCGTAACGAAGATAACATGATGAAATAATGAGTCCCCAAGAAAAGCGTTGTTGATCTTTGTCAGAAGATGGGTCTTGCCCACTCCACCCAGCCCCCAGATTCCAATGACACCCACTGAACTATCCTTAATACACTCCATAGCCTCTTCAAATATTTCAACCCTGGAAGGCTGCTGCTCTGTGGACGAACATGGCATCTCTTGGACAGGAGGTGGCAATGCTTCCACTGAAACAACGCTGGGTTGACCACTGAGACACTCTTGGAGCCGACGAAGCATGCCAGCTGCAATCACACTGAGATCCCAGTTCACCTCATTTTGCTCAGATTCACAGATAACCATCCCAACAGAGATGTTGGTATCAATGTTAGCCAGCCAGTTATTGATTTGATTTGTTGCTACCTTGCCCTCTCGCTTTCCAAGCTCAATCTCGTGATTGACATCATTTCTCCTCCCACGCAAGTTTTGCAAACATTGCTTAAGCCTTGTAATAACAATTCCTTCTGGCTGGAAGGCATTAATTAATATTAGTAACTAGTGACAAATATAAGTTAGCAAAAATGTTGTTACCAAATTTGAGTTAACTGTAAAGACATACCAGCGATGATGCTTCTTGATCCTTGATATGCATCAATTCCTTGGAAACACTAACGATATTCTGCCACTGTCCTGGTTCCCCTATTCCGCGCATTACGCTGCCTATTCTTATCAGTTCTGATGGTAGAGCTCTTAGTTGCTCCACGAGATCTTTTGCAAGTGCTCCAATGCGGGGTTCAGAATAAAGGCTATTGTTACCAATACATTCTTGGAACAGCTGAAGTGCTTCATTCGTTTTTAGGCTGGGGACATTCATAGCTCTGTTCACACGCATCTGATCACACAAGCTTCGTGATCTTGTTGTGATTACAACTTTTCGCTTCAATTGGCCTCGATTTCCAAGGGGTGGTAGGCCAACTGCTGCTAGGTTCAGATTGCAGTGAAGGCCATCTAGCAAAACAAGAAAACTTTTATCCCGGAGGAATGTATATATCCTGGTGGATTGAGTGGTTAATGAATCACCGCAGTCCTGCATTTTGAGCCGTTGAATAATTTCAGATTGGATATTTTGCACCGAACAGTCTTCTAAGGCAGTCATATAGATAACGAAGTCAAATGGAGGGTCCCCTCTGTTTGATGAACTGGAAATCAAGGAGTTTCCTGTTTCAAATGAATTGTTAATCGCCTTGAGAAGGAGTGTTTTCCCAACACCAACTGGACCCCATATTCCAATCATCCCCTCTGTATGCTCAATGATGTGCTGGCGAGCTTGTTCAACAAAAAGCACCTGACTTGGCAGTAGAACAGCGTGGACATCAATATGAAGGACAGATGGCGGCTGTGCAATATCACCGGGCTGATCACTGAGGCATTCTCGGAGCTGAGAAAGCTGCGCAGCAGTAATTCTAGTATCCCAGTTTAACCCAGTTTGCTTGGACTCACAGACAGCCATCCTGTCAGACAGGATGGTATCTACTCTAGCCAGCCAGGTTTCAATCTTGTTTGTTGCTACCATGCCATTTCCCTTGGCAAGCTCAATCTTGTCACGGACTTCTCTGCTCTTCTCACGCAAGTTCTCCATGTGCTCCATAATCTTCATAATAATTTCTTTCTGGAAGGCAGTAATAATTAATTCAGATTATAGAGAAAAAATTAGTATGTTCCACTTCCACCCCCAGTGCTCTACTGCACACTCTAATATATAAATATAAACTGCCAGGCTACTCCTAGTGGTCCATTTTGCCTTATTATATATGTCTTATAGATGTTAGTGCACGTCCACATAAGACGAAAGCTAATGTGGCAAGAATTTAATAAGAAAATCGAAAGAGCTAGTACCTTGTGCAATAAATAAATTAGGCTCAAATTATACTAGACAAGAAACAAAAAATATGCATCAGTGACCCCATTATACGTTAGCATGTAGAGAGTGTATTCTTATAATGTTTTTCTTGCCTTGTCTATCTGCTTTTGGAAATAGCTACTAACACCCAACATTGGGAGTGTCAATGTCGTCAAGCAAATTAATTGATTCTCTGAAGTCATAATACCTGATTTTCTGGAGGTGTGTAGCAACTTTTTTTTCTTTCTTTGCGCAGGGGCCCTTCTTCACTGTCAAGACTGCAGTCTGTGCTTTCCAAACTAAGCTTCTTGATAATTTCCTCCGTAGTTGGCCTTTCATTTCGTTCGCTTTGGATGCAGCATTTACCTATTTCAAGACAACTTATTATCTGTTGGCAATCTACTGATGATAGTGCTTCTGCCGACCTATTTCTCCATTTGTTAATTATCTGGAAAATATTAACAAAAATTTGATACTATGCAGTTGTACAACAAAAAAATTAAAATGGACTGTCGGATACATTGAATGTGTAAAAGAACAGTTTCTTACTTGTTCAATATCAGGATTCGAAAGGTCAGCCTTGCATCCTGTTATGATCTCTATGATTACTACACCCAAACTGTATATGTCTGCCTTAGTTGATATTTTACCTTCACTTATGCATTCTGGTGCCATGTAACCACTGCATCACAACATGAGTGTTTCATCAACTTTAAAGGGTTAAGCTAAAGCAAGGTAGAAAGAAAAAAAGATTTTGTAAGCAATATAGTATTAATAGATTAGTAACTTACAGTGTTCCTTCAAGGGAGCAAGTTTGAGTTTTCTTATCATAAAAGAGTTTCGACAGACCAAAATCCGCAACTTTTGGCACCATATTTTCATCGAGCAATATGTTAGCCGGTTTTAGGTCCATGTGAATGATGAAAGCATCATTAATTTGAGATCTACATTCCTCATGAAGGTAATGTAAACCACAGCAAATCCCCGTAATTATTTTGTAGCATGTGCGCCAATCAAGTCTAGAAGATTCATCTGCAATATTAAACAACTCATAAATCTCATTTCTCCTTTTTGGGAAATTTTGCAATGGAGAGATATCACCGTTTGACACTGCAAATGGTGCCTAGCAAATTTGGCCACTTACAATGTGAAATGGTCAATTCCACATAAGACACCATATCAAAATTTCCCAATCCTCAAATCACCAAAACAGCTACACACTACCCCAGATCCATGAATTAATCACTGTCGGAATCAGAGCTGGCGAGGGTAGTAATCGACAATGATGGGACGAGGGTATCACTGTCAGGTTGCAGACCGGCAGTGACAGGATGATGGTCTCCGGTGGATCAAGACTCCACCCGACAGTGATAGTTTGAGAGTTTCATATCCACCTTAAACCAAAGAGATCATGTCCATGAGCATTTGGAGATGGGAAAAATGCCTCCTTGGATGGGGTGTGTTCGGGATGGGAGGGAGGAGAAAGAAGGGGATATGGTTTTATAGTGTAGCTAGGACATTGCAGAGTTGATCACAAATCGGCAATGATATAGTGTGGCCGCTGCCAGGTTTAGCCACGGCCCAACGGTGGCATATCACTGCTGGTAGTGGCCTGACTTGGCATATCCAAATGCTAATTCTTGTCTTGGCAAATTTGAGTACCTACTTTTTCCTTAATCTAAAGGCACCTAGTTTCTGCTCAAATTTTGATATTTCTCTTAATAGTTAATGGTATTTGTTGATAGAATACGGTATTGCTGTAGTGGAGATGCTCACAAAACATATAATTTGAAATCCCAATATATAGTTGAAATAAGGAGAGACTCGATGGCCGTACCTTGAAGATGTTTATCAAGGCTGCCCATTGTAAGATACTCCAAGCAAAGTAACATCTCCGGCTGCGATTCCGCAAAAACCATTTTTCCATTGTGCACTACAAATTCTCTGCTTGTTTCGAAACAATAGCCTACACATCGTACTATATTTGGGTGCCTGAGACTCATAAGAGGAACCACCTCATTCATAAACTGCATCTCCTGAACATCTAGATTTCGCCGTTTAATAAACTTCTTCACGGCAATCATTTTCCCATTTTGAAGCTCTCCCTATTTACACTCTAATATTAACATGCATGGATATAGATTTTTGGATAAATAAGGCTGATTACATAAATTTGTGAGGAGGGAAAGATATTATGATTTAATCTTACCTTATAAACCTCACCAAACCCACCTTTACCGAGTAACCGCTTGTCAGAGAAATCATCTGTGATCCTCTTCAAATATTCTAATGTCATAACTCTTGGCATTGAATTGGGATTTTGTAATATGCGCTCCAGCATATCATCACTGCTACACTTACAATCGTCCATTCTTTTGTAAAAAAAAACTCTGATGACACAAACAGTTTCACATAATAGGAATCATCTGCTTGTCTTCCACAAAGTAGATATAGTGCTTCAACAAGTAGGGTGGTCCTTTACATGTGAATGAAATATTTGTGCCAAACAACAATACTGTGCAGCAGAAGACAAAATAGTGTGAGCATGTTGATACCCAAATAGCCAAATTGTCAAATGTCGTATTGCATTCACCCCCCTGAGAAATAATTTAGGTGAAGAGTGTATAGGCTAGGAGTTGCATCGCTTTTTCTTTTCAAATCACCACCTTTGGCTTGCCTATGCTTTACTACCTAGTGTGAACTTATGTTGTACTGAATGAACTTCTCAGTGCAGTGAGTAACGAGGACTAATCTTTAGTAAAATTTCCAAGTTTAGTACTACTCCATTCGGAAATGGTAATCCTATTTTGATGAGGAAAAAGTCATACAAATAGATTTGATCTTTAATTTCTTTTACAATATGTTTTTGCTAATGAATCAATATCATCTTAGAAACACTTTAAATACAAATATATTTTTGCAAGTTTTATGTCCTATATAAACTTGTATATAATTGATTAATTTGTTGGTCAAAATTTGTAAAACTTAACTTTTCCCTATATAAAATATGATTAGCCAATAAAGAACGCATTCTCCAAGTCCGTCAAGTACTAGAGGCAGTGGCAATGAGTTTTTTTTGCTTCCTTTGGATGGCCTCATAACGTTAGAATTGAGTTTTGAGTCGGACATTTGTGACGTTAAACATGTGTGTAATAAAGTGGTCTGATTCTCTTGTTCACATGAGATGAAGCCAGATATATTTCCATTATCTAAAAATATTCTAGGACGCAGGGAGTACTCGAGTACAGTGTGAATCTGAAATATAGGTTTGTATGCACGGAATAATTTAGTGCTTTGATCTAGAAAGCTAAGAAAGGTGGTGACTTTTGGATCTCAGCAGAACAGAAATATAGAGAGCATTGACATCCAAAAGCATGAAGAGTGTTGCTCCAAGGTAAAAGCGTTCTTAACTAGAAGCAGGCTGCTGGAACACACATATATAGGACAGGATCCCTGGAGGACAAGATTACAACTAACCTGGAGAAGAACTTCATAAGGCTTCAAGAGACGATGCTCGCCAGCTAGTCGATGAATTCCGTGAGACAGGAGTAGGCCTGACCGCATCGATCATGTCAAAAGGGATCCTGTGATAGATCCTGGAAAACAATAGCGAAGCATCGGAGAGAAGAGACTACAACTAACCGTACGACTTCAAACTTCACCGAACCATCCTTCTAGACCAGGCGATGAAGCAACCAAGCAGAGGCAGAAGCATGTGGAGTGTTTGCGGCGACTCAAAATTCTTATTTTCGAGGGAATAGCATAGTAACAAGTTGTGCTAGATTTCCAGAAAGCAAGAGATTCCCACTCCACTCTGTGGGTATGCATGTACCTACCGAAGACCCGCCACCCAAGGCCCAGGGGTGTATAAAGGTTGTGAAAATGCGCCACTAAAAATGGCAATGGGTAAATCCCCGTTGGGTATGGACTCCCCAGACCCATCCCCGCGATAACAATTTGAGACCACGGGTATCCCCATACCCGGCTGCGGGTGGGAGAATTTCCCCATACCCATACCCGGCAGAGTAAATTATACCCGGCGGGTCACCTGTACCCGCCAATAGTTCTATTGTAGGCACATAAAAATCAGCAATTCAGCAACAACCATCACTCCCAGAACACAAAAATTTAGACAAATAGTAACTTAATAATTTCTATTACACCAGTCACATAGCATCATAATAATTCATGATCCATACACATTAGTACTTAGTAGGTAGTAGAGAGTAGTGCTTCGCTAGTAGTAGCCACTAGTACTTAAGACATTACAGTTTGTAAGTTCCATTAGACCAACAGTACATCACACAAGTCATTCGGTCATTACATAGCCAAAAGGGGTACATAAATAAATCTCCAAATTCATAGCCGGGTATTTTTCACCCACGGGTAAACGGATATGGGGACTGCTGGAACGCCCCATACCCGCGTACCCGATGGGTGAAGGTTTTGCTCCGTTTATGTACCTATGGTTGTGGTTTTATTCGATATTGGTACCCTAATGGAGTAAATACCCGTCGGGTATCGGGCTGCGGGTCCTCATTGCCATTTTTATGCGCCACGCTATGATCAAAGTAGCCATTTGGGTAGCTGTGTGTAGTATGATCGATGCCAACACAGATTATTATATGTTGATCAATCATCAACCTTTATATACTTTATTACTCTGTCCCTGTCCTGTTTGCGCACTCTGTTCAGGGATGTTTATTAGCGGTGATAACCTGCAGTGCCAACAGCAGCTGGCTCTGTTCATCAGCGGCGGGGCTGCTGAATGGAAGCAACGGGTGAAGCTTCGTGCACTGGTTGAAGGAGACGCCAACACCAGATTTTTCCAAACAAGAGCGTCAGTCAGGCTGCGGCTCTCGGTGAGGGGATGGCGACGGCGTGGCGCTCGGACTCCGGTCTGCAGACTGGAAGAAGACGGCGGCGATTTCACCGTGGGAACCGCTCGGCAAGACCAGGGCTATGATGGGCCTTGAGTTTGTGCGGCCTGTATTTCATTTGGGAGAGATACCGTTGGATCAGCAGTGCACGGTACAGATGACCTGACTGCAGGGTGAAGTCGAGCTACGCGACTCCAGAGGATCTGATTCCGTTCAACAATGTTTATCTGCACCACACAATGCGCACAAACAAGAAAGTACTTTTTCTATGAAAACCAAGTGAAATGACCATCTATAGTATTATTAACAAATGAAATGGTATTGCTTTAAAAAAGAAATGATATTGCTTAATTTCTTTTAGAAAATTTAACTAGCACTACTACACAAATGATTTAGGCAGTGCCCTAATATTAACGGAGGCGGGCACAAAATCCAACCGCCTCTAAAAATGCTGGGCTTTTAACGTAGGCGGTCATTTTTATTTACTGAGGCGGTCACATTTGCCCGCCTCGTAAAATCGATTTATGGAGGCGGGCATCTTAAGACAATTGCCTCTAAAAATAGTCTATTTTCGAAGACGGTCGCTTTAAGATGTCCGCCTCTATAAATTTATTTTCGAAGGCGGGCACACTATAAGGCCTGCCTCCAAAAATACAGGCCCAGCTCCCAGCCCACGCAAAGCCCATACAATGCTTCTACCGGGCTCATATATAACTCAGACTTAGGGTTAGCAAACTCTCCCAACCCTCTCCTGTCCCCAGCAGACGCGCCCCTCCCCTGCCCTCACCTCACCTCCCAGCGGCTCCCTCCCCTCACCTCACCTCTCGACGGCTCCCCTCCCTTCACCTCCCGGCGGTGCCCCTCCACCAGAGCATGCAGCAGCAGCGGTGCCCCTCATCCACCCGAGCAGGCCACGGCGCCGGTGTGCACCCCCAACCCAGAAGGCCTTGGCGGCGCACTTTCGAGCAGCGGCCACCGCTCTCTTCTACCGGCTTCTCCACTGGCGCCAGCGCGCGCCCCCAACCAAGAAGGCCATGGCGGCGCACCTCCGAGCAGTGGCTGGTGCATGCTCCTCCCCCATCTCCTCCTCCGGCGACCGTGGTGGCTGGATCTGCCACTGTTGGCCAATCTGCGCCCATGGTGGCCAGATCTGCTGCTGGTGGCTGGATCCGCAACCATGGTGGTCAGATTCGGCGAAGGTGCGGTGGTGCGAGGCAGAGGTGCGGCGGCCCCTACCCCGGTAGCGGATCTAGCAACCCCGACAACGGTGCATCCGGATCTAGCTGCCCTGGCGGCAGCGGCGCGTAGCCCAGGCCCAGGACCGGTTTGGGTTGCAGGCTTTTTTGTTTTTTTTTTATTTTTTGAAACGATTTTCGGAGGCAGGCAAAGCAACCGCCTCCGCAGGTCAATCATTAACCGTGAACTTTGATTGGAGGCGGTTGTAATGCCCACCTCCATTAATCAAAACTACCTGCCTCCATTAAGATTTATGTAGTAATGTAGGGATAAATAGTTGGAACATAACAATAACTACACTTTTTATATTTGGGCTTTGCTAAGGTACATCGAAATGACGGGAGCTGTCCACTTAATTAGAGTTGGATAGCAGTACAAAGTTTGAAATGCACTAATATAAAGTTTTGAATTACAAAGTTTTGGAACTAGGTGTACAAGGTTAATAACAAACTAGTAGCAGTTTATGATGTGCTTATATAGTACTCTAGTAGAAGGGTCCTAAACTATGAGTGCAATGAAAATTTTTGGATCTTGTAGTACAATGTTTGAAAAGTGCTAGTACGAAGTTCCTGAACTTTAAAGTGCTAATTTTAAAATTACAAAGTTTTGAATCTTACAGTACAAAGTTTATAATATGATAGTTGAAAGTTTCTAAATTTGGAGTGCAAAGTTTTGAATTACAAAGTTTTGGATTTAGGTCTATAATGTTTGATATGTTTGGATCCAGGAGGTCGGCGTCATGGTGCATGGCGCCGAGGTTGGAGCCTCGGATTGGCGTGGCCACCTGACAAGGCGCTGACGTGGCATAGGCTCAGCGTCGTTGCCCATGGTGCTGAGCTCGGGAAATACAGGCCACACGGCCTTCTCCTTCCCCCCTCTCTCTCTTTCTTTCCTTCCTTCATCTCTCTTTCTCCTTTCTCTGTTGCGATTTTGCCTCTGTCATCGCCGCAATCCTCGCTGCGCTCGCCACCATTGCCGTCCTTGGCCTCGCAGCCCGCATCCATGCCATCTCCCCAACCGCCTCCTGCAGTTGCCCCGCGTCCTGGCCACCTCCCCAACCGTGTCCCCGCCGGCGCCGGCCACCACCCACCGACGATGTCAAGGGCGTAGCGATCTAGGGTAGGCGGCCCTCAACTACGGAGTTCGTAGTCTCCTGCCGTTGTCTTCCGAACGCGGAGGTTATGCCCCTCACGGCGGCTCGGGCTTGAGAACGATAGAGAGAGAGAGAATTAGGGTTTAACTTCTTGCTTGCCGTTTCAATGAGTTGTTTCTCGATACAAATAGCCACCGGCTCACACATGCAAAAGGAAACTAATCAATCCGATAATAAAGGAAACTAATAACAAATCTGGCGCCGGCCCTAGCCACTTGACGTCACGGCCCGGTCCGCGGGCTCGCCCAACTCGCGCCCGGCACGCTCGGCCGCCCGACGGCTGTCCCTTGCGCGGCGCCTTCTCATATACGAACGACCGTACATGACAGACGACGGCCTCATGTCTGTTCGCGTGGCTCACTGCTGCGGGCGCACAGAGGCCGCCCGCTCGCTGTTCCTTGTTAGCCGGCCAGCTGCCGCTCGTCCTGGCCACTGCGCCGCCCGATCTCGCCACCGCTCACCAGCACTTTGGATACACATACTACACAAATAAGTTAATAGTTAGCAGTTGATGTGAAGACTGAAAAGCAATGGTTCAGACAAAACATAGGATTACATACTTTGGTCTTGTTGTGACATCTAAACTCAGGTACATCACTGTTAGAATAAACCACAACCAGATCTCTGCCACATTCTTCTCATCCGTCATCCGTGCAGGGTTCGGAGGTGGTGGAACCCAACGCTTGTTAAAAAGATGGAACCTGAGGTCAACCTTTTCAGGGCTATCGATCCACTGGAAAAAATAGCACCTCTTCAAATCCTATGATTCATAATACCACCATGAATACCTTGCAATATTATGATAAATAATAAGGCCAAAATAATACATAATACCAAGCTTGCTTACACGTATGATAATCGTTGCAACAATAGTAGGTTCGCTTAAACTTTTATTAAGTTCATTAACCAAATTTATAAAAATAGATACAATATTTCTGTCTACAAATAAGCTTATTATAAAACTATATTATATATTATTCTAGTGAAACTTATTTGGTATCATATAAATCAATACTTTTGTATATAGATTCAGTAATGCTAGGAAGCGGGCGTCCGTCCGCCCAGACGCTCCCGTTGGTGGGCCGTGACTCCAGCCCAACGACCACCTCCTATCCGCTCATCCACTTGCCCTTCGTCCCAGAGGCACCTAGGCTAGGGTCAGTGGCTACCGCGAGGACTAGGGGTGGGGCACCCGCAACATTCCCCCACCGCCTAGGCACCGAGCGGCGTGGCCTACCGCCACCGAGGCGCAGTGCTTGGTCGCTGGTCCTGCCAAGCGCGACGCTCGGTTCCTGGCCCTGCTAGGCGCGGCATGCGGCTGCCCTCTCCTAGTCGTGTGGACGCTGCTTCCTCGCCACGTTGCGCGGCCGATGCCACCTACAAGCGCCGCTGGGGCCACCGCCTCCGGTGAACTCCACATGCCAACGAGCCTCCATTCTTCCAAGCAACAAGAAAATGTTATGCTGAAAGCGCATGTTGCAAGCATATGTTTCAAGTGTTTTAGATGTTTTATATGTATATTGCAAGTATTTCATAAGGATGTTGCAAAAGTAGATCCGGATGTTGTATATGTTTCAATGGCTATACACGTATGTTTTAAGCGTTTGTTCCAAATGTTTCATATGTTTTTTTAGAAGTACATTGCAAGTGTTTTATCTGAATATTACATATATTTTACACATATGTTGAAAGTGTTTTATCTGAATGTTGCTTATATTTACAATGATTTTTAAATGTTTTTAGGTGTTTTGTAAGTGTTTTAGATGTATGTTGCAAGTGCTTCACCTGTTTTTGGATATAAGTTGCAAGTGTTTCATCTGAATGTTGTAAAAGTAAATCTAGTATTACACATGTTGCAATGTGACCCGCTTGCCACAGCCACCTGCTGCAGCTGCTGGGATGCCATGCATGCATGGAGAAGCGGAGGGATGGAGCGGGGCGTGGCGCGAGCACAGAAAGTGGGCGAGGATGGCGGTCCCACTTGCATGCACACAGGAAACGAAGTGGCGTGGGTGGTCCCCTGCCTATGCATGCAGCAGGCCTACAATACGCACGGGGTGCTGGCGGTCCTAGCCAGCAGGCGTGCGCGTCCGGACGTCCGGGCGCTAGCTAGCCAATATAGATTTGGTCTCTTAAACATAATATATAATTTATTTGAGGACGAGAATCCATTATTGATATATACATCCTATGGATTCGTGGAAGCCCGACCTCAAAGTAATTACTACTAATTAACACCAATGGATTAATTTTCTTCACCAGGAGCACAGCATGTTGGATGAAGTGGCGCTGCTCCAATTGCTCGGGCTACCCTTGAGCAAGCCCCACGAGCTGGTCCTTCATGGGCGATGACCTCCTGGTTGCCATGACCTCCGTCTGAGGGGCTGGACGCCGTGCTCGCAGCGGCGTCTCCTCTCGAGCTCAATGGAGGAGTGCTCCGTGGCTATGTGCTGCCCACGGCGTCTATCAGGGACTGGCTGGTGCTCGAGGCCACGGCGGAGGCGGGCATGTACTACGGCGGTGGCACCACCGCCACGCGCTTCAGCCTCGCCGACCACGGCATGCATGGTGGACACCGAGATCGGTGCTCGCACAGATGTGGACCAGGAGGCATGGGCTCAGCTCGACGACGACATTGTTAGATGATGTAATCTTCTCCTCACTACTGGAAACAATATCTTTACCGAGTGCTTTGCCGAGTGCTAAATATCGGGCACTCGGCAAAGAGGCTCTTTGCTGAGCGCCGCTCTCGGCAAAGTAAGACACTCGGCAAAGATCGCTTTGCCGAGTGTCGGGCACTCGGCAAAGAAATGTACTCGGTAAAGAAAGTCTTTGCCGACAGCCCAGCTCCCGGCAAAGATTTACACTCGGCAAAGACGACCTCACAAACGGTGAGCACCCAATGGTGAACCTTTGCCGAGTGCCTGCTGTTAGGCACTCGGCAAAGTTTTTTTCAATTACTTTGCTGAGTGCCAGGAATCTGACACTCGGCAAAGAATTTCTTTGTCGAGTGTCAAAATCCTGGCACTCGGCAAAGAATTTTAATTTTTTTTTGCACCCAAAATTTTTTGCAGCCCTACTACAATATTAGGAGCTAGATTTTAAAATTTGGTATATTTTTTATGTTTTTTTCTGCATTTAGTTAATTTGTATCGTTTACTTGAATTTTTTCTTAAAAAGCAAATTTGAACTGCATGTGCATGGAATAATAGAATTTAGCCATTCAAAAATTGATATTCATTCTTTTGAGTGTATTATGAGGCGCTATCTAGGAACGCACCCGAAATTTCGAACATCGTGTTCACGAAACATGGCCACCGACTTGCGAGCGATTTGTTTTTAAATTCTATTAAATACAAATGAAGTCTGAAAATCACAAAAATTGCCAAGATGTCATGATATCGCATGTAGAGGCTATGATAAAAAAATTAAGAATGTTTCGAGCAAGTTGTGACATACGTTACTTAAAACCCAGACATCTCCACATGTGTTATCACAATATCACATGTGGTTTGTTTGGGTTTTCAGCAACGTACGTCACAACTTGCTTGGAACATTCTTAATTTTTTATCATAGCCTCCACATGCGATATCATGATATCTTGGCAATTTTTATGATTTTCGGACTTCGTTTGTATTTAATAGAATTTAAAAACAAATCGCCCGCAAGTCGGTGGCCATATTTCGTGAACACGATGTTCGAAATTTCGAGTGCGTTCCTAAATAGCGCCTTATAATACACTCAAAAACATGAATATCATTTTTTTGAATGGCTAAATTCCATTATTCCATACACCTATAGTTCAAATTAGCTTTTTACGAAAAAATTCAAGTAAATGATACAAATTAACTAAATGCAGCAAAAAAAACATAAAAAATGTACCAAATTTTAAAATCTAGCTCCTAATACTATAGTAGGGCTGCAAAAAAAATTTGGGTGCAAAAAGAAAAAAATTTAAATTCTTTGCCGAGTGTCAGATACCTGGCACTCGGCAAAGAAATTAAAAAAAATAAAATGCTGAAAATTCTTTGCCAAATGTCAGATTCCTGGCACTCGGTAAAGAAATTAAAAAAAGATCACGAAAATTCTTTGTCGAGTGCTAGATCGTGGGCACTCGGCAAAGAAATTAAAAAAATAAATTGCTGAAAATTCTTTGTCAAGTGTCAGATTCTTGGCACTCGACAAAGAAATTAAAAAAAATAAATTGCTGAAAATTCTTTGTCGAGTGTCAGATTCCTGGCACTCGGCAAAGAAATTAAAAAAAATCACGAAAATTCTTTGCCGAGTACCAGATCGTGGGCACTCGGCAAAGAAATTAAAAAAAATAAAATACTGAAAATTCTTTGCCGAGTGCCGGATTGCGGGCGCTCGGTAAAGTATTTATTTTTTAAAAAAATAAAAGGTGGCACTTGGCAAAGATTTTTTTTAAAATAATAAAAGGCTTTGCCGAGTACCAGATCGCCGGCACTCGGCAAAGCATTTAAAAAAAATTAAAAACTTTGCCGAGTGCCGGATCGCGGGCACTCGGCAAAGCATGCAAAAATAAATACCCCCACCGGCCAGATAGCCGCCCGCTCGCTGTATAGACTATAGATTAGAGAGCGACATCAGTTAGAGAGATGAGTTCCTCCACGTCCAGCGCTCTCGTGCTAACAGCAGCAGTACTCCTAGCATGTCCTCGGCATGGCTCCCAGCATGGCTCCCTCGCCGCAACCGTCGGACCCAGGGTCATCGTCCTCGGCGCCGTCATGTCCGGTAAACATATATATCATTGTCTACAAATAGTATCAATGCAAACATGTCGTTCGTCTCTGCATAACCCTGATGATGAACTTATGCACTGCGTGATTGTGTTATCACTACTGGAAACGAGCGCTTTGCCTAGTGTCTACGACACTCGGCAAAGGGTCAAAAACACTCGGCAAACCCTTTGCCGAGTGCCACACTCGGCAAAGCCGTCTCGGCAAATTTCTTAACGGCAAAGGTGACTTTGCCGAGTGTCATTTTTCGGACACTCGGCAAACTCTTTGCCTAGTGTCCGTTTGACACTCGGCAAACAAAAGTCGCCGTGACGGATGCGAAACGGCGTCATATGGTTTGCCTAGTGTCGACACTCGGCAAAACCATTTTTTAAAAAAAGAAAAAATTAGTTTGCCGAGTATTCAGCACTCGGCAAAGGCTAATTTTGGAAAAAAATTTTTGCTTTGCCTAGTGTCAGCACTCGGCAAAATTTGATTTGCCTAGTGTCAACACTCGGCAAAACCTTTGAAGTTTGCCTAGTGTTCTTGCCGTGACACTCGGCAAACCTTTGAAGTTTGCCTAGTGTTCTTGCCATGACACTCGGCAAATTCAAGACACTAGGCAAAGCAGGTTTCCAGAAATGCTCAGCGCACTCCCATTGCCGAGTGTTTTGACCTGTACACTCGGCAAATGTACTCTTTGCCGAGTGTAACACTAGGCAAACTGACCTAAAACCATCGCTTTTATTTGTTTTTTTCGTTCCATCCAAACAAACAGAAATATGTACATCACATATATATCACCAACATCACATATATATCACCAACATCACAAACATATCACAAATGTCACATGTCACATAATATATCATCACAATAAGTTCACAAGTAATCCAAGTGCTCCATCAATCACAACCACAAGTGCAAATAGAAGTACCATTAACAACCACAAATATCATCAAGCTGGCGGCCAACGAGACTGATTTGGTGAAGGATTTGGTGAAGCATGAGCCACGTCATTCGATGCCGCCGATTGATTCTGCACAAAGGAGAAGAGATTGCATGTGTGACACAAGATAAATATATATCATACTTGACTAAAACATTTATACTCCCCTAGGTTTTAAGTAGCGTTGTGGTTTGACTCTAAGCATGAACATACAAACTAAAATATTCATACTCACAGGAGTAGCTGTATTAGGAGGTGGAGGTGGAGGTGGAGCGAATAGCGGTGGCGGAGCTTGATGACCCACAGCGGCGCCAAGACTGGTCACATAGGAGAACCACTGTGCCATCGCCCGCTGCTCGGCCTCCCGCTCGGCCCGCTCGGCTGCCACCCTCGCCTCCAGCTCCTCCCGTCGCTTCTTCTCCTCCTCCAGTTGGGCCTACAACATTACACTGCATTGTTACAATAATGCAAAGCTAAGGTATGTAAAAATCAATGAACGACGAATAAAACAGGAATAACCTGGAGTGCCTCTATCCGCCGTTGTGCAGTGTCCGGCCGAGGTCGTATGGCCGGACTTGCGCTGGTGCTCCTGGCCCGGATCTGGGAGAGAGTGGGAGTAGAGCCAGTGTCGATTATTCCGTCGCCGAGGTAGTACCGCCCATGCTTCTTGCCTTCTCCCACCCTCATGACGAGTTCTCCATCAAAGTCCTGGGTGCTCGGATCGTAATCTGGCCCATTGACCGACCTTGCCATCTCAACGTACTCACTGAGGCGGCTGTGGACGGAAGCGTTGCTGTACGCCGAGGGAGGGTCCTCCGGGTTATAGTCGACGTCGGACGTTGCCTTGCCCTTGTGGGCCAAAGCCCATGCCTTGAACTGGGAGCAAGGCTGGCCACCATGTGACGACGACTACGAGAACAGCAAAATTATTAGAAATCTTGCAGAATTGAGCGTTAGAATAAATAAATGAATTCACGTACCCATGTTTGTGCGTATCCGCTGAGGCTGCGGCTACCTTGATGGTGTGGTACACCTTCCATCATCAGACGGCGCTCCCGGCAAGCATTGTGCGTCTCCGCCCACTCGGGGGCGCACCACTTGTCCACCATGTATGCCCAGCACGCGGTGTGCTGGGCGCACCAAGACGGAATCACCTACACGTCATCAAGTATGTGACATATAAGAAGATCAAATTAAGCTTACTTAATCTCAAAAGAAATCAGTATTAATATTCTATATTTACCTCTATGTACTGTTGTCGGGTCAGCGTCATCGTTCTTGCGTCAGTTTTGGAGACCTTCGTGCGAAGGTACAACCCGTGGTATGTTATGACGGCCTGGATGCGCGCCTCGTAATGCAAGTCCTTCACGAGTTTTTTACAGACTTTGGTAGCCACCAAATCCGCCCTATCCTCCATTCCCTCCTCGCATCTGAAGAAATCCTGCATATAGACGTGAGGTATCTATTCATTATTAGAAGAATGTCCAATGGATGCAATGTATTGAGCAACGTAGTGCGAGGACTTACCCACAGCTCTTTCTTCACCCGCTCCGCCTTGTTGTTGAATAGCCTGCCATCCCGATCTATAGCATCATCGGCTGCGGCGTAGTGGTCGAACGTGGTGGCCGGCGTCATCACTCTGGCGTACTCAACGAAGCCAGGGAAGTGCTCCTTGCACAGAAGCCCCAGGTTCCATTGACTTTGCGTGTGTGACAGCCTGTAGACTGTACAATCGTCCAACTCCTGCACAAGTGTTTAAGAAAAACTATTATTTTGTATTGTGATTTTCAACATATCATACAAAGTAGTGATAACATCCTAAGTTACTTACCTTTCCCCATCAGGTCGAATCACCGGCCGTCTGTGAGGAGGTATCGGTCGCTGAGGGAGGCTCGCGGGACCTCGCAAGTAGATACCTGCGTCGCCAGAGGAAGTGGACCCCCCTCCTGCCGCCTCGTCCTCCTCCACCTCCTCGTCCCCATGCTGCACCTCGTCGTCCCCCTGCGAAACGTCCTCCTCCTCTTCCTCGTCCCCAGGTGTCACCTGCTCGTCCTCCTCACGCAACGGGGCAGGAGGCGACGGGTCCCTCCTGCGGCTGCTCCTCCTCCTCCTCCCCTGCGATGGCTCCTCATCTGCAGCAGGCGCTGCAGGGCGTGCTCTTTGGTAAATCGAGTGCACCCTCCTCTGACTACCGCCCACTATCTTTGTTCAATCACCTGCAATTAAAAAGAGTAAACAAGACGTATTAGAAAATAGCATAATTACAAAATACAATAGTATTACATGTATTAGAATAATATAATTATAAAATAACATAGTATTACATGTATTAGAAATAGTCTTCATGATCCGAATTAGCTGGATCATAAGTCTCATCATCGCTATCAACCATGTCATAATCAACACTATCCGAAGGAGCAATGCTGTCATCATTGGCATTGTCTGAATGTAATCGCTCAAGCATTTGTAAGTCCTTCACATTTTGCACCTCATCTCCAGCGTCGTCGTCATGAACCCTTTCATTGTCTACTTCTATCTCCATCGCTTCGGTTAAGTCTATCTCAAGCGTCCCTTCTAGCCCCTCTTCTTGAAAGAACTCACCGTCATATGTGTTTAGGTCTAAGTTGTAATCTTCATCGTTTGGGACAGGTACTTTACCGTGTGGTGATACCTTGTGCACAATATCCCAACCCTTAACATGCTCTTTGGTTTGGCATGCATATGGAAGATAATAGACTTGCGTGGCTTGTTGGGCGACAATATAGACATCGTCTCCCGGTAAGACCGAATCCTGTCGAATTTCGACTAGCCCAAGATTAGAATATGTCCGTCTCGTTACTTCAGGATCAAACCAATGACACTTGAATATGACGGGATTAAGAGCTTTGGAACCACGAAACTTGAGTTCATAGATTTCTTCAATTCTTCCATAATAGTCGACCCCATCTTGGCCAGGCGTAAAAACTCCAGTACTTGTGGTTCTTCGATTGGGCCGACTCTGCTCGTAGCTTGTTGTGTGAAAGCGATATCCATTCATGTCATAACCAGTAAATGACCTGACCCTATATTCAAAGCCATCCGCAACCTGTCTCAACTCGGCACTCATAAACGCATCTCTTTGGCTCTGCAAGATCAAGCCGGATAGATCGTTATATTTTTCGAACGTACGAGCAACTTGGAATGTCAAACTAATTACAAATTAAATTGGACGATACCTTCTCTTTGAACCAAGATATGAAATTGGGCATTCCACTTCCCGCACCCTGTCTAAGAAGGGTATCAGATTCCTGCGGGCTAGGTTCCCTTGATAGATTCCAGAATCGATCAAGAAATTCCCTGTACCAACGAGAAAGAAGGGGGTTGGATGTAGAATAGTAACGGCGTATGGAACAAGTTCGTTGAGAACTTACCGCATGTACGGCTCTACTTCGTCAAGGTTGTTCAACACATACAGCGTGATACTGCGCCACTCTTCAGGTGTCAAGGTCTTAGAGGTCGATCCACTTGCGCTTCCGAGTTGCCCTCGGAAAAGGCTGAGATTCGATTCATTTTCACCAGCATTGTAACGAGGGGGTGGATTATGCACGCTAGGGAGGTTGTCACCATAGTATGTTGTTGTGAAGTTCGACACCTCCTCTAGAATATATGCCTCTGCAATGGAAGCCTCGATTTTGCATTTATTTCTACATTTCTTTCGAAGAACCTTTAGACATCTCTCGATTGGATAGCACCAACGGCCCTGTACGGGTCCTCCCATTCGTGCCTCATATGGGAGATGCAAAATCAAATGTTGCATCGGATTAAAGAAGCCGGGTGGAAAGATCTTCTCCAACTTACACAGCAACACAGGTGCCATTCTTTCCAAGTCTTCAATCACGGTCCGAGATAACTCCTTGGCACAAAGCTGGCGGAAGAAATAGCTCAACTCTGCTAGCACTAGCCAGATATGCTCAGGGACATAGCCTCGAACCATCGCCGGAAGAAGCCGCTCAATCCATATGTGGTAGTCATGACTCTTCATCCCTAAGACTCGCATAGTGGATAAGTTCACTCCCCTCCTCAGATTAGCTGCATACCCATCAGGGAACATTAACGTTTGCATCCATTGTAGTACTTCCCTCCTTTGGACCTTGGTCAAGACGAAATCGGCCTTAGGCCTTCTCCATGTCTTGCCACGACTAGGAGGCTTCATCTCTTGGTTTGGTCTATCACATAACGTTGCCAGATCCACTCTAGCCTTAGGGTTGTCCTTAGACTTTTCAGTGTCCATGAGTGTTGCCCAAAGTGCCTCGGCGATATTCTTTTCAGTATGCATTACATCAATGTTATGTGGTAGAAGAAGGTCATCGAAATAGGGGAGCCGAGTCAAGCCCGACTTATGAGTCCACATATGTTGCTCACCATATCCCACAAAACCACCTCCTTCTTGATTGGCCACGAGAGCATCTATCTGTTCATGAACCGTGGTAGTAGTCATCACCTGGGGTGCAGGGTCTGTCACTACAACACCTTTCGTAAAGTTCTTGATGTCTCGTCTGAATGGATGGTCAAGAGGGAGGAATTGTCGATGTTTATCGAACGACGAATATTTTCCACCCTTCTGCAACCAAATGAACCTCAGACCCTCCTTGCATATTGGGCATGGGAACTTCCCGTGAACACACCAGGCGGAGAATATCCCATACGCCAGGAAGTCATGCAGGGAGTAGTGGTACCAAACATGCATTTTGAAGTTTGTCTTTGTAGCCCGGTCGTATGTACATACCCCTTCCTCCCATGCACGGACCAATTCATCAATCACAGGCTCCATAAACACACCCATATTATTTCCCGGGTGTCCAGGAATTATCAATGACAAGAATACATTCTGTCGTTGAAAGCATACGCCTGGGGGAGATTGAGGGGGATAACGAACACGGGCCAACATGTGTATGGGGCAGACATCATTCCATAAGGATTAAACCCATCTGTTGCCAGCGCAACACGTACATTACGAGCCTCTTTAGCTTTCTCATGATGAATGCTATCAAAGCTGGTCCATGCTTCACCATCGGATGCATGTACCATCTTGTCAGAATTGTATCGTTTGCCATTTTTGTACCATGTCATCTGTTTTGCGGATTCCTCGGTCATGTATAACCGTTGAATCCTCGGTATGAATGGAAGGTGCCGTAAGATTGTCACGGGGATGTCAAGCTGCCTCTTCTGGCCATCACCAGAGTCTACCTCCAGGAACCTAGAGGATTTACACTTTGGACAGTACTTTGCTTCCATGTGTTCTTTCCTAAATAGGACACACCCCTTCGGACAAGCATGAATCTGCTCATACGGCATCTTAAGTGCACGAAGGAGTCTCTGTGACTCGTACATGCTCTTTGGCAGAATATGACCCTCCGGAAGCAGGGAGCCAATAACTGTCAACATCATATCGAAGGCGTCTCGACTCATGCTACACTGAGACTTTAACGCCATTACGCGTCCAATGGCATCCAGTTGAGAAACCTTTGTGTGGCCGTGAAGGGGTTTCTGTGCCGAAGAAAACATATCGTAGAACGCCTTTGCGGTTGCCTCTGGCTCCTCCTCTGTACGTCCTTCAGCGAACTGTGCCTCATGAAAGTCATCTAACCAATCTGCTACCCCGGCATCGGCATCATAATGCTCGACGCGTGGTCTCACCACCTCCTCTCTCATACGATCAGCTTCACCATGGTAGACCCAAAGAGTATAGTCTGCTGTAAATCCATTCTTCCAAAGATGTTGCCCCATGACCATCTTTGTTTGTCTTTTCCTGTTTGCACAATTGCTGCAGGGACAGAAGATTTTACTCGCTCCTTTAGCAGCCTCACCAAATGCCAGTTCCAAGAACTCATCGGTCTTGTTGATCCATTCATCGGTGACCTGACCCTGACTTAAGCGGCCCGTGTACATCCACTGACGGTCATCCATCCTAAATAAATGACAATAATGCAATTTGTTTCAGGAAAGAAATGACAGTAATGCAACACTAAATAAGGTTTGACGCGAGGGAGATCAGGATTATAAAGGAATGCACATGTTGTTCTCCAGCTTGAACTAGTACTTTGCAAGCACATATCGTCCGGGATTGACGTGTGGGATCAAGATTAGTAGTTTACTATTTCTGTCTGCTTCTCCAATGCAAGTTCATCTATAATATATCTAGGACTGCTTACTTTGTATGAGTACTACTGTATGTGCATTATTGCATCCATACACAGAAATTATTGTCTCCCACTATTGATTTGCATCCATCTCCATACACATCCAACGGTGCAGGGGATTGGAGCACTTGTCCTTAGGGAAAGAAAAACCATGTTCGACGTGACACTAACACGACAGGCACGAGAGAGTGGGGTTGGTAGTAGGTTCAGGAATGGACCCCATGACAGGTAGTGGGGGCGTTGTTTTTCCCCTCTCATTAACAGAGATGGCACTATAACAAGGCTGGTGAATTCTGTGATTTACAGACGATGAGACAGAGGCGCCTCTAATATTTTCTAGTAGTGTTCTGGGCCAGTGGTTTAGAGCGGTAGAAGTAAAGGCCTCCACTTTGTCGAGCTGCTCAGTGACAACGAGTATAGCAAGCGCCTGGACTGTAAAAAAATTACCAATTCCTTCGTTTCTCTGTAGAATTGAATTGATTTCTATGAAATTTCTAGATAGTTTCCATGAAATTCTTACGTTCTAAACAAGCCAAGGCTGAGGCTGCATGCCTGCTGCCTGTCTCCATCCGCTCCGGAATCACCAGCGGGATCAATAGCAGCTTGCATGAATGCGATCGGAGCACATTGTCTCATATTCTGGTTTCATCCTTCAATTCAGTCCCGGGCGGTCGTGTGCAGTGCCATGTGTGGTGTGGTGGCTGCAGCTATAAGCTATGGTTGGAGTCTCTATGAAATCTGAACTCCATCTGCCGCCGTTGCCTCTATTGTTCTCTGAACTCGGCAACCATCATGGAGGTCAAGCTGAGCCAATGCAGCTGTGCCACCACAGCATCTGCCACTGTCGCCATCCACCACTACTGGCAATAGCATCGGGAGGTTGATGGCAAGAAAAGCCCCAAACATTCCTCGTCGCCTCTGCTGCACGCCATGTCGTCATCTTTCTTCACTTTCACCCTTTCTTTTCCAACCAAAGACTCATCACTTTTGATCTTTCAAGTTTTCTAGCAACCGTCAAGTTTCTGCACAACTGCTACTGCACCATCTGTGCCAGTCTTGGGGACAATCTGCCCCATTTCAGTACAGCACGAGGAGATAACTTTAGCTGTTTAGGATAGGTCTTTGATAAATTTTAACTGAAAAATCAGTGTAGTGTGTCTGCTAAGTCAGGCAAAATGGGCAAAAGTTAGAGGCACCTTTTCAGCTATCACTGACCTCATGAACTCAGTTTGCTTCTTTAGTCACTGGAATGGATTGCTTCATGCAGATACTCGCGGCGCTGATTCCGTGCCTCAGGCTAGCTAGCTCTGGCCGTGGTGCCTAATGTTGACAGGATGAAGCAGCTAAGCACTAGCAGTCTCGTGTCGACTAGTAAGCAGTCAACTTTGCAGCAGCGCCCCCAAAGCATCTAGCTTGGAGAAATAAAAAAGTGGCCATGGCAGAAATCATACCGTGCAAGTGCAAGTGTGCAGCTACGTATTACCGTCTTTATTTTACTCACACTATAAGACTTCGCTAATCTTCAAAACAGGATGCATGGACCGGCAAAATAGAATAGAAAATCCGACAAGAGAAACACTTGGCATTAAAAAGAAACAAAAATTTAAACAATATTGACTTTGGTGAATACTTATCATTGGCAACAACAGACATCAGTCAAAAGACAAAATCCATGTTTCTATTGAAAGCATAACAACAGACATCAGGCTCAGCCAGCAGGCATCCGGTTTGTGTTTGGACAGACGTGTACAATCAGACAGCAGGCCAAAGGAAGATACATTGGACAGACTGTAGAAAAGTCCAATGTTACCAATACAGAGAGAACACTGCACCGGCAACAAAACCCAATGTAGCAGTCGCCTAATTTTGTAAAGGAAGATGCAGGCAATTCCAAATCACCACTAAACACCGCACAAGAAGCTGCATTTCAAATCCGGCCTGCCAAGATTCTGAAAAACATGCTCGCAGCGCTGATTCCGTGCCTCAGGTTCCAAAGGTGCTCACTCATTTCTACTTCTTACATATCCTATACACCAATTCAAACATAGCCACCTAGAAATCCTCAAGTCAGGAGGCTGTTCGTCTACCGTTCGTCTACCGTTCCTCAAGGTGCTCACTCATTTAGTACTAATCGATCTATCAGATCCACCACACTTCGCTAATCCATTGATACCGTTAGTCTCCGTACCTGACGTCGAGGTAGTGGTGGCCGGCCTGCTGCAGTTTTGCCGGATTCCTCCTGGCCGTCGGCTCCCCTGGCCGCCGGACGCCCCGGCGCCCCTGGCCGCCGGCTGGCCGCCCAGGCTCCCTGGCCGCGCGCCGCCCGCTGCGCGCCTGCGCCTGCCTCCCCGAACGCGCGGACGAGCTAGGCCACGCGCTGCCCGCCCGCCGCCGCCCACCACCGGCCGCCGCCACAGACGAGAGAGAGGGAGCCGATTGAGAGAGAGGGAGTCGATTGGGGAACGGGGGGATTCCTGGACCTGTACTCCACTGCTTATTGGATGGGCCTAGATTTTATGGGCCACATGGTATTGGTGGTGGACAGCCCAACTCGCGACAGCCCAACTCACGAGTGAATGTGTTGTCTGGCTAGGGCGTTTGCCGAGTGTCACACGGCCGACACTCGGCAAACATGTACTTTGCCTAGTGTCAAAGTTGTGACACTCGGTAAAATGACCATTTGCCGAGTGTCAGACTTTGGCACTAGGCAAACTAATTTTTTTTTTGGATTTTGACCTCCCAAAATTTTCTGTAGTTGTCCTATACTAACTTGAACTACATGTTTAAATTTGGCATATTTCTTGAACCTTTTGCTATATTTCTTTAATTTATTTCATTTAATTGATTTTTTTGATAAAGCAAATGTGAACTGCAAGAGGATCGAATAATGGAATTTAATGTACGAAAAAATGATATTCATGTTATTGAGTCTAAAGTGAGGCCGTATCCAGGAACAGACCAAAAATTTCGTACATCTTGTTCACGAAATATGACAACGAACTTGTGGGCGAGTTGGTTTTAAATTTTATAAAAAGCAAACGAAGTCCGAAAATCATGAAACTTGACAAGATGTCGTGATATCATATGTGGAGTTTGTAATAAAAATTTGAGATGGTTTCGCGCAAGTTTGTCACGGCGTTGCTTATAAACCAAGACATTTCTGCATATGATATCTATATGTTATGTGGATATGTCTTGGTTTGTAACCAACGCCGTGACAAACTTGCGCGAAACCATCTCAAATTTTTATTATAAACTCCACATATGATATCACGACATCTTGTCAAGTTTCATGATTTTCGGACTTCGTTTGCTTTTTATAAAATTTAAAACCAACTCGCCCACAAGTTCGTTGTCATATTTCGTGAACAAGATGTACGAAATTTTTGGTCTGTTCCTAGATACGGCCTCACTTTAGACTCAATAACATGAATATCATTTTTTCATACATTAAATTCCATTATTCGATCCTCTTGCAGTTCACATTTGCTTTATCCAAAAAAATCAATTAAATAAAATAAATTAAAAAAATATAGCAAAAGATTCAAGAAATATGCCAAATTTGAACATGTAGTTCAAGTTAGTATAGGACAACTATAGAAA
>CM039609.1:46702641-46944720 GCA_022457205.1 Saccharum spontaneum
AAGTAGATACCTGCGTCGCCAGAGGAAGTGGACCCCCCTCCTGCCGCCTCGTCCTCCTCCACCTCCTCGTCCCCATGCTGCACCTCGTCGTCCCCCTGCGAAACGTCCTCCTCCTCTTCCTCGTCCCCAGGTGTCACCTGCTCGTCCTCCTCACGCAACGGGGCAGGAGGCGACGGGTCCCTCCTGCGGCTGCTCCTCCTCCTCCTCCCCTGCGATGGCTCCTCATCTGCAGCAGGCGCTGCAGGGCGTGCTCTTTGGTAAATCGAGTGCACCCTCCTCTGACTACCGCCCACTATCTTTGTTCAATCACCTGCAATTAAAAAGAGTAAACAAGACGTATTAGAAAATAGCATAATTACAAATACAATAGTATTACATGTATTAGAATAATATAATTATAAAATAACATAGTATTACATGTATTAGAAATAGTCTTCATGATCCGAATTAGCTGGATCATAAGTCTCATCATCGCTATCAACCATGTCATAATCAACACTATCCGAAGGAGCAATGCTGTCATCATTGGCATTGTCTGAATGTAATCGCTCAAGCATTTGTAAGTCCTTCACATTTTGCACCTCATCTCCAGCGTCGTCGTCATGAACCCTTTCATTGTCTACTTCTATCTCCATCGCTTCGGTTAAGTCTATCTCAAGCGTCCCTTCTAGCCCCTCTTCTTGAAAGAACTCACCGTCATATGTGTTTAGGTCTAAGTTGTAATCTTCATCGTTTGGGACAGGTACTTTACCGTGTGGTGATACCTTGTGCACAATATCCCAACCCTTAACATGCTCTTTGGTTTGGCATGCATATGGAAGATAATAGACTTGCGTGGCTTGTTGGGCGACAATATAGACATCGTCTCCCGGTAAGACCGAATCCTGTCGAATTTCGACTAGCCCAAGATTAGAATATGTCCGTCTCGTTACTTCAGGATCAAACCAATGACACTTGAATATGACGGGATTAAGAGCTTTGGAACCACGAAACTTGAGTTCATAGATTTCTTCAATTCTTCCATAATAGTCGACCCCATCTTGGCCAGGCGTAAAAACTCCAGTACTTGTGGTTCTTCGATTGGGCCGACTCTGCTCGTAGCTTGTTGTGTGAAAGCGATATCCATTCATGTCATAACCAGTAAATGACCTGACCCTATATTCAAAGCCATCCGCAACCTGTCTCAACTCGGCACTCATAACGCATCTCTTTGGCTCTGCAAGATCAAGCCGGATAGATCGTTATATTTTTCGAACGTACGAGCAACTTGGAATGTCAAACTAATTACAAATTAAATTGGACGATACCTTCTCTTTGAACCAAGATATGAAATTGGGCATTCCACTTCCCGCACCCTGTCTAAGAAGGGTATCAGATTCCTGCGGGCTAGGTTCCCTTGATAGATTCCAGAATCGATCAAGAAATTCCCTGTACCAACGAGAAAGAAGGGGGTTGGATGTAGAATAGTAACGGCGTATGGAACAAGTTCGTTGAGAACTTACCGCATGTACGGCTCTACTTCGTCAAGGTTGTTCAACACATACAGCGTGATACTGCGCCACTCTTCAGGTGTCAAGGTCTTAGAGGTCGATCCACTTGCGCTTCCGAGTTGCCCTCGGAAAAGGCTGAGATTCGATTCATTTTCACCAGCATTGTAACGAGGGGGTGGATTATGCACGCTAGGGAGGTTGTCACCATAGTATGTTGTTGTGAAGTTCGACACCTCCTCTAGAATATATGCCTCTGCAATGGAAGCCTCGATTTTGCATTTATTTCTACATTTCTTTCGAAGAACCTTTAGACATCTCTCGATTGGATAGCACCAACGGCCCTGTACGGGTCCTCCCATTCGTGCCTCATATGGGAGATGCAAAATCAAATGTTGCATCGGATTAAAGAAGCCGGGTGGAAAGATCTTCTCCAACTTACACAGCAACACAGGTGCCATTCTTTCCAAGTCTTCAATCACGGTCCGAGATAACTCCTTGGCACAAAGCTGGCGGAAGAATAGCTCAACTCTGCTAGCACTAGCCAGATATGCTCAGGGACATAGCCTCGAACCATCGCCGGAAGAAGCCGCTCAATCCATATGTGGTAGTCATGACTCTTCATCCCTAAGACTCGCATAGTGGATAAGTTCACTCCCCTCCTCAGATTAGCTGCATACCCATCAGGGAACATTAACGTTTGCATCCATTGTAGTACTTCCCTCCTTTGGACCTTGGTCAAGACGAAATCGGCCTTAGGCCTTCTCCATGTCTTGCCACGACTAGGAGGCTTCATCTCTTGGTTTGGTCTATCACATAACGTTGCCAGATCCACTCTAGCCTTAGGGTTGTCCTTAGACTTTTCAGTGTCCATGAGTGTTGCCCAAAGTGCCTCGGCGATATTCTTTTCAGTATGCATTACATCAATGTTATGTGGTAGAAGAAGGTCATCGAAATAGGGGAGCCGAGTCAAGCCCGACTTATGAGTCCACATATGTTGCTCACCATATCCCACAAAACCACCTCCTTCTTGATTGGCCACGAGAGCATCTATCTGTTCATGAACCGTGGTAGTAGTCATCACCTGGGGTGCAGGGTCTGTCACTACAACACCTTTCGTAAAGTTCTTGATGTCTCGTCTGAATGGATGGTCAAGAGGGAGGAATTGTCGATGTTTATCGAACGACGAATATTTTCCACCCTTCTGCAACCAAATGAACCTCAGACCCTCCTTGCATATTGGGCATGGGAACTTCCCGTGAACACACCAGGCGGAGAATATCCCATACGCCAGGAAGTCATGCAGGGAGTAGTGGTACCAAACATGCATTTTGAAGTTTGTCTTTGTAGCCCGGTCGTATGTACATACCCCTTCCTCCCATGCACGGACCAATTCATCAATCACAGGCTCCATAAACACACCCATATTATTTCCCGGGTGTCCAGGAATTATCAATGACAAGAATACATTCTGTCGTTGAAAGCATACGCCTGGGGGAGATTGAGGGGGATAACGAACACGGGCCAACATGTGTATGGGGCAGACATCATTCCATAAGGATTAAACCCATCTGTTGCCAGCGCAACACGTACATTACGAGCCTCTTTAGCTTTCTCATGATGAATGCTATCAAAGCTGGTCCATGCTTCACCATCGGATGCATGTACCATCTTGTCAGAATTGTATCGTTTGCCATTTTTGTACCATGTCATCTGTTTTGCGGATTCCTCGGTCATGTATAACCGTTGAATCCTCGGTATGAATGGAAGGTGCCGTAAGATTGTCACGGGGATGTCAAGCTGCCTCTTCTGGCCATCACCAGAGTCTACCTCCAGGAACCTAGAGGATTTACACTTTGGACAGTACTTTGCTTCCATGTGTTCTTTCCTAAATAGGACACACCCCTTCGGACAAGCATGAATCTGCTCATACGGCATCTTAAGTGCACGAAGGAGTCTCTGTGACTCGTACATGCTCTTTGGCAGAATATGACCCTCCGGAAGCAGGGAGCCAATAACTGTCAACATCATATCGAAGGCGTCTCGACTCATGCTACACTGAGACTTTAACGCCATTACGCGTCCAATGGCATCCAGTTGAGAAACCTTTGTGTGGCCGTGAAGGGGTTTCTGTGCCGAAGAAAACATATCGTAGAACGCCTTTGCGGTTGCCTCTGGCTCCTCCTCTGTACGTCCTTCAGCGAACTGTGCCTCATGAAAGTCATCTAACCAATCTGCTACCCCGGCATCGGCATCATAATGCTCGACGCGTGGTCTCACCACCTCCTCTCTCATACGATCAGCTTCACCATGGTAGACCCAAAGAGTATAGTCTGCTGTAAATCCATTCTTCCAAAGATGTTGCCCCATGACCATCTTTGTTTGTCTTTTCCTGTTTGCACAATTGCTGCAGGGACAGAAGATTTTACTCGCTCCTTTAGCAGCCTCACCAAATGCCAGTTCCAAGAACTCATCGGTCTTGTTGATCCATTCATCGGTGACCTGACCCTGACTTAAGCGGCCCGTGTACATCCACTGACGGTCATCCATCCTAAATAAATGACAATAATGCAATTTGTTTCAGGAAAGAAATGACAGTAATGCAACACTAAATAAGGTTTGACGCGAGGGAGATCAGGATTATAAAGGAATGCACATGTTGTTCTCCAGCTTGAACTAGTACTTTGCAAGCACATATCGTCCGGGATTGACGTGTGGGATCAAGATTAGTAGTTTACTATTTCTGTCTGCTTCTCCAATGCAAGTTCATCTATAATATATCTAGGACTGCTTACTTTGTATGAGTACTACTGTATGTGCATTATTGCATCCATACACAGAAATTATTGTCTCCCACTATTGATTTGCATCCATCTCCATACACATCCAACGGTGCAGGGGATTGGAGCACTTGTCCTTAGGGAAAGAAAAACCATGTTCGACGTGACACTAACACGACAGGCACGAGAGAGTGGGGTTGGTAGTAGGTTCAGGAATGGACCCCATGACAGGTAGTGGGGGCGTTGTTTTTCCCCTCTCATTAACAGAGATGGCACTATAACAAGGCTGGTGAATTCTGTGATTTACAGACGATGAGACAGAGGCGCCTCTAATATTTTCTAGTAGTGTTCTGGGCCAGTGGTTTAGAGCGGTAGAAGTAAAGGCCTCCACTTTGTCGAGCTGCTCAGTGACAACGAGTATAGCAAGCGCCTGGACTGTAAAAAAATTACCAATTCCTTCGTTTCTCTGTAGAATTGAATTGATTTCTATGAAATTTCTAGATAGTTTCCATGAAATTCTTACGTTCTAAACAAGCCAAGGCTGAGGCTGCATGCCTGCTGCCTGTCTCCATCCGCTCCGGAATCACCAGCGGGATCAATAGCAGCTTGCATGAATGCGATCGGAGCACATTGTCTCATATTCTGGTTTCATCCTTCAATTCAGTCCCGGGCGGTCGTGTGCAGTGCCATGTGTGGTGTGGTGGCTGCAGCTATAAGCTATGGTTGGAGTCTCTATGAAATCTGAACTCCATCTGCCGCCGTTGCCTCTATTGTTCTCTGAACTCGGCAACCATCATGGAGGTCAAGCTGAGCCAATGCAGCTGTGCCACCACAGCATCTGCCACTGTCGCCATCCACCACTACTGGCAATAGCATCGGGAGGTTGATGGCAAGAAAAGCCCCAAACATTCCTCGTCGCCTCTGCTGCACGCCATGTCGTCATCTTTCTTCACTTTCACCCTTTCTTTTCCAACCAAAGACTCATCACTTTTGATCTTTCAAGTTTTCTAGCAACCGTCAAGTTTCTGCACAACTGCTACTGCACCATCTGTGCCAGTCTTGGGGACAATCTGCCCCATTTCAGTACAGCACGAGGAGATAACTTTAGCTGTTTAGGATAGGTCTTTGATAAATTTTAACTGAAAAATCAGTGTAGTGTGTCTGCTAAGTCAGGCAAAATGGGCAAAAGTTAGAGGCACCTTTTCAGCTATCACTGACCTCATGAACTCAGTTTGCTTCTTTAGTCACTGGAATGGATTGCTTCATGCAGATACTCGCGGCGCTGATTCCGTGCCTCAGGCTAGCTAGCTCTGGCCGTGGTGCCTAATGTTGACAGGATGAAGCAGCTAAGCACTAGCAGTCTCGTGTCGACTAGTAAGCAGTCAACTTTGCAGCAGCGCCCCCAAAGCATCTAGCTTGGAGAAATAAAAAAGTGGCCATGGCAGAAATCATACCGTGCAAGTGCAAGTGTGCAGCTACGTATTACCGTCTTTATTTTACTCACACTATAAGACTTCGCTAATCTTCAAAACAGGATGCATGGACCGGCAAAATAGAATAGAAAATCCGACAAGAGAAACACTTGGCATTAAAAAGAAACAAAAATTTAAACAATATTGACTTTGGTGAATACTTATCATTGGCAACAACAGACATCAGTCAAAAGACAAAATCCATGTTTCTATTGAAAGCATAACAACAGACATCAGGCTCAGCCAGCAGGCATCCGGTTTGTGTTTGGACAGACGTGTACAATCAGACAGCAGGCCAAAGGAAGATACATTGGACAGACTGTAGAAAAGTCCAATGTTACCAATACAGAGAGAACACTGCACCGGCAACAAAACCCAATGTAGCAGTCGCCTAATTTTGTAAAGGAAGATGCAGGCAATTCCAAATCACCACTAAACACCGCACAAGAAGCTGCATTTCAAATCCGGCCTGCCAAGATTCTGAAAAACATGCTCGCAGCGCTGATTCCGTGCCTCAGGTTCCAAAGGTGCTCACTCATTTCTACTTCTTACATATCCTATACACCAATTCAAACATAGCCACCTAGAAATCCTCAAGTCAGGAGGCTGTTCGTCTACCGTTCGTCTACCGTTCCTCAAGGTGCTCACTCATTTAGTACTAATCGATCTATCAGATCCACCACACTTCGCTAATCCATTGATACCGTTAGTCTCCGTACCTGACGTCGAGGTAGTGGTGGCCGGCCTGCTGCAGTTTTGCCGGATTCCTCCTGGCCGTCGGCTCCCCTGGCCGCCGGACGCCCCGGCGCCCCTGGCCGCCGGCTGGCCGCCCAGGCTCCCTGGCCGCGCGCCGCCCGCTGCGCGCCTGCGCCTGCCTCCCCGAACGCGCGGACGAGCTAGGCCACGCGCTGCCCGCCCGCCGCCGCCCACCACCGGCCGCCGCCACAGACGAGAGAGAGGGAGCCGATTGAGAGAGAGGGAGTCGATTGGGGAACGGGGGGATTCCTGGACCTGTACTCCACTGCTTATTGGATGGGCCTAGATTTTATGGGCCACATGGTATTGGTGGTGGACAGCCCAACTCGCGACAGCCCAACTCACGAGTGAATGTGTTGTCTGGCTAGGGCGTTTGCCGAGTGTCACACGGCCGACACTCGGCAAACATGTACTTTGCCTAGTGTCAAAGTTGTGACACTCGGTAAAATGACCATTTGCCGAGTGTCAGACTTTGGCACTAGGCAAACTAATTTTTTTTTTGGATTTTGACCTCCCAAAATTTTCTGTAGTTGTCCTATACTAACTTGAACTACATGTTTAAATTTGGCATATTTCTTGAACCTTTTGCTATATTTCTTTAATTTATTTCATTTAATTGATTTTTTTGATAAAGCAAATGTGAACTGCAAGAGGATCGAATAATGGAATTTAATGTACGAAAAAATGATATTCATGTTATTGAGTCTAAAGTGAGGCCGTATCCAGGAACAGACCAAAAATTTCGTACATCTTGTTCACGAAATATGACAACGAACTTGTGGGCGAGTTGGTTTTAAATTTTATAAAAAGCAAACGAAGTCCGAAAATCATGAAACTTGACAAGATGTCGTGATATCATATGTGGAGTTTGTAATAAAAATTTGAGATGGTTTCGCGCAAGTTTGTCACGGCGTTGCTTATAAACCAAGACATTTCTGCATATGATATCTATATGTTATGTGGATATGTCTTGGTTTGTAACCAACGCCGTGACAAACTTGCGCGAAACCATCTCAAATTTTTATTATAAACTCCACATATGATATCACGACATCTTGTCAAGTTTCATGATTTTCGGACTTCGTTTGCTTTTTATAAAATTTAAAACCAACTCGCCCACAAGTTCGTTGTCATATTTCGTGAACAAGATGTACGAAATTTTTGGTCTGTTCCTAGATACGGCCTCACTTTAGACTCAATAACATGAATATCATTTTTTCATACATTAAATTCCATTATTCGATCCTCTTGCAGTTCACATTTGCTTTATCCAAAAAAATCAATTAAATAAAATAAATTAAAAAAATATAGCAAAAGATTCAAGAAATATGCCAAATTTGAACATGTAGTTCAAGTTAGTATAGGACAACTATAGAAAATTTTGGGAGGTCAAAATCCAAAAAAAAATTAGTTTGCCTAGTGCCAAAGTCTGACACTCGGCAAAGTACATGTTTGCCGAGTGTCACAACTTTGACACTAGGCAAAGTACATGTTTGCCGAGTGTCAGCCGTGTGACACTCGGCAAACTCAAACGGTAGGGCATGGCCGTCATCTGTCGTCGGTGTTTGCCGAGTGTCAAACATTTGCCGAGTGTCTGACACTAGGCAAAATCTAGGTTTGCCTAGTGTCTAATTTTGCCGAGTGTTGACACTCGGCAAAGGCTTCCTTTGCCTAGTGTCGTTCTTTGCCGAGTGTCACACTCGGCAAATAATCAGTTTGCCGAGTGCCCGATGTATTACACTCGGCAAACCTTTTTACACTAGGTAAATTAGGCGATTCCGGTAGTGTATATAGGGATCTCGGCGGCAAAGAGGCTGTCGGACGCCGGGATAACCGACTTGCTGATTCTGGAAGCGACGGACCACATCGGCGGGCGGATACAGAAGAACTTCGCCGGCATCAACGTCGAGGTTGGGGCCAACTGGGTGGCGAGGGTGTGAACGGTGGCAAGATGAACCCCATCTGGCCCATCGTCAACTCCACGCTCAAGCTCCGGAACTTCCGCTCCGACTTTGATTACCTCGTCCAGAACGTCTAGAAGGAGGAGTACGTCGACTACAGAGAGCTGATGAGCTCTGCTAGCTACTCCGTTCCATCCGTTAAAACTATAGTTCACCTTGATTTGTTATAAGTCAACATTTTTTTAACTTCAACGAAATCTTTAGAAAATATACATAAAATCTAAACAGATGCTGAATCAAAACATATTTCATGGATAATTTAATAAAGCTGCACATTGGCCACGGTCGACTCTCAGTAGCTAGACTGTTGGATCCCCACTCCATGGATCCCCGTGGCCGCCACGGCGATGAAGACGCCTAGATCCGATGGCTCTTGAAGACGCTCCACCTTCATATCGAGAGGTGGCTTGTTTAGGCATCTACCTCTGAAAATGGCAAGAGTATTTTTGGAGGTGAAGATGCACATGACCGCCTCCAAAAATAAATTGGGTTGTCTTCGAAAATCTTTTTTATAGGCAAAGTGTCAAATATTTTCTGACCATAAAATAAATCGTTTTTACGCTGGCTATAGATCATAAGCAAAGTATCAAATATTTTCTGACCATAAAATAAATCGTTTTTACGCTGGCTATAGATCATAAGCAAAGTATCAAATATTTCTTCCTTGAGGTAATACTATTGGATAAGTTAGCCATATATCATAGCTTGGTTTGAAACATTGGATGCAGAAAAAACGTGCTTCATATTTTTTTAACAAAAAAGGAGCATGGAAATAAGATCTAAGAAAGATTAATATGAAAAATGTTGGCTAGATCATTGTAAATGGTTTCATCCTCAAACTCCTGGCAAGAGCTTGCGTGCTGTTCGCCTGGCTTCGAGATGGAGGGGGAGCTTGTGCTTGACTTCCCTGCACCAATCTTACCCGTCTGTTTTTCAATTCCGAGCAATTTGGGAGTTACTACAGATATTATACTTGACAACATGCTATTGCATTTATTCATGTGTGCATTTTGCTGTATATATAAACTGCAGCGGTGGCCTCTACGATGAAGATTATGTTTAGAAGAGAATTGACCGAGCGGATGGTGTGGAAGAGCTCGGGGAGAAACTCTCTGGCACTTTGCACTCCAGTGGCAGGGACGACATGTCTATCCTTGCGATGCAGCGCCTCAACGATCAGTACGTCCTATACCGATGGAATAGTTTCTGAGCTAGCGGTACATGCAAAACTACAAAGTAATTAATGCATGCAATGGGCAGTCAGCCGAACGGGCCGGCGACGCCGGTGGACATGATGGTAGACTACTACAAGTTCGACTACGAGTTCGCGGAGCCGCCGCGGGTGACCAGCCTGCAGAATGTCGTCCCTCTCTCGACCTTCAGCCACTTCGGCGACGACGTCTACTTCGTCGCCGACCAGCGGGGCTACGAGGTCGTCGTGTACTACCTCTCCAGCCAGTTCCTCAAGACCGACAGGTCTGGAAAGATCGTCGACCCGCGGCTTCAGCTCAACAAGGTAGCACATGCATTCTTCTTCTCTGCTATATAGTGTATATATATTCTATGTACAAGCCAGAACAATCTACATGCATGTGTAGGTGGTGCGAGAGATCAGCTATTCCTCGGGTGGCGTCACCGTGAAGACGGAGGACAACTCGGTGTACAGGGCAGACTATGTTATGGTTTCTGCAAGCCTGGGTGTCCTGCAGTCCGCTCTCATTCAGTTCAAGCCGCAGCTACCTGTCAGTCCGTATCCTTTCCTTCCTCGATCAACTATATACTCTGTCTCAGGATTTTTTTCTCAACAATTTTTCCTTGTCTGTCCCAGGCATCACTACCGGATTCGGTTTCTTTGCCGAGTGCCTGGGGCACTCGGCAAAACCCCAATTACACTCGGCAAAGCCTTTGCCGAGAGTAACACTCGGCAAAGGCCACTCGGTAAAAAAGTGATCGGCAAAGCCATCTTTGCCGAGTGCTTTTTGTCAGACACTCGGCAAAGAGTTTGCCGTGTGTTAAACGGACACTCGGCAAAGAATTTTTGGAAAAAATAAAAAAATATCCACCACGTCTGTGGACACTCGGCAAAGAATTTTCGCAAAAAATAAAAAAACAGTCACCACGTGCGCCGGGGCTAGCTGGCCGTGCCTGCGCCGCCGGCCGCCGTTGGTGCCCCCGAGGCCGTCGCTCGAGGCCCCCGCCGGCCTTCGCTGGTGGCCCTGCCGGCCGACGCTCGAGGTCGTGCCACCGCCGCAGCCAGCCGTTCGCGTCCCGCCGCCCAGGCACGAGCGCTCCGCCTCGGGCCGCAGGGTCGTCCGCCGCACAGGCTTGTTGTCGTAAGCTCGCGCAGGCTGGTCCTCCGGCAGTGGGGCCGAGCTTCGGCACACGGTCCTCGGCCGCGGGGCGAGCTCCGCCGCGCAAGCCACGGCGGTGGGGGCGAGCTCCGGCACGCGGTCCTCGGCCGTGGGGGCGAGCTCCGCCGCGCAGGCCACGACCGCGGGGGCGAGCTCCATCGTGCAGCGCAAGGCCGCGGGGGCGAGCTCCGGCGCTTGGGCCACGGCCACGGGGGCGAGCGGATCAGGCCATCCACGTGGTCTTCGTGCTCACGGACGGCGGCCGGCTGCGCTGCTATGCCGGAGATGGAGGCGCGTGGAGATGAGAGAGAGAGAGTCGCGTGGACCGGAGACGAACGAGAGAAATGGATCGATCTGTTTTCATGACTGCGTTTCCCTTTAGTATTTGGGTTGTGCTTCTTTTGTGCCCATGACAAGTGGACCCCACATACACGTGGCGAGCCACGAGTGGGCACTGGCCCTGCATCCGGATCGCTGACGTGGAGGATCACGCGGATCGCCTCCCGCGTGCAGCACATTTGTGCTTCCTCACTGCCACCATCACGCAGGCCCCACTCCCACTCTCGCTTCACGCACGAGAGAACCCAGGCGCGTCGCACAGCACGCTCACCACGTGGACAGGAGCAGTGGGTCCCAAGGCCATGCAGCAGCAACAGATCAATTGCATAACACTCGGCAAAATTCGAATTTAAATTGCTTGTTTGGGTCCTAAATGAATTCAAATAAAAAACTTGTTAACTACAAAATTTTATAACTTTTCGAGATCTATAATTTTCGTATAGGGAGTTTCTCCATCCGAGATCGTTTATAAAATTTGAATTCAAATTTGAGAAATTCCAACATAGTTTTGCGTGACAAGATGATTTCAAACCAAAAAGTTTCCAACTACAAAGTTTCATAACTTTTCGAAATCTACAAAGTTTATTTAGGTTATTTTTCCATCCGAGGTCATTTCAAAATATTCGAATTTTAAAATTTTCAAATTCGGACGTAGTTTTGCATGACAAGATAAATTCAAATGAAAATGTTTTTAACTACAAAGTTTCATAAATTTTTGAGATCTACAAACTTTATTTTGGTTGTTTTTCCATCCGAAATCGTTTGAAAAAAATTAAATTTTAATTTTTTAAAAAACAGACGCAGTTTTGCATGACAAAATGAATTTAAATGAAAAAGTTGCCAACTACAAAATTATATAACTTCTTAAGATCTACAAACTTTATTTTTGTTGTTTTTCCATATGTTCATCCCACATGGTGATTGTAACGTTTTTCACAAATCTTATACGTCTCTCTTATAGTTTATGAAACTACAAGAGAGATGTAAGATTTGTGAACAAATTTATTTTCACTTTGTCAAATAAAAAATGACCTAAATAAAGGTTTTAGATCTTGAGAAGATATACAACTTTGTAGTTGAAAACTTTTTGATTTGAACTTGTTTAGGGCTTCAAAATGTGCATGAAAATTTTCTTTGCCGAGTGCCAGAAAAAAAACACTCGGCAAAGAGCCTCTTTGCCGAGTGTAAAAAAACACTCGGCAAAGAAGCTCTTTGCCGAGTGTTTTTTTTGACACTCGGCAAAGACGGCTCTTTACCGAGTGTTTTTTTTTTGCCGAGTGTTTTTGATTTGGCACTCGGCAAAGAGCTTCTTTGCCGAGTGTCCGAAAAAAAACACTCGGCAAACCGCTTCGCACTCGGCAAAGAATGGAAATCCGGTAGTGCATGGAAGATTACGGCGATCTACCAATTCGACATGGCCGTGTACACCAAGATCTTCCTCAAGTTCCCCAAGAAGTTCTGGCCTGAAGGGAAAGGGAGAGAGTTCTTTCTGTACGCCAGCAGCAGGAGAGGTTACTATGGACGTGGCGGGTTTCAATAATCCACCTCACAGGTCCTCAAATGATCCAGTTCATGGTACACCACAGTCTCAGTGGGGAGCTTGAGGATCTGGGTAGTTGTCTTTCTATTTGTTGTTTACTTGGTGATGGACTTGTGATGCACTAGTGTTAGTTATTTGGACTTGTAATGAACTTGTGTTAGCTATTTGGACTTATGATGCACTTATGTTATATATGTTGTGATGCATCTGATCTATATGAGATATTTATGATGTATGTGAGATATATGTGATAATTTTGATATATATGTGAAATATTATTTTTGTCGAGATGTAATGTAAAAATTCAAAAAAAATGGGGCGGTTAAAGAAGCCTTTGCCGAGTGTAACACTCGGTAAAGGAAGCCTTTGCCGAGTGCAATCACAAAAACACTCGGCAAAGCTGGAAAAAAGCAAGCCAATTTTGGCAAATTTCCCAGCTTTGCCAAGTGCCAGGGAGGAAGGCACTCGGCAAATTTTTTTAAAAAAATCTCTTTGCCGAGTGCCGGACGCAGGGGCACTCGGCAAAGAATTTTCAAAAAAAATTTCTTTGCCGAGTGCCACACAGAGGGGGCACTCGGCAAAGAATTTTCAAAAAACTTTCTTTGCCGAGTGCCAAGCAGAGGGGCACTCGGCAAAGAATTTTCAAAAAAAAAATTATTTGCCGAGTGCCACGCAGAGGGCACTCGGCAAAGAATTTTTTTAAAATTTTTTTCTTTGCTGAGCGCCACTCAGAGGGCACTCGGCAAAGAATTTTCAAAAAAATTTTTCTTTGCCGAGTGCCAAGCAGAGGGGCACTCGGCAAAGAATTTTTAAATTTTTTTTCTTTGCCGAGTGCCACACACAGGGGCGCTCGGCAAAGAATTTTCAAAAAAAATTTCTTTACCGAGTGCCCAGCGGTGGGGCACTCGGCAAAGTACCCGTTAACGTTATCTGCCCCGTCACGGCAACTTTTCTTTGCCGAGTGCTATCGACAAAAAACACTCGACAAAGAGGTCTTTGCCGACGAATTTTTGCCGTGTACTCTTTGTCGAGTGCGGTACTCGGCAAAGCCTTTGCCGAGTATATTTAGGGCTTTGCCGAGTATCCTGGACACTCGGCAAAGCGCCTGATTCCCGTAGTGCCTACGTGCGTCTAGGTTCATCTAGGTTGTTAGCCGTGTCTCTAGGTGGTTCCTAGATTGTAGCACAAGCTTGTTTAGATAACTGTCACATATGTAATTCTGTTGTAACTTGACTCCTTGTACAGGCCGTCAAAAAAAAGACTCCTTGTACAGGCCACACCGGGGGCTGTTCCCGTGCCTATATAACACAAAGCCGAGTGCCTGGAGAGGGCATCTTGTTTAACCCACTTTCACATGGTATACAGAGCCTTTCTCCTAGTGGATTTCCATGGCATTTGCTTCTTCATTCTCTGCAGCACCTGCCTTGTCCTCCCTCCCCACTTTCCTTCCGGTGAGCGAGAAGCTCACCCACAGCAACTACCTCCTTTGGAAAGCCCAGGTGCTTTCGACGCTGAAGGGAGCATGCCTCACCGAGTTCATTGAACCAATTGCGAAATCACCAGATGTGTTTCTTGCGCCCAAGGAAGATGACAAGGAGTCGTCCTCCACATCAAATCCAGTTATGCCGTGTGGGTGGCCAAGGACCAAACGGTCCTCAACTACTTGCTGTCAAATCTATCACGGGAAATTCTCGCGCAGGTTTCCACGGAGGTGACGGCGGGCACTGCTTGGTCTGCCATCACGGGGATGTTTGCATCCCAATCCCGCGTGCACCTCATCGGTACAAGGATGGCGCTGGCCACTGCCTCTAAAGGTACTTCCTCCATCAGCGAGTATTTTACAAAGATAAAAGGGTTAGCAGATGAAATGGCGTCTGCCGGCCAAAGGCTTGAAGATGAGGAGCTTGTCTCCTATATTCTCACTGGGTTGGATCTGGAGTTCAACCCGGTGGTATCTGCTGTTGCAGCTACGGTTGAACCCATTTCGGTGGGGGAACTCTACACCAAGCTGGTAAGCTTTGAACGGCAGATGGAGCTCCACGGTGGCGGCGGCGGCGGCTGTCAGTCGTCCGCCAATGTTGCTGCAAAGGGAGGCCGTGGTGGAGGCAACAATACTTCGCGCAGCGGTCGAGGTAGCAGCCGTAGTGGCTGTTGGCAGTCCTTAACCGATCAAATTCAACCGCCAATTAAGTCACAAAAAGAGGAGAAATTAGCAATCTTAATCACATATGCATTTACTATTAACCAAGTTTCACATGTACTTGGAGAACATTATTTTGCAGCTCACAAACACAAATACATGGAATAAATCACCAAAAGACGCTTTCCGACGCTGATTTGCGCAAAAGAATAAGGGAGACATCCATTAACTCAATTCAAACTAGGCAAAAACCCATGGAACCGTGATCCATGACCAGCCCATGGCCTGCCACGCAAAGGCGGTGGTGAGGCGGCACAGTTAAGGACTAGCCGGTCCTAGGGGGCGACCGGCCCCCTGCTGGCGCTCCTCAGCCCCTCCTTTGACAGGCGGTGGCATGGCTTCGTGCTAAGACGGTGCAGCCCGGGGCTGCTAAATGGAAGCGACCAGGGAAGTTTTGTGCACTGGCTGAAGGAGACACCAACACCAGACTGTTCCAAACAAGGCGTCAGTCAGGCTGCGGCTCTCGGTGAGGGGATGGCGACGCGCGGGCGCAGCGCTCGGACTCCGGTCTGCAGAGCGGAAGACGGCGGTGGCGATTTCACTGTGGGAACCTCTCGGCAGGACCTCCTGGGCTATGATGGGCCTTGAGTTTGTGCGCCCTATGTGTCATTTCGGCAGAGTATCATTGGATCAGCAGCGGACGGTACAGATGACCTGGCTGCAGGGTGAAGTCGAGCCGCACGACATCTGATTCCGTCTGGTTTGCGCACTCTGGGATGTTTATTAGCGGTGATAATAAATGGATAAACAAGTACGTACCACTCTGTTCAGCAATGTTTATCTGCACCACACAATGCACACAAACAAGAAAGTACTTTTTCTATAAAAACCAAGTGAAATGACCATCTATAGTATTAATAAATAAATGAAATGGTATTGCTTCAAAGAAAAAGAAATGGTATTGCTTACTTTCTTTCACAAAATTTTACTATGGATAAATAGTTGGAACATAACAATAACTACGCTTTTTACATTGGAGCGACTAGCGCCTAGACGTCCGGACACGGTGTCTATCTGGATGCTGCTCCCACGCCCGCACCCGACGCACGCCCAGACGCACGCCCCGCACCCATCCCCGCTTTGGAGGCAGTGTCCGTCCGGACAGAGCTTCTCACGCCTGCGCCCGACGCACACAGCATGGAGACCCGTGTCCCATCCCACCCGATACGCAGTGCCCGTGCCCGCGCCCGCGCCCATCCCACTCCACATCTCGGCCGATCCATCGCGGCACCCGTCACCGCCGCTCTTTGGTCCGCAGCATCAATCTTCGCCACACCAGAGACCTGCAGCAGCTGGACCACTGAGGGCTCAGGCTTCCTCCACACCTACATTCAGATATACTTTTCCAACACTATGATGAAACAATTGCAATATACGTCTGAAATAGACGAAACATTCAGAACATGTACTTGCATCATCGACGGTCTTCCTCGGTGCACGTGCGGTAGCAGCGTTACGGACACGCACACATCAGATGGGATAGCAGCACGCGGATTCCTGACGTGCGGTAGGTGGGCCGACGTGTTTCTCGTTTCTCGTGTCTAGTTTATTTTGGGCCAGCCCAGTAACTTTTCTCCTATCTAGATTTTAGGCCAATCAACTAATTTAGATTCTACGAGTTTTTTTTTCTCTTTTGGGATAGCGGGTTCGTGGGAAATGAAGAGGACGGGATATGGTTTGACATCCATATAGATGTAGCAGTAGTATTTTCAAAATTTTGTATGGGATTAATAATTCAACAGATACATAAAAATAAAAAAGGTTCATAAAAGAGATGCAAGGTTATTAGAAAAATAACTAGAAAAAGAGTACATCTTATTTATCGAGATATATATGTATATGGAAATAGAAAATATAAAGCACACGTGGCTTCCGTTCTTCAGTGCTAAATAGTTGTCATTAATACCCTAAAAAAGTAAGACAATATCAACCGCTTTCAAGTTTGTAAGGGTGCACAACTCTTGAATTATTATTATAGACCAATCACGAGATGTTCCTGATATTAGGTCAATCACTTGCAATTCTGTAAGACAGGATATGACCTCCTTGGGAATCCTCTTTATGCTTGTGCCTCCTAGATATAAGAATTTAAGCTTATTAAGTTCTCTAAGCCGTTTGGGAACTGTCCTTAGCTTTTTGTTACATGACAAATCCAGATGCTCCAAGTTTACCAAGGCAAATAACTCTTCAGATATCTTCTTGATTCTGTTCTTGCTTAGATCTAGGTATCTCAGCTCAGTGAAACGTTGGATGGCTCCAAATATGCTCTCATCCAAACGATTCTGTTGAAGGTATAGCCTCTTGAGATTTGTGGAGCTAGTAAACGGAGCTACAGGATGAAGCTTCTGTTAGATGATGAGATATTTTAGGGAGTAGTGTATCTACTCGGTATATTGTGTATATCGTGATCCTTGGTGATCCACAATTATAGGGATATGTTGTAGGTCATATCTGCATATAATCTTGTGTAATCTGTAATCTCATCTGAGTATATAATGAAACACCGAGGCCCTTGGAAGGGTATCTCGTTCCTCCATATTGTTTCACATGGTATCAGCCGCCTTCTAAACTCCACACGGAGCACGATCCGATCTCCAACCTTCTCCATGGCGGACTCCCAGGCGCCTCTGGCCTTTGGCCTCTTGCCTCCCATCTCGGAGAAGCTCACTCGTGGGAACTACAATATGTGGCACGCCACCGTCACATCTGCGCTCAAGGGTGCACGCCTCTTCCGCTACGTTCAGAGCACGGTGGCGCCCCCGTCTCCCTTTCTGACTGATTCGTCGTCCTCTGCGGCGGCGGGGGCCAAGGAGGACCCCAAGCCAAACCCGGCGTATGAGAAGTGGGAATCCGAGGATCAGATTGTCCTCAGTTACCTCTTCAACTCCTTGTCCAAGGAGATTTTTGGCCAAGTTGCTACGGCCAAGACTGTGGCGGAACTATGGGCCGCGATTCAGGCTCTTCATGCCTCGCAATCTCGGGCGCGCGTTATGTCTACGCGTCTGGCTCTCACCACGGCGTCCAAGGGCGCATCGACCGTGGCAGAGTACTTCGTGAAGATGAAAGGGTTGGCCGACGATATGGCCTCGGCTGGCAAGAAATTGGAGGATGAGGAACTTGTTTCTTTCATCCTTGCCGGCCTTGGTGATGACTTCGAGTCTATTGTCACCGCTATGGCGTCCCGTGTTGAGCCGATCTCTGTTAACGGGCTGTATGCTCAGCTCATCGCCTTCGAGCAGCGCAAAGAGATCAGCCACGGCACCAATCAGTCTTCTGCAAATCTCGCCGCCAAAGGAGGGCGTGCGGGTAACTCCTCCAACTACAATCAACCTCGCGGCCATGGTGGTCGTCCTGATGGTGGCCGTGGTGGTTTTCGCCATAACAACGGCGGTCGTGGCAATGGTGGCCGCGGCAATGGAGGGAACAATGGTGATGGCAATCGCAGCACTTTTCTTCAAGGTGTGTTCTGCCAGTTGTGCGGCAAGGAAGGTCATCTGGTGGTGCGCTGCTTCAAGCGCTTCAACCCGAACTTCACCGGGCCACCATAGAAGAGTGCTTCATCAGCCAATACTGCGCCCTATGGGGCCGATTCCAACTGGTATGTTGATTCTGGTGCAACAGATCATATAACTGGTGAGTTGGAGAAGCTGTCCTACCGCGACATTTATCGTGGAGGTGAACAAGTGCTTGCAGCAAATGGGGCAGGTATGAAAATTAATCACATCAGTCATAGTACTTTGTATTCCTCAGTTCGTGATATTCATTTAAAAAATATTCTTCATGTTCCTAGTGCGAGTAAAAATATTATTTCTGCTCATCGTCTTGTTCAAGACAACAATGCATTCCTTGAACTTCATCCAAATCATTTTTCTCTTAAGGAACAGGCAACGAAGAAGACACTCCTCGAAGGCCGATGTGAAGGGGGCCTCTATCCGCTGCAGCCACATCCACCCAAATCATCTCCACCAAATAATCAAGTTCTGGGCGCCTTCAAGCCCTCCACCTCATTGTGGCATAGTCGTTTAGGTCATGCTTCCTCTCCAGTTGTTCAAAGAATTCTTAGTCAGAATAAACTCTCTGTTTCGAGTGAGTCCAATAAGAATGTGATTTGTGATGCATGTCAGATGGGCAAAAGTCATCAATTACCCTATCCCAAATCAGATAGCACCTCCTCTAAATGTTTCGAGTTAGTGTTTTCTGATGTATGGGGGCCGGCACCAACATCTGTGGGCCGACACTCGTATTATGTTAGTTTTATTGATGACTTCAGCAAATACACGTGGATTTATTTGTTGCGTCATAAATCTGAAGTTTTCCAATGCTTTCGTGATTTTCAAGCCATGGTTGAGCGCCAATTTAACTGTAAAATTCTAGCAGTACAATCAGACTGGGGTGGTGAATATCAATCCCTTAATTCTTTCTTCAAACGACTAGGTATAGCTCACCATGTGTCATGTCCACATGCTCATCAACAGAATGGTTCTGCTGAGCGTAAGCATCGCCATATCGTTGAGGTTGGTCTGTCACTTCTTGCACACGCATCCATGCCACTAAAATATTGGGATGAAGCCTTCCTAACAGCTGTTTTCCTAATAAATCGCTTGCCCTCTAAGGTTATTTCCAATGCAACACCTCGTCTCCTTAGCACCCCTCCAGATTATTCTTTTCTTCGTACTTTTGGGTGTGCGGTTTGGCCTAACCTTAGACCCTATAATGCCAAGAAACTCCAATTTCGTTCTATTCGCTGTGTCTTTCTTGGATACAGTAATCTACACAAGGGTTTTAAATGTGTTGAACCCTCATCAGGTAGAATATATATTTCACGTGATGTTGTATTTGATGAATCAGTGTTTCCTTTTGCTCAGCTCCATCCAAACGCTGGTGCTCGTCTTCGTGCTAGCATTGAACTCCTACCCGCTAATCTCTAGAATCCATCTCCTGAATTTGGGAATGCATATGTACATGATCGTTTGGTTAATACTAACCCCACTAATGCTGTGTCAAGCCCTGCTTCTTCCCTGGATGCAACAGGTTTAGATTTGGACGAAAATGATGCTGAAACACGGAGCAGCCGCGTCATTTTATGTTGCCATGTCGCGACACCACAGGCGCCAACCCCGAAGCAGATACGGCTGCTCCTCGTACTGACGCGCCGACAACATCGTCTTCGGGATCGGCGTCGGCACCGGCTAAACACGCGCCTGGTACGCCTGCTGGGGAATCTTTGTCCCCTGCGCCCGGATCCTCTACGCTGCCTGCTGGTGATCCGCCTTCTCCACCAACGCCGCATGCCGCCATAGCGGATCCGACCCCGTCAGCTGCTGTCCCCCTGGGTTCTGGGGATGATGCTCCTGGATCCCCTGCGCCGGCTGCTCCTGAGGTCTCGCCGGTGTCTTCGCCACCTGCACCGCCTACGCACCATCATGGCACCCGGCTTCAGCATGGAATTCGCAAACTGAAACAATATACTGATGGCACAGTACGTTGGGGTCTTCACAGCACTCTGGAATCTGTAGAACCAACATCAGTTAAAGTGGCCTTGCAAGATGCTCGTTGGGTTCAGGCTATGGATACCGAATATGAAGCCTTGATGAACAACCGTACCTGGCATCTTGTGCCTGCTCCTCGTGACAAAAATATCATTGGTAGCAAATGGGTATACAAGGTTAAGCGTCGTGCTGATGGGACTATTGATCGCTTTAAGGCGCGGCTGGTTGCGAAAGGCTATAAGCAGCGCTACGGTCTTGATTATGAGGACACGTTCAGTCCGGTTGTGAAGGCTGCTACTGTTCGGCTTATTTTGTCAGTCGCCGTCTCTAAAGGTTGGTCCCTAAGGCAACTTGATGTTCAGAACGCATTTCTTCATGGTGTTCTTGAGGAAGAAGTATTCATGAGACAACCCCCTGGCTATGAGGACAAACAACATCCCACTTATGTTTGCAAATTGGACAAGGCCCTATATGGTCTTAAACAAGCTCCGCGTGCTTGGTATGCACGGCTGTGTGGGAAGCTCGTCCAACTGGGTTTTACGCCATCCAAAGGGGATACGTCACTGTTCTTTTATCATAAAGGGGAGACAACAGTTTTTGTGTTAGTTTATGTTGATGATATTATTGTGGCTAGTTCATCCTTGACTGCAACCAAGGCGCTTCTCAAAGATCTTGAAGCTGATTTTGCTCTGAAGGATCTTGGTGATTTACATTTTTTTCTCGGCATTGAAGTCAAGCGAACTAGTGACAGTTTGGTTCTCTCTCAATAGCGCTATGCTACTGATGTTGTTAAGCGAGCCAATATGTGGAATTGCAGACCCGTTGACACTCCCATCTCTGCATCAGAAAAACTTAGCTTGACCGATGGTGACAAGCTTGGCGAGGATGACTCTACCAAGTACCGCAGTGTTGTTGGTGCTCTCCAATATTTGACTCTTACTCGGCCAGATCTTTCGTTTGCGGTCAATAAGGTGTGTCAATTCCTCCACTCTCCCACAACAGTACACTAGAGTGTTGTCAAAAGGATTTTGCGGTATGTCAAGGATACTCTTGATGTGGGCTTGAAATTACGCAAATCTACCTCTACTATTGTGAGTGCCTTCTCTGATGCGGATTGGGCTGGGTGTGTTGATGATCGCCGCTCCACTGGCGGGTTTGCTGTGTTTTTTGGTCCCAATCTTGTGTCATGGAGCGCTCGGAAGCAACCCACTGTCTCTCGCTCCAGCACTGAAGCAGAATATAAGTCCTTAGCTAATGCAACAGCCGAAATGATGTGGATTCAACGGTTGTTGACTGAGTTGGGAATTTCTCATTCTCCAGTTGCCCGGTTGTGGTGTGACAACATTGGGGCTAAGTACTTGTCTGCTAATCCTGTGTTCCATGCGCGGACGAAACATATCGAAATTGATTTCCATTTTGTGCGAGAGCGGGTGGCGCAGAAGCTCTTGGATATTCGGTTTATTCATACTTCTGATCAGGTTGCTGATGGTTTTACTAAGCCCATCTCTGCAGCTAAATTGCGAGAATTCAGATTCAATCTCAACCTTGGTGGCTGAGATTGCGGGAGGATGTTAGATGATGAGATATTTTAGGGAGTAGTGTATCTACTCGGTATATTGTGTATATCGTGATCCTTGGTGATCCACAATTATAGGGATATGTTGTAGGTCATATCTGCATGTAATCTTGTGTAATCTGTAATCTCATCTGAGTATATAATGAAACACCGAGGCCCTTGGAAGGGTATCTCGTTCCTCCATACTGTTTCACATCTTCTTGATTTTACTGTACATTAATGAGATGCATTCAGCACTGCTCCAAGGAATGGCGCGTAGAGACAGATTTGCACTAACTCCTGCACGAACAACCCACTTGTCCTTGTTGTCACTGCAGCCACAAGATATCCAAATAGCCATATCACGGATCGCATCATGCATCTTAACACCAACTTCAATTGGCATTTCCTGATGGGTAAACCAACATCTTTGAGTAAAGTAATCATCCAAAGGAGTAAGGTAATTATCAGTATCGAACCCAGTATCACAACTGTCTAACAAACATGCAGCTGTAAGTTCACCTATTAGAGAATGTGCTTTTATGTAGGAACCATGTATATCACACTCGTCAAGTAGACCTAAGCCAATCCAGCATTGTATCAGGTCCCCCGTCAAAATCCCTTTATCCTCTGGCCATAGTGAGCAAGTCAACAAACACTCTCTCAAGGTATCATTTCTCAGGCTATCATAACTGAACATCAGTCGTCTGAAAACATCATTTTCCATATGGAGGACCTGATCGTCCCCGCCACAGCATGACTGTTTCATGTAATGCATGGCAGATTCCCATTGTTTCGGATTACTTTTGCCATACATTGTCCTTCCAACAGTTATCAAAGCTAATGGCAAGCCCTTCAGTTCCTCCACAAGTTCCTTTGCAAGAGCTTCAATACGAGGACTAGAAGATAGAGTCCCCTGTCCGACCTTGTCTTGAAATAGCTGCCAGGCCTCATCATATGGCAAACATGCCACGTTGATTTCTTTTCTTACGTCCATTTGACCACACACTGTTTTTGATCTTGTTGTGAGAACCATTTTGCGTCTATGTTGTGCTCCACTTCCAAGGGGATACGGTATGCCCACTGCTTCCAGATCAATCCGATGCCAAACGTCATCTAATAGTATTAGAAAATTTCTTGTTTTCAGGAAGTCCAAAATGTTGTTGGCACGAGATTTAACATCATCGTCTTCAGATAACTTGAGCTTGAGCTTCTTGCCAATCTCGTCTTGGATTTTTTCCACTGAACCCTCTTTCGAGGCCGTAACAAAGATAACTTGATCAAATAATGAGTCCCCAAGAAAAGCGTTGTTGATCTTTGTCAAAAGATGGGTCTTGCCCACTCCGCCCAGCCCCCAGATCCCAATCACAGCCACTGAACTATGCTTAATATACTCCATAGCCTCATCAAATATTTCAACTCTGGAAGGCTGCTGCTCTGTGGCTGAACATGGCATCTCTTGGACGGAAGGTGGCAATGCTTCCACTGTAACAACGCTGGGTTGACTACTGAGACAGTCTTGGAGCCGACGAAGCATGCCAGCTGCAATCACACTGAGACCCCAGCTCAACTCATTTTGCTCAGATTCATAGATAACCATCCCAGCAGACATGTTGGTATCCACGCTAGCTAGCCAGTTATTGATCTGATTTGTTGCTACCTTGACCCCTCGCTTTCCAAGCTCAATCTCGTGATTGACATCATTTCTCCTCACACTCAAGTTTTGCAAACATTGTTTAAGCTTTGTAATAACGCTTCCTTCTCCCTGGAAAGCATTAATTAATATTACTAACTAGTGACAACGATAAGTTAGCAAAAATGTTGTTACCAAATTTGAGTGAACTGTAAAGACATACTAGCGATGGTGCTTCTTGATCCTTGTTATGCATCAATTCCTTGGCAACACCAACGATATTCTGCCACTGTCCTGGTTCCTGTTTTCCGTGCATTGCGCTGCCTATTCTTATCAGTTCTGATGGTAGAGCTCTCAGTTGCTCCACGAGATCTTTTGCATGTGCTCCGATGCGGGGTTCAGAATAAAGACTATTGTTACAAATACATTGTTGGAACAGCTCAAGTGCTTCATCAATTTTTAGGCCGGGGACATTCATAGCTCTGTTCACACGCATCTGATCACACAAGCTTCGTGATCTTGTTGTGATTACAACTTTTCGCTTCAATTGGCCTTGATTTCCAAGGGGTGGTAGGCCAACTGCTGCTAGGTTCATATTGTGGTGAAGGCCATCTAGCAAAACAAGAAAACTTTTATCCTGGAGAAATTTAGATATCCTAGTGGCTTAGTGGTTAATGAATCACCGTGGTCCTGCATTTTGAGCCGCTGAATAATTTCAGATTTGGATATCTTGCACCGAACACTCTTCTAAGGCTGTCATATAGATAACGAAGTCAAATGGAGGGTCCCTTCTGTTTGATGAACTGGGAATCAAGGAGTTTCCTGTTTCAAATGAATTGTTGATCGCCTTGAGAAGCAGTGTTTTCCCAACACCAACTGGACCCCATATTCCGATCATCCCCTCTGTATCCTCAATGATGTGCTGGCGAGCTTGTTTTACAAAAAGCACCTGACTTGGCAGTTGCGAACACAAGGTTGACAAGTACCCTTGTGTGTTCGTTTTATGATGAGTGATTGTCAATGTGATCCACGAAGTAGGTTGAGTGGTGACTAACCCTACCTTGGCGAAAGCCTTGTGTGTGACATGTCTCTTGGCTTATGTTGTGCATGTGTGGAGCACGGAGGCGGTAACCGACGGCGAGGTGAAGGTCAAGGAGGACGTGCCGTGCCGATGGACCGGAGGGGTGAAGGACGGACGTGAGGCTTGGACCGAGGGACCCGGAGGCCGGGTGACTAGCCGCGGTGGTTGACACTTGGGACATCGACAAGCGCGAGAAGACATGTGAGTGACCGTGTTGACCGTGGAGGTGACACGCGTCGGATGGCGGGGGACGCGTATGGAGTACGCTACTCGCGGAGCGGTTTGATGGTTTGGGCCTCAAAACCATCGGAGACGGGTTTACGGGTTTGGGCCTCAAAACCCGGGCGGAGGTTCCGAGGAGGAACGGACGGCACGTGGCGGCATCGGGGAGGTCGCGTCGAGGCGAAGCTACCGGTGAGGAGGCGCGGTGGCCGTCGGATCAAGATGAAGACCGGGTTGGACCTTTACGCCCTTGGGCTTGATGGTTTAGCTCTTATGTATTCAGGGGCAATTAGGGGAATGTGTAATAGCCCTGATATATAGGGGATGGCAGCCCCAAGCCATCTTCACCTCTCCACCCACCTCATTTTGTTTCATCCTTCTAGGGTTTTCTTCCTCTAGTTGCTTTGCTTATGAGAGAGGTCCACTAATTGTTAAGATTAGTATAAGAACCAAGTTTGCAAGGGAAAGGAGGTCCCGAATCCTCCTTGTTTCCTCCGGAGTTCGGAGAAGTAATCATCTTGTGTGTTCTTGATGTGTTCTTCACGAGCTCCTCCCTTCTCCCTCTAGTTCTTCCTTTGATTCGTCGTTTCTAGGTCGTTTTGATTCGTTTTTGTTGTTGGGCCTTGATCAATGATGTGAGTTGAGACATTTCACCAAAGGATTTGCATCAATTCCTCACGAAATCATAAATCGGAGCAAATCAAGAGTTAGGGTTCGTTTTTGGGGATTTTCGTGTTCCTTTGATTTACCGTTGATTGGCTTAAAATTGGATGATGATTTCTTGGGAATAGCTCATCTACTCTTTTGTGATCCTCTATGCAAAATTTGAGAACAAATCATAGAGCTTTGATCGAGTTTCTGCGTATTTTTGGTGCTCGCTCTTTTCTGTCGAGAGTCGTCTGTTCGTGCTGTTCTTGGCGCACAGGTGCGGTCCGCGGGCGCACTGGCTCTTCCATCGGTCCTGATCGGTGTTTGATTTGTCCGTGCTAGTGTTCGTGTCTAGAACACCTGTTGCGTTCTCTGATTGAAGCACCGGCAGCGCCCGGTGGTCAGGCGCAGTAGCGTGCAGCTCCATCGCCCGTGACCTGTTTTTCCTCGTTGCTCGCCTGCTCGCTCTGTTCTCTTCATTGCTTTGATTTGTTCCCGTCTCCAGAAGCAGCAGGACAGAGACAGCAGCTACACTTCGGCAATCAAGCAGTGCATTCAATGATCAGAAAGTAGCAGCTCAGCGTGGTGTCATTTTTAGCAGCTGCACTTCGGCATCAGGTAGCCTGCTGCTGTTTTTTTTTTATTATTCACTTGCAAATGGAGCTACTCAGTGTTCATGTTACAGAATTTTCAGAGTAGCAGCTGACGTGTTGTTCTTGTATACATTGTCAATTCTGGTACCGTGATCACTAGTTAAATAATTATTGCATGCTTTGTCCTTAGTGCTTATTTACTCCTCTGAGCAACATCTTGTCCCTGTTTTTAATGTGTTGATTTTAACTGGTCACTAGCACATGAGCTGCACGTGTTCGAGTTTTGAGTTGATCCAGTACCTTGCTATATCTTAATGTACCAATCATTAGTTTGCTCTTCCTGTTTCGAAATATATATTTTTGCATGTGTTTCAGCTTATATAATTTCTTAGCAGGCAGCTGCATGTATACTTACTTTGGCTTGCATTAGCAAAAGTTTTTATTGCAGTATTATTTTGCTTCCGTCTTGATTTGAGAAAGTTCTTTTCAGCCAAGTTCTTTTCGGCAGAGAAATTTTTAGAGGCTCCCATTCACCCCCCCTCTGGTCGCCATTTTCGGTCCTTCAATTGATATCGGAGCCGGTTAAGGATCATTCCACCTTAATCGGTCCGTGATCCACGAAGGCGACATGGAGCGTGGTTCCGGCAAACCACCGTTCTTCTATGGAACAAATTATCCCTATTGGAAAATCCGCATGTCCGCGCATCTCCAGGGGATTGATTGGCTTGTTTGGGAAATTTGCGAGGATGCTACTTACGTTGTGCTTGAACCCCGTGCTCGTGTCACCCAAGATCAAAAAGATCGGCACAACGCTAATAGCAGAGCTCGCGCAGTTCTTTTCTCGAGTCTTTCGCTTCCAGAGTTTGAGAGAGTCTCCGATTGTACTACCGCTCGGGAGATCTGGGTGAGGCTTCAGAGCTATCACGAGGGGACCGCACAGGTCAAAACCAGACTCTATGAGACGTACAAGAGGGAGTACGAGAACTTCACCCAGCTTGATGGCGAGACCATCGATGCCATGTTTTCTCACTTTCAGACCATCGTCAACAAGATGCGAGCAAACAAGGCACAGCTACCTTATGACGATCACGAGAGGGCACTCAAGCTTCTATATGCCCTAGATCGGAAGGTATGGGATGTGAAGGTGACTGCCATCATTGAGTCTTCAGGGTATGAGACCCTCACCGTGGATGAGCTTTTCAGCAAGCTCAAGTCCACCGAGATCGACTACCAGACTCAAGCCAAGCTCAAGAATCCCTCTGCACCGACTATGGCTTTGGTTTCAGGTAATGGCTCAAGTTCTTTGGCTAACCCTTCACAAGTGTCTTTTGCTTTGTCTTCTTTGGTGTCTGTCACAGAGGAGCAGATGGAGAGTCTTGGGGATGACGAGCTGGCGTTGATCATCAGCCGGTTCTCGCGGTTTCACAACAACCGCTAGAATCGCCGGCGTGGTGGTGGTCCGAAGGAAGGATGCTACGGCTGTGGAGATCCCGACCACTTCGTCGCCCACTGCCCCAAGAAGAACAAGCACTCCTTCGACAAGTACGACTCCAGCAAGCGCAAGGACAAGCGCGAGTACACCTCCAAGCACAAGTCGAAGGGAGGATTCGACAAGGAGGGCTGAAGAAGAAGTACTTCAAGAAGGCCAAGGCCCAAGAGCGCGCCTTCCTTGCCTCCCTCAGCGACCTCGACAACGACACCGACGACGACCGGTCTTCTTCTCCCTCGAGCAATGATGAGTCCGAGAAGAGGCGTGAGGACAAGTTGACCGGGCTTTGCTTCGTCGCCAAGTCCATCCACGGAGGCTACTGCACCATGGCCGTGGATGAAGGGGTGAAGCCCAACAAGGACGTGCTTCCCGGTGACGACGACTCTACCGAGGTAAAACCCTCCGTCGATGCTCTTATTGCCGAGCTTGATATCATGACTGATACTTTGATGAGTCAAGATAAACTGCTGAAACGTGCTGCTCGTGAGAGGAAAGAGTTTAAGGACAAGCTAGAGGTTGTGGAGAAAGAGCTTGAGGAAGCTAAGAAGCTTGTTGTTCATGTGTCTGACGAGGTTGAGTGCGATGAATGTGCTGTTCATATGACTAACCTTTCTGAGTTGCAATCTAAGTATGCTACCTTGTTAGATGAGAACGATGAGCTGAAGGCTAGGTCTAGCTTGTTGGGTGCGTGCAAGTCTTGTTTAGGCTTGCAATCTGAGCTGGCAGAGAAGAATGTCAAGATCCTTACTCTTGAGAAGGCCAGTTCAGATAGCACTGTTGTTGAGTGTGCACGTTGTGAGAGCTTGGTGTTGGAGCTTGAATCTTGCAGGCATGACAAGATGAGATCCGAGGAAGACAACACATACATTCGGTCCATCTTGAATTGGGTGTCTTGTAGTGAGCCGCAGTTGGGCATGATGATGAGCCAGTTCAGGCGGGGAACTGGGACATCGGGAGTAGGCTTTGCTCTAGGTGGGAAGGGTGAAAATGTCTATGGCAAAGTTGGTGAGTTCAGTGGTTTGAGCCCAAGTGAGAAACCTTCCACTACTTCCAAATTGATCAAGATCAATCCACCTAAGCCTACCGAACCCACTGTGAAAGATGGAGTGTTTGAAGAGCCTCCAAGAGCTCCACCCCAAAAACAAGTTTGGGTTCCAAAACCGAACCATCTCAGAAACCCACTTGACACTCTACCGAACATCTCTGAGGATCCCCTTCCTAAAGTCAGAAAGCTACCAAGAGTGACACATACCCACAAGAAAGTGAGCCAACAACCACCCAAGAGAGAGGTGAGGTATCACTGTGACTATTGCCATAGGGATGGTCACCTTGTTGAGTTTTGCTTTAGGAGGAAGAGAGATGAGCGGCGGGAGTATGAGTTGAACAACCGGAACATGTACCGTCCGCCCCATGGCGTACATGTGCCGCCTGTTCAGAGGCGCAATGCTAGGCCAAGAGGTGCAATGCCTCAAGGTGCTAGGCCTCAGGTTGCTAGACCACGCGGTGGTCGTGGTGGTCGTGCCCGGCGTGGTTCAGGTCGTGATCAATATGACTTTAGACCTCGCGGCAGTGGCTTTCAGTCCTACAGCTCTAGCGGACCACGTTTTCCCCCACGTGGTGCTCGCTTTCCTCAAATGGGACATGGCATGTTTGGTGTTTTTCCTAACACTTTTCCAGGGCAAATGAGCCAACACTGGTATCCTTCACAGTTTACTAACCCCAGTGTTGTGCCATTTGCTCATCCTATGTCTTTCTATTGATGCAGGACGGAGGCCTGGAGAACACATGGCTCATTGATTCCGAATGTTCGCGCCACATGACCGGAAGTTCCAAATGGTTCTCCAGCCTCGACCCCGTGCAATGTAAGGAGTACATCACATTCGGGGACAATAGCAAAGGTAAAGTGCTTTCTCGTGGGACCATTCGGGTCAATGAGAGTTTTGTCTTGAAGGATGTTGCTTTGGTTTCAAACTTGCATTTCAACTTGCTTTCTGTTTCGCAACTCCTACAAGATGGCTTTGAAGTGCGCTTTAAGACCGGCTTGTCTCGAGTTCTTGATTCTCAAGGAAATCTTGTTTGCCAGATTGTTCCTTTTGGCCGTGTCTTTCGAGTTGATTTTTCTCACTCTTTCGGCTCTTCTCGATGTTTGGTGGCTGGATCCTCCTCTGAGCTTTGGAAGTGGCATAGGAGACTTGGTCACTTGAGCTTTGACTTACTAGCTAGGTTGAGCTCACTTGATCTAATCCGAGGATTGCCCAAGTTAAAATTTGAGAAGGATTTGGTGTGTCACCCTTGTCGTCACGGGAAGATGGTTGCCGCTTCTCACCCTCCTGTGACTCAGGTCATGACCAAGGGACCCGGTGAGCTACTCCATATGGACACTGTTGGTTCGGCTCGGGTTCGGTATGAGGGAGGGAAGTGGTACGTTCTAGTGATCGTGGACGATTTTTCTCGCTACTCTTGGGTGTTTTTTATGGAGGGTAAGGATGAGGCTTTTTCTCATGCTCGAGATTTGATTGTTCGGTTACAGACTGAGTTGCCAAAGAATGTCATAAGAGCTATACGCAGTGACAATGGCACAGAATTCAAGAACACTCAGTTTGATAACTTTTGCTCTTCTTTGGGTCTTGAGCACCACTTCTCCTCGCCTTATGTCCCTCAGCAGAACGGTGTTGTTGAGCGCAAGAATCGGACCCTTGTTGAGATGGCTAGGACGATGCTCGATGAGCATAGGACTCCTAGGAGATATTGGGCCGAAGCGATCAACACCGCGTGTCATGTTTCCAATCGCATATTTCTTCGAGCCTTCATGAAGAAAAACTTCTTATGAGCTGCGATTCGGTCGACTACCCAAGGTGAGCCACTTTCGAGTGTTTGGATGCAGGTGCTTCATTCTAAAACAAGGTAATTTATACAAATTTGAGTCTTGATCCTCGGATGGTGTCTTTCTTGGTTATGCTTCACATTCTCATGCATATCGAGTACTTAACCTTGAAACTAACCGAGTCGTAGAGACTTGTGAAGTCACTTTCGACGAGACCATGCCTTGTTCTGTTCCTGTCTTTGAAAGTGCAGGTGATCAGGAGATTGGTGAGAGCATCTTCATTGAGGAGAATGAGGAAGATGCTGATTGGGGAGATGCAGAGCCGACCTCTTCGGCTGCTCCAGTCGAGTCTACGACGACTACATCGGCTCACGGACCAGACCCATCTTCTTCCACTACATGGGGTCCGCACGAGCCGCTTTCTCAACCTACTCCAGCTGCACCTGAGGAGGCCCCGACAGCTGTTGAGGGGGAGGCGACATCTTCGAGGGAAGCCTCTCGGCACATCCAGCGTCGCCACCCGCCTCAAACCATGATCGGCGACATCAGTCAACGTGTTACACGCTCAAGGTCATATGAAATCTCACATTTCGCTCATTTCGCTTTTGTTACTAATTTCGAGCCACAAAATGTTGGACACGCACTTTCTGATCCCGATTGGGTCAATGCTATGCACGAGGAGTTACAGAACTTTGAGAGAAATGAAGTTTGGGTCTTAGTTCCACCTCCACCTGAGTGTCACCCTATAGGTACAAAATGGGTTTTCAAGAACAAGCAAAGTGAGGATGGAGTGGTGGTGAGAAACAAGGCTAGGCTAGTGGCTCAGGGGTTTTGTCAGAAAGAGGGAATAGACTTTGAAGAAACCTTTGCTCCTGTGGCCCGTATCGAGGCTATAAGGATGCTCTTAGCTTATGCAGCTTCGAAAGGGTTCAAGCTGTATCAAATGGATGTGAATGCTTCCGTGCCTTACTCCGATTACTTTGAGCCATATATTTTTTTGTGTACTAACGCTTTTTGTCTTATCTTATGAAGTACACTCTTTTGGCTTGGAGCACATAAGCAATTCCTAACCTTTTATGCTTATTGTCTTTTGCTTATGTGAACCAAGCATGCTCGAAAACCTTCACTCTAATCCTTTGAAACTTAGTGTTGTCATCAATCACCAAAAAGGGGGAGATTGAAAGCATCTAGGCCCCAAGGTTTGGTTTCGGCAATTAATGACAACACTTTATTACCATGACTAATGTGTGTTTTGCAGAAACATTGGTAAGTTAGGTCATGGAGGCGATAACTGCTTTGAGCACTGTGGTATTCGTGTCCCTTGATGGAAATCGTTTCGGTTTTCAAAAGAGTGACGTCAAGATTAAGGACGGTTAGTTCCGGATGTCGAGGTGTTGAGAAACATTCGGAATAGTCGTTAGGATCTTCGTTTCTCTCTTTTGAAAACCGAAACGATTTCCATCAAGGGACACGAATACCACAGTGCTCAAAGCAGTTATCGCCTCCATGACCTAACTTACCAATGTTTCTGCAAAACACACATTAGTCATGGTAATAAAGTGTTGTCATTAATTGCCGAAACCAAACCTTGGGGCCTAGATGCTTTCAAGCGCCTTTTTGAACGGGTACATAGAGGAAGAGGTGTATGTGAGACAACCCCCTGGCTTTGAAAATCCCAAGTATCCCAACCATGTTTACAAACTCCACAAAGCCTTGTATGGGTTGAAACAAGCCCCGAGAGCCTGGTATGAGCGTTTGAAAGCCTTCTTGCTTGCTAAGGGCTTTAAGATGGGTTCCGTAGATAAAACTTTGTTTCTCCTCAAGCAAGGCACTGACACACTTTTGGTTCAGATTTATGTGGATGATATCATTTTTGGTGGTTCCTCTCACACTCTTGTTACAAAGTTTTCTGAGACTATGAGCAGGGAATTCGAGATGAGCATGATGGGCGAGTTGACATTCTTCCTCGGGCTGCAAATCAAGCAAACACGTGAAGGAACATTCGTGCACCAAGGCAAGTACACCAAGGATCTCCTGAGAAAGTTTGATATGGGCGAGGCCAAGCCTCTTTCAACGCCTATGTCAACTACGACGGCCCTGGACGAGGACAAGGAAGGAGAAGCTGTGGACCAGAAGGAGTACCGAAGCATGATCGGATCGTTGCTGTACCTGACGGCGACGAGACCGGACATCCAGTTCGCGGTCTGCTTGTGCGCGCGCTTTCAGTCTTCACCGCGCACATCGCATCGTCAAGCCGTCAAGCGGATCATGAGGTACCTTCGTTTCACACCCGAATTTGGTCTTTAGTTTTTGGCTTCCTCCTCTCTTTCTCTTTGCGGTTACTCTGATGCGTTTTATGCTGGTTGTCGTACTGAGAGGAAGTCCACTTCTGGGAATTGTCAGTTTCTTGGGTCTTCTCTTGTGTCTTGGTCCTCTCGCAAGCAGTCCTCTGTAGCCCAATCCACCACAGAAGCTGAGTATGTTGCTGCTGCTGCTTGCTGTTCCCAGTTGCTTTGGATGGTTGCTACTTTGCGAGACTATGGTTTAGAGTTTAGGCGAGTGCCTTTGTTCTGTGATAGCACCAGTGCCATATGTGTAGCCAAAAACCCCGTTCTCCACTCCAAAACCAAGCACATAGAGGTCCGTTTTCACTTCTTGCGAGACCACTATGAGAAAGGGGACATTGACCTTATTCATGTTGACACCCACAACCAACTCGCAGACATCTTCACTAAACCCCTTGATCAAGCCCAGTTTGCTCGCTTGCGAGGGGAGCTTGGAGTTTGCTTCCCTTTTTAGCTTGAGAAGTTTTGGTTTTTGTACATTAGTTTGTGGTTTTCTTTTTTTCTTTAGCTTTTGTTTTTTTTTTGCTTTTGTATCATACTAGCATATCATATCATCATGTGTCATATTGCATCTTGAGCTTCATCCTTATAGTAGCTAGATTGACACTATGCTCTTGTTGGGGATGTTATGGATATATAAGATGTGCTTTGCTTAGGCTCACTTGATCTCTTGATATGAGCTAAAAATGTTTTTTTTCAATTGTGAACTTGAATAACACTTGATGAAACTTGGAACATGTTCACCACTACTTTGTGGCAACTAGCATGTATAGGTGTGTTGAGAACCCTTTTGCTTCATATATATGCTTAGTTGCTACGGCTCATACCTTGAGTTACACACTTGCTTGAGAAACTTGAAATTGTGCTAAAACTTGAAAAAAATAAGGTATGAAAAGATCGGGATGGGTCTTTGCTGTCCCATGTCAGAGTATCGAGACAGCTCCTTATTGCACTTAAGGGTGAACTTGAGCTCTGTAATGGATACCGAGATCATTGTCTTAAGCTTCTGATTGCTTTTGGCATAGGCTTGACACGATCGATAAGTCAGGTTTTGATGGCATCGATAACCTCCCGCACATATTTGTTTGACAAACTTTTGTGATAAGCTGCATAACTCCGATAAAATTCAAAATTTGATCAAATCACAAGTTTGTCTCATGACATGATGTGTGAACTTTGTTTGGGGTAGTTCACTTTGCATACATGTGTAGCACAAGGTCGATCTCCTGTCTATATTTGCTATGTGCTCATTTGGTGGTGAACACTCTTTTAAATTGCTCAAACTTGATCAAACTTGCTAAAATGTCATATTTCATCTCATTTGGTCATTTTGAGCATTTGCTAGCACTTGTACTTATTGCTATGTATACATGACAGCATCAGCTAGAGCATTCTTTCAATCTACTTGCTATAATCTTGAAGCTTCTGCATTTGTGCATTTCTGCATTCATAGCATGTTTTGAGGGGGAGTTGTAATCCTTAGGCTCTAACTTGATAAGTGCATGTGTCAACAAGGGGGAGAGATATGTCACACTCACCATGTCAACAAGGGGATAAGTTGTTAAAAGGGGGAGAAGTCTCCATTTCGTGCATTCATTTGAGAGAGGTTGCATTTGTTCAGGGGGAGTCGCATTTGAGTTGCTTTTGCTAGATGTGTTGAGCCTTTGCCTCTTCTGGAGGGTCTAGCAGTTTTTCGACCTTTCGAGCTTTGCTAGTGGTGTTGAGCCCGTTGCCTCTTCTTGAGGGCTAGCTTTGTTTTACTTGGTTGCGTCGAGCCGTTGCCCATGTCTTTGGGGACCAAGTTTTGCTCATTTCAAATGACCCGGTTCAGCTTTTCTTTGGCTTTCGGTCATTTGGTTGAGCTCCTTATTTTCTCTTCTTCTTCTTTTTCTTTTGCTCAAGCTGTTCGTGTATTGGTGTTGACAATGCACTCATCAAGGGGGAGATTGCGAACACAAGGTTGACAAGTACCCTTGTGTGTTCGTTTTATGATGAGTGATTGTCAATGTGATCCACGAAGTAGGTTGAGTGGTGACTAACCCTACCTTGGCGAAAGCCTTGTGTGCGACATGTCTCTTGGCTTATGTTGTGCATGTGTGGAGCACGGAGGCGGTAGCCGACGGCGAGGTGAAGGTCAAGGAGGACGTGCCGTGCCGATGGACCGGAGGGGTGAAGGACGGACGTGAGGCTTGGATCGAGGGACCCGGAGGCTGGGTGACTAGCCGCGGTGGCTGACACTTGGGACATCGACAAGCGCGAGAAGACATGTGAGTGACCGTGTTGACCGTGGAGGTGACACGCGTCGGATGGCGGGGGACGCGTATGGAGTACGCTACTCGCGGAGCGGTTTGATGGTTTGGGCCTCAAAACCATCGGAGACGGGTTTACGGGTTTGGGCCTCAAAACCCGGGCGGAGATTCCGAGGAGGAACGGACGGCACGTGGCGGCATCGGGGAGGTCGCGTTGAGGCGAAGCTACCGGTGAGGAGGCGCGGTGGCCGTCGGATCAAGATGAAGACCGGGTTGGACCTTTACGCCCTTGGGCTTGATGGTTTAGCTCTTATGTATTCAGGGGCAATTAGGGGAATGTGTAATAGCCCTGATATATAGGGGATGGCAGCCCCAAGCCATCTTCACCTCTCCACCCACCTCATTTTGTTTCATCCTTCTAGGGTTTTCTTCCTCTAGTTGCTTTGCTTATGAGAGAGGTCCACTAATTGTTAAGATTAGTGTAAGAACCAAGTTTGCAAGGGAAAGGTGGTCCCGAATCCTCCTTGTTTCCTCCGGAGTTCGGAGAAGTAATCATCCTGTGTGTTCTTGATGTGTTCTTCACGAGCTCCTCCCTTCTCCCTCTAGTTCTTCCTTTGATTCGTCGTTTTTAGGTCGTTTTGATTCGTTTTTGTTGTTGGGCCTTGATCAATGATGTGAGTTGAGACATTTCACCAAAGGATTTGCATCAATTCCTCACGAGATCATAGATCGGAGCAAATCAAGAGTTAGGGTTCGTTTTTGGGGATTTTCGTGTTCCTTTGATTTACCGTTGATTGGCTTAAAATTGGATGATGATTTCTTGGGAATAGCTCATCTACTCTTTTGTGATCCTCTATGCAAAATTTGAGAACAAATCATAGAGCTTTGAGTTTCTGCGTATTTTTGGTGCTCGCTCTTTTCTGTCGAGAGTCGTCTGTTCGTGCTGTTCTTGGCGCACAGGTGCGGTCCGCGGGCGCACTGGCTCTTCCATCGGTCCTGATCGGTGTTTGATTTGTCCGTGCTAGTGTTCGTGTCTAGAACACCTGTTGCGTTCTCTGATTGAAGCACCGGCAGCGCCCGGTGGTCAGGCGCAGTAGCGTGCAGCTCCATCGCCCGTGACCTGTTTTTCCTCGTTGCTCGCCTGCTCGCTCTGTTCTCTTCATTGCTTTGATTTGTTCCAGTCTCCAGAAGCAGCAGGACAGAGACAGCAGCTACACTTCGGCAATCAAGCAGTGCATTCAATGATCAGAAAGTAGCAGCTCAGCGTGGTGTCATTTTTAGCAGCTGCACTTCGGCATCAGGTAGCCTGCTGCTGTTTTTTTTTTTTATTATTCACTTGCAAATGGAGCTACTCAGTGTTCATGTTACAGAATTTTCAGAGTAGCAGCTGACGTGTTGTTCTTGTATACATTGTCAATTCTGGTACCGTGATCACTAGTTAAATAATTATTGCATGCTTTGTCCTTAGTGCTTATTTACTCCTCTGAGCAACATCTTGTCCCTGTTTTTAATGTGTTGATTTTAACTGGTCACTAGCACATGAGCTGCACGTGTTCGAGTTTTGAGTTGATCCAGTACCTTGCTATATCTTAATGTACCAATCATTAGTTTGCTCTTCCTGTTTCGAAATATATATTTTTGCATGTGTTTCAGCTTATATAATTTCTTAGCAGGCAGCTGCATGTATACTTACTTTGGCTTGCATTAGCAAAAGTTTTTATTGCAGTATTATTTTGCTTCCGTCTTGATTTGAGAAAGTTCTTTTCAGCCAAGTTCTTTTCGGCAGAGAAATTTTTAGAGGCTCCCATTCACCCCCCTCTGGTCGCCATTTTCGGTCCTTCAGCAGTAGAACAGCATGCACATCAATATGAAGGACAGAAGGCGGCTGTGCAATATCACTGGGTTCATCATTGACACATTCTCGGAGCTGACAAAGCTGCGCACCATCAGATACGATGGTATCTGCTCTAGCCAGCCCGGTTTCGATCTTGTGTATTGCTACCATGCCATTTCCTTTGGCAAGCTCAATCCTGTCACGTACTTCACTGCTCTTCTCATGCAACTGCTCCACGTACTCCTCAATCTTCGTAATAATTTCTTCTTCCTAAAAGACAGTAATAATTAATACAGATTATAGAGGGAAAAAATAAGTATGTTCCACCCAGTGCTCTACTACACATTCTTATAAAATATATAAACTGCTAGCCTTATTATATATGTCGTATAGATATAGATGTTAGTGTACGTCCACATAGGTTGAAAGCTAATGTGGCAAGAATTTAATAAGGAAACCTAAAGAGTTAGTACCTTGTGCAATAAAAAAGTTAGGCTCAAATTATACTAGACAAGGAACAAAAAAATATGCATCAAGGGATAGTATTCTTAGCGTGTTTCTCTTACCTTGTCTATCTCCTTTTGGAAATAGCTACACACACCCAACATTGGCGTCAAGCAAATTAATTGATTCTCTGAAGTCATAATACCTGGTTTTCAGGAGGCATGTCGCAACTTCTTTTTTTTTTTGCGAAGGGGCCCTTCTTCATTGTCGAGACTGCAGTCTATGCTATTCAAACTAAGCATCTTGATAATTTTCCCCATAGTGGGCCTTTCATTTCGTTCTCTTTTAATGCAGTCTTTACCTATTTCAAGACAACTTCTTATCTGTTGGCAATCTATTGATGATAGTTCTTCTGCCGACCTGTTTCTCCATTTGTTAATTATCTGGAAATATAACAAAAGTTTGATACTATGCAGTGGTAAAACAAAAAAGATAATTAAATGGGACTGTCAGATACATTGAATGTGTAAAAGAACAGTTTCTTACTTGTTCGATATCAGGATCAGCTTTGCAACCTGTTATGATCTCTATGATTACTACACCCAAACTGTATATGTCCGCCTTAGTTGATATTTTACCTTCATTTACATATTCTGGTGCTATGTAACCACTGCATCACAACATAACTTCAAAGGGTTAAGCAAAAGCAAGCTTGAAAGAAAAAAAGGTTTTGTAAGCAATATAGTATCAATAGATTAGTAACTTACAGTGTTCCTTCAACGGGGCAAGTTTGAGTTTTCTTATCATCAAGGAGTTTTGATAGACCAAAATCTGCAACTTTTGGCACCATATTTTCATCGAGCAATATGTTAGCAGGTTTTAGGTCCGAGTGAATGATGAAAGAATTAGTATTTTGAGGTCTACATTCCTCATGAAGGTAATGTAAACCACAGCAAACCCCCTTAATTATTTTGTAGCATGTGCGCCAATCAAGTCCATAAGATTCATCTGCAATTAAACAACAACTCATAAATCTCATTTCCCTTTTTTGGGAAATTTTGCAATGGAGAGATATGACTTCTTGACACCGCAAATGGTTCCTCGCAAATTTGGCCACAAACGATGTGAAATGGTCAATTCCACATAAGTTGGATGCACCACATCAAAATTTCCCAATCCTCAAACCACCAAAATAGCTACACACTACCCCAAATTCATGGATCATTGCCGGAAGCGGGGCTGGTAGAGGGTAGTAATCGGTAGTGATGGGATGAAGGTATCACTGCCGGGTCACAAATCGGCAACGATAGGTACTTATTGTTGTGATAGGATGAAGGTCACTATTGGATCAAGACTCCACCTGGCAGTGATAATTTGAGAGTTTCATACCCACCTTAAACCAAGGAGATCATGTCCATGAGCATTTGGAGATGGGAAAAGATCCCTCCTTTTGGATGGGTGTGTTCAGGTTGGGAGGGAAGAGAAAGAAGGGGCTGTGGTTTTATACTATGGCATATCATTGCCAGTAGAGGCCTGCGGTGATCACCGGAGCATCTGGTGCACTCTTGTGCACTGTATGTTGGCTGAGCGAGCGGGAAAGTTCAAAAGGCGTCATCAGATCATCCGGTGGAGTCATCGGATGGGTCCACCAGCCCTTACAGAGAGGTGTTTCTCGGGTGAGTTGGAAGTAAGGGCACCAGATCGTCCAATGCTACCACCAGACTATGCGTCAGAGCTTCTTATAGAGGCATCTAATCGTGCAAGTGAGGCAGCGATTTAAGGCACCAGACCGCCGGGTGCTACACTGGATGACTCACCGGAGTATCCAATGGATGTGTTAACTTTCGGACAGTTATTGTTGGAGAATCTTCCGGTGACTTGTCCGGTGCATCCACTAGATCATCCGGTGAGTACGTTTTCAACGCAGTGAGAAGTAGCAATGACTCTATTTGTGTGGTGGCAATATATAATTGTGTTGGCTGGTCATTTTAGACCTCTTGCCACCTTGTGATCATATAGCACACATCTAGAGCTAAGATTAACCTCTGCACACCTTGCTTGCTAGTGATTGCATTCTAAGTGAGATTGGAGTCATTCTAGTGCTTGGGCTTTGCGAGATTGCTTGAGTGGCACTAGGGATCGGATTTGCTGAGAGCTAGCTTGTGACTCTTGGTGATTGTTTTCACCTAGACGTCTTGGAGCAAGGACTCCATCGAGCACTCAAATTAAAGATTGTGTGGTACTCCAGAGGAGGATTTGTGAGGGGCTCTTGTGCTCATCCCCACTGGCAAGGCAAATAGCAACTCTAGTGGAATAGAGGCTTGAAGAGTGCCTTGTGATCGAGTCCGACCTAGAGATCAAGCCCTTGGTGGAAGAGGCAACCATCCTTGGTTGAGACTTGATAGAGAGGCGGCGATCCTAGGAGTTGCCTCAAGACGTCGATTGCCGACAAGTAATCAACCATAGGGATAAATATTTGTCTCTCTTGTTGTTTGCATTCCTCTACTCTTGTTTCATTTGAACTATTACTTTCCCAGAGTAGATACTTATTAGCTTGGCTAGCTTAATCACTAGACTTGTGTAGGCTTTCAGCCTAGGCTTGCAAAACCTAGCTAGAAGTAGTGCTTATTAGGGCCTCCTTTTGTGTTAACCTTGTTGCCTAAGTGTTGTTCTTTGTTTAAATTTTAATTAGGATATTAACCCCACTCTAGGCATCCAAAGATCCCTTTCAACAATCCAAATGCTAATTCTTGTCGTGGCAAAATTGTGTTCCTACTTTTTTTTATTAATCAAAAGGCGTCTAGTTTTTGCCCAAATCTAATTTTTTTTCTATCAATAGTAAATGGTATTTGCTGATAGAATGTGGTCACAAAATGCACGATTTTGAAATCCCAATAGTTTAAAAAAGAGGAGAGGCTCTATTGCCATACCTTTAAGATGTTTATCAAGGCTGCCCATTGTCAGATACTCAAAGCAATGCAAAGCAACATCTTCGGTGACTCCGCAATAATGTAATTTTCATTGTGCTGTACAATTATTCTACTGGCATTGAAACAATAGCCTACACATCGTACTATATTGGGGTGCCTGAGACTCATAAGAGGAAACACCTCATTCGTAAACTGCACCTCCTGAACAACTGGATTTGTTAACGGTTTAAACTTCTTCACGGCAATCATTTTCCCACTTTGAAGCTCTCCCTGTTTACACTCTAATATTAGCATGCATGGATATGATTTCGGGATAAATAAGGCTGATTACATAAATTTGCGAGGAGGGAAAGATATTATGATTTAATCTTACCTTATAAACCACACCAAACCCACCTTCACCGAGTAATCGCTTGTCAGAGAAATCATCTGTGATCCTCTTCAAATATTCAAATTGCATAGCTCTTGGCTTTGAATTGGGATCTTGTAATATGCGCTCCATCATATCATCACTGCTACACTCACTATCGTCCATTCTTTTATAAAAAAATCTCTGACGACACAAATAGTTTCACATAATAGGAAACATCTGCTTGTCTTCCACAAAGTAGATATAGTGCTTCAACAAGTAGGGTGGTTGTTTACATGTGAATGAAAGATTTGTGCCGAACAACAATACTGTGCAACAGAAGATAAAATAAATAGTGTGAGCATGTTGATACCCAAATAGCCAAATTGTCAAATGTTTTATTGCATTCGCCCAATGAGATATAATTTAGGTGATGAGTGTACAGGTTAGGAGTTCCATCGCTTTTTCTTTTCAAGTCACCACCTTTGGCTTGCCTAAGCATTACAACCTAGTGTGTTATGTTGTATTGAATGAACTTCTCAGTGCAGTGAGTACCAAGGACTAATCTTTAATAAACTTTGCAAGTTTAGTACTTCCTCCGTTTGGAAATGGTAAATCCTATTTTGATGAGGAAAAAGTCATACAAATAGATTTGACCTTTAATTTCTTTCTCATCTGCTATTGAATCAATATCATCTTAGAAACACTTCAAATACAAATCTATTTGGGCAAGTTTTATGTCATATATAAACTTGTATAGATTTGATTAATTCTTGGTCAAAATTTGTTAAACTTAACTTTTCCCTGTATAAAATATGAATATGATTATTATTCTGGGATGCAGGGTGTACTCGAATCGAGCGTGAATTTGAAATATAAGTTTGTATGCACGGAATAATTTAGTGCTTTGATCTAGAAAGCTAAGAAAGGTGGTGACTTTTGGATCACGGCAGAACAGAAATATAGAGAGCATTGACATCCAAAAGCATGAAGAGTGTTGCTCCAAGGTAAAAGCGTTCTTAACTAGAAGCAGGCTGCTGGAACACACATATATTATCATCTTAGAAACACTTCAAAAACAAATCTATTTGGGCAAGTTTTATGTCCTATATAAACTTGTATGTAATTTGACTAATTGTTGGTCAAAATTTGTAAAATTGAACTTGCCTGCCCAAAGTGGTGAGACGTGGTCGACCGTCGTTAGTTTTGAAGCAGGCGGCCGCTCCCAGTGCCGGCGGCCACCCCGGCCTTGCCGCCCACCCCCCAGCGCCGATGCCACCCCCCCAAGCCCCGCCGCCGCGCCGCTTGCCACTCCGGCTGCGCCGCCCACCGTTTCTGCGCTCGCTCTCCCGTCGATCCCCCTTTTTGCCCCGGCCCCTGCTCTCTGGTCGGGGAGCTCCGGTGTTAGATCCCGCCCTCTCGGGCGCGGATCGGGCGTTGGCCGCCCCGGATCTACACCCCCCCTTCCTCGTCGGTTTGGTGCCATGGAGGGTGGATCCGCCTCGCGATACTCCTGGGTGGATGAAGTCGATGGGGAAGTGCGGGCCGCGTCCGCGGGTCTTAACCCCAATGCGGCCCCCTTCTATGGTGCCCCCTCGCCGGCCGACTCCGGTCCGGTCGGCCCCGGCCTGGCCACGACGCCATACTACGGCGGCTCTCCTATTGAGGGCTTCGGCGGCCACCTCTCCTTCTCTGACTCGGAAGCCTCCTTCGGGTTGGAGGAAGGTTCTGAGGCTGCCTCTCCACGGCCGGAGGACAAGGGGAAGACGGTGGTTCAGGGGGGCGCCCGGCGCCGACGCCACCGACGCCGTCGCCGTCGTGCTGGGATTGTGGGCGGATTCATGGCTGCGGCACACCGTTCCCACCCGCCGGTTGAAGGCCTCTCTCAGGACTCCCGGCAATGTGGGAGTGATGACCGGCGCCGCCGGCAGCCCCCGGCCGCCCACCCGGCGCGTGCTTCCGGCGTCCCTGATGCCGACGGCTTCCACTGCGTCCAGAGCAGGAAGCAGTGGCGCAGGCGTGCCTCTTCCAGGCCTTCCAGGCCAATGCCGCCGCACTTAGTGGGCAAATGCTTCAACTGCAGGAGCGAACAGCATGTCAAGGCCCAATGCTCCTCACCGCCGTGTTGCACCAATTGTGGGAGCGAATGCCATCGCCTGCGGGGCTGCCCATTCCCCCCTTGGTGTCGGGCCACTCGACGAAGCGGCGCCACTCGTGGAAGCAGCGCCGTTCCCCGTATGCGGCGGCCGCGCACCGTCAGCAGGCGCCCAGACAGCCGTCCTTGCGGAGTGGGCGCTCACGGGGCTCCGTTGACACGATATCCGGCCGCTACGTCTCTACGGGGCGATCTACTTCGTTGCCACAGTGCTGCGCCCCTTCGTCGCAGCCGGCCGATGTACCGCCACGTGAAGCGCCTGGCCTAGTGCGGGAGCTGCCGGTCGACCTGGTAGTGGTGCTTCGCTCTGCGGAGCTGGAGGCGGCGGAGCAGGACCTTGCCCGGGCTCTGGTGGCTGTCATTGCCGACACCAGGCCCCATGTGTCCCCCGCCATGGTCCGTGCCTACCTTGAGGAGCGCTTCGGCATCAGGGATGCGTCTGTGCGTCGGCATGAACCTGAAGATTTCATTGTAAGATTTACGAACTGCGACGACATGTTAAGGGTGTTGCATACCATTCCTCCTCATTTGGCATCCATGGAGACGGACGTCCTTAGCCACGGCAGAGTCCTTCCGGTTCAGGGTTCTGGTGGCATTGCAACGCGTCCCGCTGCACGCGCGTTCGTCGAGCGTAGCGCAGGCCATCTTGGGGCGGGCGTGTGCCAAAATCGAACCAGCCCCGCTGGATGTCGCCCCCGACGACGACGATCGGGAATTTTTCGTGGCGGCCTGGTGCCTGGGCCCCCGGCTCATCCCAGAAGAGAAATCCATCTTCATCCCTGAGCCTGGAGCGGTTGTTCCGGGGGATGCGCTGTACCTTGACGCTGGGGAAACTGTACTGGACAGCTTACCGCATCGTGGAGGTTCAAGATTGGAATCCGCCGCCGGCCTCTATTAATGACCGGCGCGATGACTCGGAACATGGACAGTAACCACTATATAACCACAACCGTTACCACCCTGGTTTGGATGATGGTGGCCATTGGCAGCGTAGACCACGGTCGACCCGTTGGGCTGGTGCCTCTGCTGCTGATCCGTATCTTGGCGGGCGGCGGGGTACTACGTTTATGCCGCGCCGCACTGTGCTCGTCGGTACAGTTACCTGCCCTGTAAACGCGGCCGAGCGCCAACACCATGTCTTCGGCCGTGTAAGACAGTTGACTCAGGATGTGGCGCCTGCTCCCTCCGTGGTGGCAGCGGACGTGCCCCCTGTCATGGCTAACAATGCTCCCAATGATGAAGATGTTCACATGGCTAACAATACTCCCGGTGATGATGATGATGATGTTGTATTCCTGGACCGCCGTGATGACGGATTTGTTGTGCGTGGGATGATTGCCGAGTTCCTTCTGGAAGACCAATCACTGCATACGAGTGGTGAGCCTGCTACCTCCCCAGGGCCCTATCGGTTGAGGTGCCACTGGACCCACCACGCGTTGATGTCGGTTCTCCCAGCCCTGCTCTGGTAGAGAACGACAGCCTGCCGGGGCCTTCTTCTGTGCACGTCCGTGTTGTGCTGCGCCGCCGGTATCTGAACCTACTGTGGAGACTGTGGATGCGGATGCCTCGCGACACGATCAGGCTGAGGCGGCTGCGGCCATGAATTTCCCGAAGTTTCTGGCGGAGGTGGCTGTGGTCGCTAACGATTCGCAGCAACAACAGAATGAGGCGGCAGGAGGCGGGGCCGGATCATGGCAGGCTGAGGCCGTTGCTGCAGCGGCCGCGAACGGCTTGCACGTCAGAGTTGAGGCCGCAGAAGCCGCGGACGGCTCGCAGCATATCTTGGCAGGGGCGGCTGTGGCCTTGCAACATGATCGGGACAATACGGAAGGGACCGTGACCGGCTCGGAAACTTTGGCCATGGACGGGGCTGAGGCGGCGGTGGCCGCGGACAGCCCACACCAAGTGCATGCTGAGGCGACCCTAAATTCTGAAGGCCCCCAACACATCTTGGCGGCGGCGGCAGTGGCCGCGACCGCCTCGCAGCTATGTGTGGCCGAGGCATCCGCGGACCAGCCCATGGCGCTCCCGGACTTCATCAACTCCCTCCGGCTACCTCTGCAAGAGCCGCTCGTTGACACCACACCGATTCGCCGTATTTCCCGCAGGGTCAGCCCGCCCCTCGTGCCGCGTCGGAGCATCCGCCTTGCCGCTCTGACTCGCCACCGGGACCCAAGGCCAGAAATCCAGGCCAAGAAGGTTCTGCTGCGTAAATGGCGACCAGCAACGGATCCGCCCTCGCCGGAACTTCCAGACTACACCTACTCTGACAAGTTCCATCGTGCATTCAGAGAACCGAACTCCAACACCAAGCGCACCGCTTTGAGGGAACTGTTCCCGGGACGTCGTCGGCGGGCTGCCACGCCGGCTGTCGTGGCCTGATCTTCAGGCCTCCTATGTCGCTCAACTGTTGCCCATGAATTACGACCAGTTCCTTGTTTGGAATGCCCGTGGGCTAAACAGCCGGGCACGTCGTACTGCGGTGAAGGACATCATCGTCCTAGAGCATGTCTCGGTGGTCTGTCTCCAAGAGACCAAAGTGGCGGCATTCTCTCAAAACATGCTGAATGAATTAATGGGGACTGATTTCGACTACTCCTTCCTGCCATCTGTGGGGGTCGCTGGGGGTGTGCTAATCGGCTGGCGTCGGGACCTATGGCGGGGTTCCAGCCATTCTGTAGGGGCGCACTCTGTCACGGTGCATCTGGACCCGGTCGACCCAACTATTGGCGGGGCCTGCTGGCTCACGTCCGTCTACGGCCCAACAGATCACGCACTCAAGGAGGCCTTCCTCAACGAGCTCGAAGGCTTGGCCTCTTCCTGTTCAGGGGCCTGGCTCATCTGCGGCGATTTTAATTTAATCTACCAGGCCCAAGACAAGAGCAACGGCAGGCTGAACCGCCGCCTTATGCAACGTTTTAGTCGCACAATCGACACGCTTCAGCTTGCGGAACTCCATTTGAATGGCCGCCTCTATACGTGGAGCAATGAGCGGAATAGCCCGACATTGGAACGGATTGATCGCGTCTTCGCTACGGTGCAGTGGCTAGAGGACCACCCTTTCCACAGGCTGCATTGTCGTTCCACGGACTGCTCTGACCACGCACCACTGCTCCTTGTGCTCAGCACAGAACCTTGGGCCCAACCACGATTCCGCTTTGAGTCTTTCTGGCCATCGGTGGATGGATTTCTGGACGTGGTCGCCAACTCTTGGACCTGCACTCTCCATGTGGATGCGTGCCGGGCTTTGGATCAAAGGCTGCGCAACGTAGCCAAGGCACTTCAGTGCTGGAGCGCACAACAGATTGGAAGCGTCCGGTTTCAGCTTGCGGCGGCACGGGTCATCATCTATGAACTTGATGTTGCGCAGGAAACCAGACAGCTGTCCGCGGAAGAGCTTGAGCTGCGCCGTGAACTCAAGGCAAACACACTCGGTCTAGCATCGCTGGCTAGGACCATCGCCAGACAAAAATCGCGGATACGCTATCTGCGAGATGGGGACGCCAATACCAAATTCTTCCATCTACAGGCCTGTCACCGTAAGCGCAAGAGCTATATCCCATCGTTGTTGCATGAAGGGCGCACCTTCACTTCTGAGGAGGCCAAATCTGAAGCGGTGTTTGACTATTATAATAGTTTGCTTGGGACGCTGTTCCATCGCCTCCACCGTATTGATCTGCATCGCCTCAACTTGCCTAGGCTCGATCTGCAAGTGCTTGCCGCGCCTTTTACTGAAGCCGAGATCACGAAGATCGTACATGAATGCCCTCCAGACCGGGTGCCTGGGCCGGACGGATTCACCGCCAGGTTCTACCGCTCCGCATGGCCTGTAATCAAAGATGATATATGTGCCACCTTCCATGCCTTATGGCAGCAGGATTGGAGGAGCTTCTACCTCCTCAATGATGCCTCGATGGTGCTGCTACGAAAGAAAGAAACCCCGGCCGGCCTCAAAGACTATAGGCCCATCAGTCTAATCCATAGCTTCGGCAAGCTTGTGACGTAGGGTCTTGCGATGTGACTCGCACAGTTCATGGACGGGTTGGTGAGGCATAATCAGACTGCGTTCATAAAAGGAAGGCGGATCCACGACAACTTCCGTTCGGTACAGCTTTACTGTCGTTGGCTGCACTCTAGGCAGCACGCGTGCATTCTGCTCAAGATCGACATTGCGAAGGCCTTCGACTCCGTAGCCTGGCCATTTCTCCTTGAGGTCCTGGAGCATATGGGATTCCTGTTGAGCTGGAGGAACTGGGTTGCGGCAATTCTCTCGTCGGCAAGCACCAAGGTATTGGTGAACGGACGTCTTGGCCGTCGCATTTGCCACACATGTGGCTTGCGCCAAGGTGACCCATTGTCCCCGCTGCTATTCGTCTTGGTCATGGAGGTACTCAACGCCATGGTGGCGGAAGCGGACCGTGTGGGACTGCTCTCTCCTCTACCTGGGAATGGGACTGGCCAACGCATGTCCCTGTATGCGGATGATTTGGTCATTTTCCTTGCACCCAAGCCGGAAGACTTCACTTGTGTTCGGGCCATCCTGGACTTGTTTGCTGGTGCCTCTGGGTTGATCAACAACCTTGACAAGTGTCTTATCTCACCCATCTGCTGCTCCGAGGAAGACATTGCTCTCATCCGTCAGGCCTTCCCCTGCCAGCTTGCGCCGTTCCCGTGCCGCTACCTGGGCGCGCCGCTAACAATGGGGAGGATGCTCCGCTCTGAGGAACAGCAGCTTGTGGATGCTATCGCGCGCCGGATCCCAACATGGAAGGGTAACCTCCTCAACACCGTTGGGAGGACGACGCTGACGCGTGCGACGCTCTCAGCCATACCGGTGCATGTGTCCATCACGTGCTGCCTGTCGCCTTGGGCCACCAGGCAGATAGACAAATGTCGCCGAGCATTCCTATGGACAGGCTCCGACGCCGTCGTTGGAGGAAAATGTAAGATCTCGTGGTCGGTGGTGTGTTCCCCTAAGTGCTACGGCGGCTTGGGCATTCCCGACATCAGGATACTCGGTTATGCGTTGAGGCTGCGTTGGGAATGGCAAAAAAGATTGCCCGACGCTCCAGCTTGGATGAAACTACCAGCCAAGCCGGAGAAGATGATCACTACCATGTTCGCCAGCTCTGTGCACATCCAGCTAGGGGATGGATCCTCGGCCTTCTTCTGGTCCGACGCATGGTTGCCGGACGGACACATCAGGTCCTTTGCGCCCCACCTATTCCAGGCCGTCGGCAAGAGATTCCTCAAGGTCTCCGTAAAGGACGCGCTCTTCCAGCGTCGTTGGGTGCGACACATCACTGGTGCCCGCACAGCGCCGGTCTTATATGAATACGTCAACCTCTGGGAGAAGATGGAGTCCGTCGAGCTCAGACCGTCCGTGGGTGATTGGTTTATCTGGAAGTGGACACCCGATGGCTCTTACTCGGCTTCATCGGCCTACCGTTCGTTCTTCTTGGGTATGTCTTCTTGCTCGGAGCCAAGGAGCTTTGGAAAGCTTCGGCGCCTCCGAAGGTCAAATTTTTTTTCTGGCTCGCGCTGCATGGCCGTATCTGGACGGCGGACCGCAGGATGAGGCACGGCCTGCAGGACTCCGCTGCATGCGCACTTTGTGATCAAGACGACGAGACGGTCGACCACCTCCTGGTGGGCTGCGCTTACGCAAGAGAGCTTTGGTACCGCTTGCTGCGCCCGGGCGGTTGGGATCCGCTGGTGCCTACACCAGGATCCTCGTTAGCTGCCTGGAGGATGGATTCCAGGTCGCTACTTCCCGCGAATTTGAGGCGGAGCTTCGACTCAGTTCTGCTCCTTGTTTCGTGGGTGCTCTGGAAAGAACACAATGCCCGGGTCTTCGACAACAGGCGTTGCTCGGCTCAGCAGGCCATGCGAGCGCTGCTAGAAGAAGCCGACGACTAGATCAGTGCCGGTTTCATGGCGATCGCCGAGTTCTTGATTGTTGCTAGTTAAGGGCGTTCCTGATTGCCACCTATAGCGCTTCATTGTCAAGATGTAGTCCAGTAAGCTAGCCTGCGGTGTGTGCGTGTGTCGGTGAACTTTGCTATCCTGGTACCTCACCCGGATATTGCTTATTAGATTTGTGCTTCTTCTTCTTAATGAAATACACATGAAGTCGCGTTCTAGAAAAAAAATTGAACTTTTCCCTCTACAAAATATGATTATCATTCTCAGACGCAGGGAGTACTCGACTCCAGCGTGAATCTGAAAATATAAGTTTGTATGCACGTAATAATTTAGTGCTTTGATCTAGAAAGCTAAGAAAGGTGGTGACTTTTGGATCTCGGCAGGACAGAAATATAGAGAGCATTGACTTTTGGATCTAGAAAACGTGAAGAGTGTTTGCTCCAAGGTAGAAGCGTTCTTAACTAGAAGGAGGGTGCTGGAACACACATATAGTATATAGGACAGGATCCCTGGAGGATAAGATTACAACTAACCTGGAGAAGAACTTCATCAGGCTTCAAGAGACTATGCTCGCTAGCTAGTCGATGAATTCCGTGAGACAGGAGTAGGCCTTACCGCATCGATCATGTCAAAAGGGATCCTGTGATAGATCCTGGAAAACAATAGGGAAGCATCCGAGAGAAGAAGACTACAACTAACCCGTACGACTTCAAACTTCAGTAGATGCTGCTCCTGAGTCCTGATAAGCACCGAATCATCCTGCTAGATCAGGCGAGAGGCGATGAAGCAACCAAGGAGAGGCGGAAGTTGTGCTAGCTTTCCAGGAAGCTGGTAAAATCAGCACTTTTCTTTTGAGGTTTCTAACCACAACAAGATGCGCACTAGAGGAGAGAGCAAATCATTTGCGTGCAAATAGCGCATCCATCTGCTCATCACCCACAAAAAAAAAGCAAGAGATTCCCAGTGACCCACCACCCAAGGCCCAAGGGTTGCGAAAATGCGCCACGCTATGATCAAAGTAGCCGGTTGGGTAGCTGTGTGTAGTATGATCGATGCCAACACAGATTATTATATGTTGATCAATCATCAACCTTTATACTTTATTACTCTGTCCCTGTCCTGTTCGGCTGTTCGCGCACTCTGTTTGGGGATGTTTGTTATTAGCGGTGTTAGCCCGCAGCAGCTGGCTCTGTTCATCAGCGACCGGGCTGCTAAATGGAAGCAACGGGGAAGTTTCGTGCACTGGTTGAATGAGACGCCAACACCAGATTTTTCCAAACAAGAGCGTCAGTAAGGCGACGGCGCGGAACGGAAGACGGCAGCGGCGATTTCACCAGGACCTGGGCTACCATGGGCCTTGAGTTTTTGCGGCATGTGTGTCATCATATCGTTGGATCAGCAGCGGACGGTACAGATGACCTGACTGCAGGGTGAAGTCGAGCTAAGGCCTTGTTTAGATTCCAAAATTCATCCTCAAATTACACTATGTAAAAAAAGATTTCCCATCACATCAAAACCGGCACATGCATGGAGTACTAAATGTAGATAAAATTAAAAACTAATTGCACAGTTTTGTTGTACTTTGCGAGACGAATATTTTGAGCCTAATTAATCAAGATTTAGATAATTATTACCACAAAAATATAAAAATGCTACAGTGTTCGGGGGTGGCACTGTGCAAACTTTGCCACCTCCGATTCAGGCATCTAAACGAGGTCTAAGCGACTGCAAAGGATCTGATTCCGTCCTATTTGCGCACTCTGTTCAGCGATGTTTATTACTGGTGACAATAAACGGATAAACAAGTACGTACCACTCTGTTCAGCAATGTTTATTTGCACCATACAATGCGAGAAAGTACTTTTTCTATGAAAACCAAGTGAAATGACCATCTATAGTATTATTAATTATTAATAAATAAAATGGTATTGCTTCAAAAAAATGATTTTTGCTTACTTTCTTTCAGAAAATTTAACTAGGGATAAATAGTTGAAACATAACAATAACAACGCTTTTTTATATTTGGGCTTTGCTAAGGTACATTGAAATGACCGGAGCTGTCCACTTAATTGGAGTTGGATAGCAGTACAAAGTTTGAAATGCACTAGTATAAAGTTTTGAATTACAAAGTTTCAAAATTAGGAGTACAAAGTTAATTAAGATGCTAGTACAAGTTTGGTTGGGCTGGTGTTCTGAACATGAATGTATGGAATTTTTAACTATTTACCACTTTTATTTATGGGAGGAGGAAAATGCATGGCCTCTCCTTTAACTTGGCACGAGGCATCATCTAGATCCCTCTACTCTTAAAATGCTATTTCTGAGTTCATGAACTTGACTTCAGGTGTCATCTAGGTCTAAACGGGATTTCTAAGTTCATGAACTTGACTTCAGGTGTCATCTAGGTCCAAACGGGTCCTAACCGCTCTGTATGTTGGCGTGCCATGCTGATTGTTTATGATGTGGCCCTTACATATGGGACCCACATGTGGAATATATATATATTTCTATTTTTTCTTGTCACTTTTTTTCTCAATTTTCGTTCCTCTGTTCGCACAACCCGCGGCGATGGCAGTACAATCAGCAAGTGCCGAAGACGAATTGACTTCCGGGCACAAATTAACCGCGTCGCCGGCGAACGGACTCGTGTTGGACGGACGATCAAGAGAAAAATGAAGACAAAACATGAACAAGACGAACTACAACTTGGCGAAGAAAGCTACAGTAGAGGAAGGGCTGGCGCCATGGCCCAACTTACCCATTCCTTCCCACGAGTAAATGCAAATGCTAACATCCAGCGGTGTTTTCAGCCACAATAAATCAGCGAACAGTACTTTTAGCCATAATAAACCAGCGAAACGAACACGAACAGGGTGCTAATTCGTTTTACCGGCTGATACTTGACTGACTGAAGAGGAAATAAAGGAACTTGATGTGCTTGCTTGCCCGCGAGGACGCAGCTCGGCGTCAAGCAGCTAGCTAGCTAATCAAAAGACAGACACACAAAGGAGCTTACTAGAGCTTGATGCTGGGTCGGATAATACCCTTGATTATTCCGACTGACCTAGGAGTACTCGTGGACAAAACGAACGAAACGGACGGACGCAGCATCAGATGAGATGAGATCAGTTGGCGTTGCCACTGCCGTCGCCATGGCCAGCAGCAGGAGGAGGAGCATAGCCCAGCAAGGTAAGGCGTGTGGTGAGTTCCCGCCAACGGGCCTCCCTCCGGGCAAACAACTTTTCTGCGGCCGCCAACTGCTCAGGCTTGGCGGCCTTCTGCAGCTCCGCCGCCGACAAGCCTGTCTGTCAATCCCAGTTCATAGAAGGCGATGGAGTCTGCCACCACCTCCCGGGCTTGGCCCCTCTCGGTGGCGTGGAAAAGAACCACCTAGCATTCACGACCCACGAGGTCACACCACCACCTCCGACTCCAACTCCGCAGACTCCGCCGACTCCAACACCAGCGGCTCCGTCTCACCGGTCATGAGGGTCAAGATCAAGATGTGCTACGCATCCGCGAGTGGGATGCTCGGCATCAGGAAGACTCCTCCCGCACGTCGTCGAAGAGGCGGCGACGGCACGCTGCAGGGCTTGGAAGGAGGAGACCTTTGATCCACTAGGACCTGCGGTGGACCTCGGCGGGGAGGTGGGCGTCGACGGCGCGCAGCTCGTGCTCCGCGACCTCACGAAGGCATGGCGGCAGCAGATTGAACTCGTGCATGCCGACCATGGTCTGCAGAGCCGGCGGACGGCGCGGCTCTTGGTTGGTGGCGAGAAGAGGTGGAGAGCGGAGAGTCGGCTATTGGCCTGCCGATAGGGTCCTGTCGGCCCGCCGATTGCCGACAAGTACCTTTACAATTATTCAATAAATACTATTATTTTAAAAAGCATCCGCAGACGAGTACCAGCGCGAGTAGCAGGCTTTTGAACAGCGGCTTGTTTAGATGCATCCAAAGTTAAAATTTTTTCACTCTGTCACATTAATTTTTAGCCGCTTGCATGAAGTATTAAATATAGGTAAAAAATGACTAATTACACAGTTTAGTTGAAAATCACGAGATGAATCTTTTAAACCTAGTTGGTTCACGATTAGACAATATTTGCTAAATAAGATGAAAGTGATACTATTTATTAGGTTAAAAAAATTTGCAAAGTGAACCCGGCCTAGTTCTGTTTTCACGCGAACATTTCACCACCCCTACTCACGGGCTCACAGCTGTAGCTGTAGCTGTAGCCTGCCGTCAGTAGGCCGTAGCCTTGCTGCATGCATGTCGGCAATGGCATTGCCGCATTGCATCTGCTCTCCTGGGCCTTGTATATCGCCGACTCGGGTGGCCGATTTTGTACAGTGCCACCTTTGAGTACTGTAATACTTTTGTTTTTTAGTGCTAATAACTGTCCAAATCTTGATTAATTATGTTCAAAATGTTCATCTCGCAAAGTACAACAAAATTATTTAATTAGTTTTTAATTTTATCTACATTTAGTACTCCATGCATATGCCAGCATTTTGATATAATGGAAAATCTTCTTTTTGCATAGTAGAATTTAGGGGTGAATTTTGGTATCTAAACAAGACCGTTGTGTTTGCACGGTCAACGAGGACTTTGCTTGGGCCTTGTTTAGTTTCCCAATTCTCCCCTAAATTCCACTATGTAAAAAGAAGATTTCTCGTCACATCAAAATATCGGTAAATGCAGGGAGTACTAAATATTGATGAAATCAAAAACTAATTGCACAGTTTTATTGTACTTTGCGAGACGAATATTTTAAGCCTAGTTAGTCAAAATTTGGATAATTTTTACCAAATACAAACGAAATCCTACAGAAATTCTAATACAGTATTTTTCTCCCCTATTCTGTGAACTAAACGAGGCCTTGCCCTCTCTTGTCTTTTCATCTGAGCAAGCATACAGTATATGCCTGTGCTGCTACAGCACTGTACGTCTGGGTCTGGGTACCCGAAGCAAAATCAGAAGCCCCTGGTCCTCGCCAGTCAGTCGCTCCTGTCCTCCCTCCGAGAATGGCCCCTTTTTTAATGAAGGGGTCGTTTAGTTGGTGAAAAGTTTGGGTTCGGTTACGGTAGCATTTTTTGTTTTATTTGACAAAATTTATCTAATTATGGACTAACTAGGTTCAAAAGATTCGTTTCGACATTTACAGACAAACTGTGCAATTAGTTATTTTTTTACCTACATTTAATGTTCCATGCATGCGTCCAAAGATTCGATGTGACGAGTACTGCGCAAACTTTTTTGGGTTAGGGGAGTAACAGGCTCGAAATAGGAGGAGTTTTTAGCCTCTACTGGAATTTTATTAATATATATATAAAAAAGGAGTACAAATTCTTAAAAAAAACAAAACAACAAAATAAATAAAATACATAAAAGGTGAGGAAGAATGTAGCTAGGATTATAGGAGTACAAAGTTGTCTACCCATTGATCTATAAAAGGATGTAAGCTTGTCTTTGCTCTTAGTATAACTAGGACAAATTCCTTTCTAAAAAGACATTTCTACATCTTTGAACGGAGTGAGCCAAATTTCTGAAAATGATATCATTTCTCATCATCCAGATCGACCAACACATTGTGATGATAATTTTCATGAAGAAAGGAACATGTAATTGATCCTTGAGGTTCTCCAAAACAATTGTGATATCCTCTGAATTGGGTACCAGTTTTGTCTCCCCCTCTTTCATCTTTCCAGAAACTTGTTTTTCTTCAAGCTCCTTGGTAATCTCCTCCTCACTTTCTTCATTTAAAACATCCTCATTCATATTAGATGTAGCCCCCTCTGTGAAATTCATCACTGGCCCCAGCTGTTGAGTTCTCTCTTCAATTTTCTTTTCCAACAATGCCATATGTGCTCTTTGTTCATTCTCTTCTTGATCAGCTAGCTCTTTCTCATACGGTTCCATCTCTGCTTTCTCCTGTTCTGTGAGCTCATAATCTCCATCATAATCCACTAGCTCTTCATCCATTTCCTCACTTCTTATGGTCTGATCAACCCCCTGTACCAAGGTATCAGTTTGTGTAAAGTTTTGCTATATGTCAGGATCTTTTTCTATAGAGTCAATATTTAGAACATCAGAATTTCCCCCTGCAGACTTCCCATCTCCATATTTTCCTTTTCAATCACTACCTTCTCTCCATCTGTAACACTCTGTTGAGTCATAACCTGATTATCTCTAGAAGTTATTGTTGCTTCTTCTCCCCTACTGGTATTGACCTTTTCACCTTTTTGCTCCCCCTCAGTCAGAGTTTGTAGGGTAATCTGAAGAATATTTGCTTTTTGTTGGAAATTTCCTCCTCTATTTATATCTGAGGTATGCCCCATATCTTGTTTGTTTTGCTTTTGCCGAGGTCTGTGTTTGTCATGTGGTTCCTCCTCCTCCTCCTCTTCTTCCTCATCAGCCTTATCGCTATGTCTATCAAATTTTAAAGCATTTGTTGCTTTGTCAAACTGATCTTTGCCTGTTTCAACCACCCATTTAATCCTATGACTATCTCCATTAAAGTATACCTGTGTTTCTCCCTTTACCTCCCTTGAATCTCTACAGCCTATCTTAATTCTCACGGCCCCATGCCCTTTCAGACTTGCCATATCTACTTCCTCAGGGTCTCCAACTAGATGAGCAACTTCCATAGCCACCTCAGGGTATAAAGCATAGTCAGGGAAATTATAAGCTCTCACCCAGACCACCTCTAAACAGCCATCGGCACCAGGGTTCAATTCAGCAGGTCTCACTTGAGCTCTAATTGGTGCTGTGTGAAACTCAAAACTTCTGGCTCTTTCAAGTTGATATCTCTTATCATCATCTAGGAAAACAATCAAGAATTCCTGTTCTTTAACTATCATAGTAATTTCCCAATCAATGTTCTCTCTGAAGAATGTTTTGAGCTTTGTTCTGATCATCTCAACTGTAGCAGCCCCCTCAAGTATAGTCATTACCCCTGGCTCCCTTCTTGGTTTTCTCCTTTATAGGCACCCTTATACTGTAGAACCCTTGACCTGGTAATCCAAAACCACAAACACGTAGTCCTTTTTTCTCTGGCCATACTGAAATCTTATGCCCATCCTTTTTGCAGCAAAGCAGTAGGAGAGTTCTTGTAGTCTTTCTGATAATGGCCTGATTTGTTGCAATTGAAACAATGTAATTCAGTGCTTGCTCCTCCCTTGCCCCTATTGTCCCAGCCCCCCTCCTGCCTGTCACTTCTATGTATATCAGATCTCCCTGTTTCATCTTGGCTCCTGATAACGGAACAACATCGTTCGCACTCCTCCTACCGCTCGCCATCGCCATCGCCCCCGCTCCTCCTCCTCCTCCCCAAAAACCTCCTCTCTCCTACTGCCATGAGGCGCAGCTCAGCTCCTCCTTGAAGCAGGCGCAATCCAGGGCGCGCGGCAGCGACGCGGACGAGTAGAGGCGACGGCGTTTGCAGTTCCTGTTCCTCTTAGACGGCACAGGCGTCCTTTTCCTTTCCTTCCTGCTACTGACCAACCCAGGCTTTATGCATCTGGAACTGGCCAGTAACTAGCATTGGTATTTCGTAATTTAAACATTTTTTTGGCAGAAAATTGATATGATGACTTGGTTGTGTTGTCCTCTGTTCTTTTAGAACGATCAGTTATCATCTATTGGGCTTCATTATCTGAAGTAGCTAAACATTGCTGTATATCCTACCTGAGATTGGGAAAAGAAGGAAGAAGAAAAAGGTGCCACACATTGACGAACAGGTTACCAAGTTTGCATTTATGTTTGTATTCTAGCTGTTTGCTTCATCTCTATCATCTAACCCTAGTGTTGTTTCCACACAAATATCTAATCCTATGTGTCAATGCACAGTGCTCCTGATCATTGCCCATGTGAAAGTCCTATGTTTGGTGTTGGTAATTAGTGACAATGCCTATGTACTAATCCTATGCCTAAGTTGTATGTAGCATATGAGGATTAGTACGTTCCAAGGTTGGTGGCAAGATGGACATGGTGATCATGATGGCCACACTTGGATTTGGACGCAACCCTACGTGATCGAGGCAAAGGTATATGCTTAAGGGTTGTATTTTAGTAACCAAGACACCTAGTGGGTGTGGTTACATTATAGGATAGATAGCCGTACTATAAAGAGGGGAATGACGCGGCTATTGAACTCCTAAGTGCCTCTAGGTGTGCATTTCATAATCATATGCATTTGGATAGAACTAATAACGCCTCAAAAAATGATTGTGAAAATGTTAACACACTCGCACATGACGTGATCACTTGGTGGTGTTAGCACATTTGCGATGGCGTTGGATTTTGAGCGGTAGAGAGGGTTTGGGTCCTCTCTCCCTCCCGCCGAGCTTGCGAGGCGGGATTCAGGCGTTTTTGAGAAGTTGAAACGACTATTTTCCACTACGCCGGAAGTCGGAAATCGAACGGAAGCGAACGGAGGTCACAGTGGTGACCGGACGCTGGACCGGACGCGGTCTCTGTTTGACCGGACGCGTCCGATCAGTGTTCAGCGTCTGTGCGTGTTTCAGCTTTTTGATCGGACGCGCAGCGCGTCCGGTCACAGTCGACCGGACGCGTCCGGTCGTTGAGGGAGCTTACTGGACTCCAACCGGACGCTAGCACTCTGGCGTCCGGTCAGTTCTGCGGCGCGTCCGGTCGCTGTTTCGTTGTGTGCTGCTCAGGCTTGACCAGCGTGTCCGGTCCGGTACGGGACCAGCGCATCCGGTCGAGCCCAGCGCGTCCGGTCCGCGCGACCAGCGCGTCCGGTCGGTGCTTCGTGAAAGTATCCGTTATGCGATCGGCGCGTCCGGTCAGCGCAACTTCGGCTGTTTCAAGTTCCTAACGGCTATATTCGAAGGGGTACGTCTATAAATACTCGTTGGCCGGCTCACGGCTCTCTCTCTTGGACATTTGACATACTTGTGAGCACTTTGAGCTAAGCAACTCCCCTCCCACTCATCTCTCTTGCTTCTTTGCATATTCGAAGTGAGTTTGAGTGATCCAAGTGCATTTGCATTGTGAGATTGCATCTAGTTGGCACTTGGTGGTTGATTTACTGCGGGATTCTTGTTTCTCTTGGTGGTTGCCGCCACCTAGACGGCTTGGAGCAGCTTGGAGGCGTTGGCAAGAGTTGGTGATTGTTCTTGGCCACCTCCGGTGATTGTGAGGGGTTTGTGCCTACCTCAGCGAAGCGCCAAAGGCAACATTAGTAAATTGCTCGTGTCATTACAACCTTTTGCCATTTGGTAGGTTCTTGTGGCGCCTTTTGAGAGGCTCGGTGTGAGACCGATTAGCCACCGAACCACGTGGTGAAGAGGGACACAAGGAGACTAGCGTGCCGGCAAGCACGTGAACCTCGGGATAAATCTTTGTGTCATCACTTTCATATTGTGATTTATTGATCCCGGTGTTCGGTTGTCTTGGTATTCATTGTTGATCATATTGGTTGGCTCAATACTTCGCCCTTCGGTGAAACTCTCCTAACTTAACTCCGCATTACTTTCTTAGTTATCTTTGCTAGCTAGTTAGCTTTGCTAGAGTAGCTCTTTTGTGTAGCTTGCTAGTTGTAGTTGTAGTTAACTTCTCGGTTTGACTTGTGCGGTTCAGTGCCATTATACTAGAATTGTGAATTGGATATGTGGCTTGCAAACACCCCTTAGGCTAAGCAAAACTCGCATCTCGCTATTCGTTGTATTGATAAACTTGTTTAGCTTGTCTTTGTAGAAAGTTTTAAAAGGCTATTCACCCCCCTCTAGCCATCAAGACCTTTCACCATGGCAGCACTTAAACTTGGTGTCAAACAATCCTTAGTGCCAAACCATCAACTTTATGTTCAGCTTAATATACATATTTCCTTCTTCCCAACTGGTGCTCTATGACTGTATGGATGACTAATAGGTAGCTGTTTGAGAAATTAGTTTTCCTATATGCATCAAATTGTTTTCCTTCAACAATGTGTTCTGCCATTTGTAGAGTTAGTAAATTTAATTAATATCTACATGCTTTGGTTATGCACTGCAGATTATAAGAGCTAGAAAATCTCAATTGGAGATCTCCAGTACTCCATAAAACAATAAAGGTAAGCTAATGGCAGACACATTAATTTATGTGCATTTTGAAAATTCAAGGTTAAGCTTTATTTTCAATTATTTCATGTTTGCAAAAAATGGTTCAATCTAATGATTTGTTTATTCTTAAAATGCCTCCCTTGATGATTTGTTTGCTGCCTCAGCGACCCACCATTAGGAAAGTTGTTTTTTTGGATAGACTATGGTTAAAGACAATAATGTCCTCATAGGTGCATTTGTAGAAAATTTCAGTCAGATACCTTAGTAGGTCCTCTTGTTTTAGTGAAGAAAGATGCATATAAAAACTAAAGAGCTGCTACAAAAAGCTCTTTTTCTTCAGTAATATCCACTGTAAGCTGACTTATTTGATATGTGACATTATTACTTATGTTGTTTTGATTCAATACTTATGCTTGGTCACTAGACCAATGTAGCACTTGGACCTGCAAGGTAACCAGCTATTGTCGGATTTGTTACATTATCATTTGAAGATGACTTTAAGTTGTCTTATGGTTACCTCATGGATTCCAATTTATGGAGTGGTTTTCTCTCCTATGTTTCTTGCATATTTCTTTCATTCTCAAGGAGGCAGTGCTTCATGCAAGCAAGTGCCTGGTAGTTTTGCTCCCCCTGTGTACACATTCACTGAGATGATTTTTGTTGTGACAGACTTCTCTTTTTACTGACTTAATGGTATAGGCACTCCACCGTCTGACCCAAAACTGTGAAGCTGCTAGGAAAAGCCATGTAAGAAAGAAGGTTGTTTCATCTACCTGATGGTAGATAGTATTTTCCTTGTGCATGAGGACTGTATTTAGTTTTCTGTTTTCTGTATTTTGATATTTTGTTGTTAGCTTAAAAATGTTGAGAAGCAAATTTTATATCTGATTACTTGGTGCTGTCAACACACTTGTCCTGTTTATTCTATCCTTTTCAATGTTACCACTTTTTTGCGCTCCAGCTTGACTATCCCTGATTGTTCTTTGTTCCCAGGTGCACTCAAGTTGCTGCTGATAGATGGGAATTGCAGGATGGAGGATAGGGGGCTCAAAAATCATCATGGGCAAGTGAGTGCCCTCCAGTTCTGTTTACTAACTTGAATGTGAATGTTATGTGGTCAGTGATCTTCATGTGCACGGTGCAAATGGTACTGCATCAAGCTGCAGGCTGCAGCTCTTCCAGTTGCCTGTCGAGTGCCCTCCTTGATGCCTCATCTGTACATCCTGTGTTTTGTTCCTCGCAGGGTCGCAGCGATACTTGAATATACAGTTCATGCTTTGTGGTCGGCATTTGGCCAGTGGTTCAATCATTCTCCAATTTGTCAGCACAAAGGAGTTCACGAGATTCCAGAATTGAAGCAACCAAACATTAAAAAGGTGAAACCATCTTTTATTTTGTTTTGATAAAATAATGCAGTGGAGAAAAAACTACAGAGGTGAAGTTTAGCAAATATTTCCTTTGTCATTGTTAATGAAAGAATGCATTGGAGCTTTCCTTTCATGTCCAGCTTAGATTTTTTTTTGGGTGATTTAAATGCATCAGCAGGTCGCAGGCAGCAGCGGCGGAGCGGCTGTCTGCAAAGCTGGATGGGGAACAGAGGCCCTGTTTAGTTCCACGAAAAAAACACTATGCGAAAAAAAGATTCCCCGTCACATTAAACTTGTGATACATGCATAAGTACTAAATGTAGATGAAATCAAAAACTAATTGTACAGTTTGGTTGTACTTGACGAGACGAACGTTTTGAACCTAATTAGTCAACAGTTGAACACTATTTGCCAAATAAAACCAAAACATGCTACAGTACTTTTTTTACACCATTTTTACCATCTAAACACACCCAGAGGCGACATGCCTGCCGCGGCCAAGACTCTGATGCTGTCATTTTTCTTGGGCCTCGTTTAGATGCTGAAAAAATTTCAACCCGATAAATAGTACCACTTTCGTTTTATTTAACAAATATTGTCCAATCGAAGACCAACTAGGCTCAAAAGATTCATCTCGTGATTTCCAACTAAACTGTGTAATTAGTTATTATTTTTACCTATATTTACTACTTCATACATAGGTCCAAAGATTGATGTGATGGAGATAGAGTGAAAAAATTCTAACTTTTCATGTGCATCTAAACAAGGCACGATGGGCTTCTCCATCTCATTTCATTGCTACCATTTTTTTCGAAGGGACGGCAAAAGCTTTGCCGTTATTTTTATTAGACGATGAAAAGAAAAACAAAGTGGGCAACATCTATTTTGGTTTAATTATCAGATGTTGTCTACTTTAATAATCAGATGTTGATTCTATTTTGGTTTGGCTGTGGAATTTATTTCATTAGAGCTTTATCTCCCCCACCATAGATGAGATGGATACTTCGTTTATTCCCTTCAAATGCACAGTTCCACTGAAAGAATGCATTGCTAGCGCCGTGGCGGCGCTACAGTGCCGCGTTTACTGTTCACGTGAACAGTAAACACGATTAGGGCTCAAGGAGGGTGGCGGCTAGGGTTTGGAAACTCCCGGCTCCCTAAGGGAAGCCGAGCAATAATAGATTGCTCTTGCTTGATTATTTCTCAACCAACGTTACAAATATATAGCATACGAGATCCTAATTTAAGGAAATAACTAAACTATTTTAAGGAAATATATAAATAGATAATCAGCCCACTAACGGGCCTAGCGCCCACTAACAGGCCTGGTGCTGAGCCCGACATAATGCTGAGCCCGACATAACATCTCTCCCCGCCTGGAGAAATAGCTCGTCCTCGAGCTGAAACCTGGTAGAAGCATCGTCAACCAACACCGGGGTCATGCTGGAACACTGCATCAGTCGCCACCGCAGCTGGTACGTCGTCGTCGAGGAAGTCAGCCGACTCCAAGTAGAACAGTCGCTTACACTGATGTCCGCGGACGTAGGTGTAAGGTCCTAGATGGCTAGAGGGGGGTGAATAGCCTATAAAAAATTCTACAAATACCACTAAGCAAACTTGTTAGAATAACACACGGCGTAAAGCGAGTTTTGCTTAGCCAAAGGTTGTGATGCAAGCCTCCTATCCACAAGTCTAGTAGATTATGATCTCTAGTTCACACAAGAGCTATGTCACTAAAGAAACACTAGTGAACAAGCTAATAACACTACTAGCAAAACTACTACTAGAGCTACACAAGATAATCTAGTGAATGTAAATGCAAGAGAGGGGATTGTGATTATTATACCGACGGTGAAGTGAAGATGTTGCCAATCACCAAGATGATATATAATCAATCAATATTGACAACAACACAAAATGAAGACCAATCACCGGGAGACAAGAGACACAATATTTGTTCACCCGATGTTCACTTGTGCACCGACAAGCTACGTCACCGGTTGTGTCGACCAACACCTAGATGGTTCCCCGGTGTGACCCTCAAGTCACTTGTCCCTCAAGGCACGCCCCGCAAGGCACCGCAAGACACCACTCTCAAGTGAGGTAACTCAATGACACGCGGATTCCACTAGAGTTGCTTTTGGCGTCCCGCCGAGGAAAGCACAAGAACCCCTCACAATCAACCGGAGGTGGCCAAGAACAATCACCTTCTCTTGCCAACGCCTCCAACAATCTCCAAGCCGGCTAGGAGCGGTACTCTCCAAGAGTAACAAGAAATCCACCGGCTAAACCACCCACAAGTGCCACTAGATGCCCTCAAGCTATGCAATGCACTTTGGGATCACTCAATCTCACTTTTGATTTGCAATCAAGCAAGAGAGATGAGTGGGAGTAGTTCTAGCTCAAAGGATGCACAAGAGTGTTAGAAATGCCAAGAGACCTCCCCAAGGGCCGGCCAACAAGTATTTATAAGCATCCCAAACAAATAGAGCCGTTACAACTCCACTGACCGTTTTTCGCGGGACGACCGGACGCGCCGGTCGTAACTGACCGGACGCGCTCAACCGTGTCCGGTCGCCCTGCGACGACCACGTGTCCTCCGATTTCGAACGCGACCGTTAGATCCTCCAACGGTCACTGCGCGCCAACGGTCAAACGAGCGACCGGACGCGCTGCTGCAAACGACCGGACGCACCGGTGTGCACAGAATCCGTGCGCGCGAAGACAAGACCGGACGCGCTCCTCGCAACGACCGGACGCGACAGTGACCGCGTCCGGTTGGAGTCCAGTAAGCTCCCTTGACGACCGGACGCGTCCGATCGTGTGTGACCGGACGCGCACCGCGTCCGATCGTCCTTGTGAACCGTTGTTCGCCTGACCGGACGCGCCGGTCCCGTGTGTCACCGGACGCGCCGGTGGCAAACCCTAGCCCGCGCGCCTGACGCCCGCGCTGTACTGACCGGACGCGCTGGTCCCGTGAGTGATCGCGTCCGGTGCAGCGTCCGGTCACCTCTGTGACCGCGTTCGCCTCCGTTTCTTTTCCGACTTCCGGCGCAATGGAAAATAGGCATTTCATTTCCCCAAAATCGCCTGAATCCCGCGCTCGCACGCTCAGCGGGAGGGAGAGAGGAACCCAAACCCCTCTCTTCCCGCAAACCACAGCGCGACCAACGCCACCTTTGCAAATGTGCCAACACCATCAAGTGTACATCTCCATGTGCTTGTGTGTTAGCTTTTTCTCGATCATTTTCAAAGGTTTTCCAGTTAGCTCACTAGGCCCTACATGCAATGCACTTCATGAATTCACCTAGTGGCACCCATGCGTCGAATAACCGATAAGACTTCCCCTCTTAATAGTTCGGCTATCGACCCTAAACCACTCACACCCTCTATGGTGTCTTGAGTGTAAAATAAAATGGCCCTATGGTTATACCTTTGCCTTGAGCCCATTTTGTTTCTCCAAATGATATGTTCCACTTCATATCATCACATGACCGTCTCGATCCATCGACCTTGATTTCACTTGCTCTTCACCGTTGTATTGGTCCGTCGGCGCCAAGTCTTGCTCAAGCTTCACCATCGCATGGTCCTTCGCTTCGAAGCCTCGACTTGCCCTTCACCTTCACAACCGGTCCATCGAGCCAAGCCTCATCTTGGTCTTCACCATCTTGGTCACATGAGTCAATGTCATGTCTCATATTCAACGACCACCTTTATCTAAATCATCCACTTAGATACAAAGGTTAGTCCTAGGTTTCATCAATTAGCCAAAACCAAACTAGGGACTTTCAATCTCCCCCTTTTTGGTAATTGATGACAACCCTCACAAAGATGATTTTGATAATAAAAGTTTTGAACTTGTCATACTTGTCCAATCATTTTGCTCATAAGTAAAGTTTGGACAATTATCACAAGCTCGGTTTTGGTAGCATTAGCTCCCCCTACATATGTGCATAGAGTTTGGATTGAAAGCTTTGCACATATGCATGGATAGAGGTGTTGGGAGAGTAATTCTACCAAAAGGATGCTAAGGTGTAAGAAATGGACCTTTGAAGCGTGATACCAATCGGAGTTGCCTTTACACCATCCTTAGCATCATGAAGTAACTAGACAACCATCAAAACTCAAGAACCCTGTGAGATCAACATTATATGTAAAGGTTCTTGGACCACTTGTAAAAACTTTAGGCAAGTCTAGATACCATATGTAAAACTATTCCTATGCATGCTAGTAGATCATTTCATCATCCAAGTTCTATACTAGCATTGCACCACACAAGCATGTATATTGAATCTAAATACATGTGCAATGAGCAAGTCATATGAAAATGCACAAACAAATGCAACAACTTTGTTTATGAGCTTGCTCCCCCTACTTGTGTGCATCAAAAATTTTATTTTATTTACCCCTTTATCATGTTGAATCATCTTTTTCTCTCCCCCTTTGTCAACAACTTACCCAAAAATGGGATCAAATTGTGGAGAGAAGAACAATGTTTGATGGAGTAGGTTAAAAATTATCAAATTTGGTTCAACCTAGAACACTTGCCAAAGATATTTAATTCGATTTGAACCAAAGACAAGCTTCTTCACACCTCCTGATAAGGGTTATCTTGCCTATGTTGAATTAAACACTTATAGCAAATCTCCTAGATTCAACACTAGGTGTGCAAGCTCACAAACATGTCATATGCCACCACTAGATCAAAACAAACATAGAGGCAATAGTGGTAACATATATCCATCAAATTCATTTGATTTATCATGAATGCTCATGCATACCACTTAATATGTCTACATGCTCTAGCAAGTCCTTAGCATAGGATGAATGACATGTCAATCAACTTTACCTTGCAATGTCGAAGGAGAGGCATGTCAATAAGTGAGTGGGGTGCATTCAACTCATGTTTGAGAAATCAAGAATGTTCAATTCATTCCTTAGCTTGCAAAACCTCTTTTCATCAAGTGGCTTAGTGAGAATATCGGAAAGTTGATCATCGGTGCCAACACTTTCAATGGCAATATCTCCCTTTTGTTGATGATCTCTAATGAAATGATGTCTTATGTCAATATGCTTTGTTCTTCCATGTTGAACCGGATTTTGTATCATCTTGATTGCACTCTCATTATCACATAGCAATGGCACATTCTTGAAGTTGAGGCCATAATCCTTCAAAGTTGATTTCATCCATAGCAATTGTGCACAACAACTCCCCGCACTTACATATTCGGCTTCGGCGGTAGAGATTGCCATACTATTTTGTTTCTTTGAGGACCATGACACAAGTGATCTTCCAAGTAATTGACATGTGCCACTTGTGCTCTTTCTATTGATCTTGCAACCCCCATAGTCGGAGTCCGAATATCCAATCAATTCAAACTTTGACCCCTTGGGATACCATAGTCCAACATCTCTTGTTTGCTTTAAGTACCTCAATATTCTCTTTGCGGCCGTGAGATGACTCTCTCTAGGTGAGGCTTGATATCTAGCACACATGCAAACACTAAACATGACATCCGGCCTTGATGCGGTGACATAGAGTAGACTTCCAATCAAAGACCGATATTCCTTTTGATTCACCATATTGCCATCAAGATCACTATCCAAATTTCCATTTATACCCATTGGAGTTGAAATTGGCTTTGCATCTTGCATTCCAAACTTCTTCAACATGTCCCTTATGTATTTCCCTTGACTCACTAATGTTCCATTCTTCAATTGCTTTACTTGGAGACCAAGGAAGTAGCTAAGTTCACCAATCATAGACATTTCAAACTCTTTGGCCATCATAGCACCAAATTCTTCACAATAAGTTTGATCGGTTGATCCAAAGATGATGTCATCAACATATATTTACACTATGAATAGATCATTTCCAATCTTCTTGGTGAATAGAGTTGTATCAACCTTACCCATCTTGAATCCCTTAGAGAGAAGAAAATCCCTTAGCCTCTCATACCATGCTCTAGGTGCTTGCTTTAAGCCATATAAAGCCTTCTTCAACTTGTACACATGGTTGGGTTTCTTGTCATCTTCAAATCCGGGCGGTTGCTCAACGAAGACTAACTCATTGATAATCCCATTGAGAAATGCACTTTTGACATCCATTTGATATAGTTTGATGTTGTGTGCACAAGCATAAGCCAATAGAATCCTTATTGCCTCCAATCTTGCCACAGGAGCATATGTTTCATCATAGTCAAGACCTTCAACTTGAGTGTAACCTTGAGCAACTAGTCTTGCTTTGTTTCTCACTACAATGCCATCTTGATCTTGCTTGTTTTTGAACACCCACTTGGTTCCAATCACATTGTAGTCATTTGGCCTTTCTACCAACTCCCAAACATCATTTCTTGTGAAATTATTAAGCTCTTCTTGCATAGCCATGATCCAATCGGCATCCCTCAAAGCTTCTTCTATCTTCTTTGGTTCTATGGTTGACACAAATGATGCATGCTCACAAAACATAGCCAATCTTGATCTTGTTTGCACACCACTTCTAATATCACCAATAACACTATCAATGGGGTGATCTCTTGCAACATGTTGTGGTTGGAGTACTTGCACTTGATTGCTTGAGCTTGGTTGATCACTTGATGTATCTTGATGAGAAGAACTAGCACCTTGATCTTGCACTTGAGAGTCACTAACTAGCTTGAATGGTGAATTGAGCACTTGATCTTTATCATCATCTTGAATATCAATTACTTGCTTTGCTCTAATGTCCCCAATGTCCATGTTCTTCATTGCTTCCACTAATAGAGTTCCACCAATATCATCTAGATTTTCTTCTTCATCTTGTGACCCATTGGTTTCATCAAATTGCACATCATGGACTTCTTTTAGAATGCCACTTGAGTTGTTCCAAACTCTATAAGCTTTGCTTGTAGTTGAATAACCAAGTAGGAACCCCTCATCACATCTCTTGTCAAACTTCCCCAATCTAGTGCCTTTCTTCAAGATATAGCATTTGCAACCAAATACCCTAAAGTAAGAAATATTGGGCTTTCTTCCATGAAGTAGCTCATATGGGGTCTTCTCTAGCAATGGATGACAATATAGTCTATTGATGTAGTAGCAAGCGGTATTGATTGCTTCATCCCAAAATGATTGACTCACATTGTACTCATGGAGCATTGATCTAGCCATATCAAGCAATGTTCTATTCTTCCTCTCAACTAGGCCATTTGATTGTGGAGTGTACTTGGCCGAGAATTGATGTCCAATACCATAATGATCACAAAGTTCTTCAATTCTTGTATTCTTGAACTCACTTCCATTGTCACTTCTCACTTTCTTGATTCTAATCTCAAACTCATTGTGAACTCTAGTGAGGAATGTCTTGAAGGTGTCAAACACTTCACTTTTGTCACTAAGAAAGAATACCCATGTGAATCTTGTGAAGTCATCCACTATGACAAATCCATACTTGTTGCCGCCTATGCTTGTATATTGTAACACCCCTGGGTGTTAAGCATGCATTATCATTTCAAAACATAAGCATTCAACATCATTGCATGTTTAACATTGTTTGGATTGTATCACTTTTCAAATTTAACTTGAAAAACAAATAAATGGAAACCCTAAGTTTAAAATAAATGTTAAAAAGTTAGTGTACTTTTTAGAAGTAGCAATTTTAAATAATGTAGAATAAATCAACTTGATTATTTGGAGCAAAAATTTGGATTCAAATCCTCCTCAAATTCTGTTTTTGAAATTACTCTAAATAAATGAGTTTGATTTTTAAATTAGCTTTAAATCTCAAATTTAAAATCTATTGGGAATTTTGAAAAATGTTCTATATGAAAGTTGTAGAGAATAAAATTTTGAACAACTTTTGTTTTGGGTCAAATTTCTGAAAACCTCGTTTTCATCCCCAAAATTTGAATTTCAAACAGAAAATTTAAATCTAGAATTTATTTGAAAAAGAAAAATCGGATTTTTGTTACTGGGCTCCGGCTCCACTTCTCGGCCCACGGCCGAAGCCGGCCCAGCCCGCGCCGCATCGTCCCCTCCCGCCCGCGCGCGCGAGCGCCCGCGCGCGACGCCGTGGCGTCGCGGCAGGGCTTGGCCGCCGCGTGGCCGTACGCCGGCGGCACCGCGCGACACGCGCCCCGTGGACCCCACATCCCGCGCCTACACCGCCCGGACTCGCCTGCTCCCGCTCCCCCACCTCATTTCGCCTTCACTCGCTCGCGCGCCTCGCCAACGCCGCAGCGCGCCGAGCCACCGCCGCCGCGCCAATGCCGTGCCTCGCCTCGCCACCGCGACTCCACCGCCAAATTCCGCCCGCCCAGGTGTTCCCCTTTCCCTAACCGACCTCGGCGAGTCAAGGGAAGCGCACGTCGGCAAGGTAATCGGCCGAATTTGGCCATCTTCTCCCTCGCCGGTGAGCCGCCGCCGCGGCTTCCGTCGACCTCGACCTTCCGCCATGCCATTTCCCTCCTCACCGTGCGCACCATGACCGCCTCCGCTCGCTGGAGCTCATGCGCCCGTCCATGACCGCCGCCATGGCCTGCTCCGGCCTAACACCGGCTAGCCGCGCCACCGCCTCCGCCATTGCCGCCGCAGTCCATGCTCCGCCCTTCCTCTCGCCCCGCTAACCACATCACTGGGTTCGCATGCTTGCGGGGAGTCCACCGGTGCCGACCTCGTCGCCGGCGACCTCGCCGACGGCGAGTTGTCCCCGGTCAGCGCCTTCCCGACCCGGCTCCGGCTGACCGGTGGGGTCAGCTGACCCGTGGGACCCGCCTGTCTGTCTCAGTGTTTCAGTCTCGGGTGTCACAGCGGGGTGCACGTAGCATTTAAGTCCGGTTTTGAATTTCAGTTTTAAAGAAATGGATTTCCAGAAATTCTGAGAAAGCTTCCAAAAATTCTATCTCAATATTTATAGCTCCAAAAATCATGAAACAAATTTTGAAATGTTCCTTGTGATTAGATCTACAGTTTAAAAATATCCCATGTTATTTTTGTGACACTTTACTGTACATTTTTATTTAATTGTTATATATGCTGTTATCTTAGAAAAATTGTAGTAAATAAACTAATAAAGGGAAAAATGTGATTCTTGTTGCATTAATCTTCTTTAGTGATGTACTTTCTAGGAAAAATGCTAGTGAAGTATGTTCTGTGGGAAATTTTTGAAGTGTAGTTCAAATGCCTTTATTGGTTAATATTTGTTATTTTTAGTAGAAATCAATAATTGTATATAACATACTTATGATAATTTTTGTAGTATGTTAGTTTACTGTTGGTAATCTAGGAAAAATGTGAAATCTGTTGTTTGATACTTTTCTTAGTATAAAACAATTTCATGCTCACATTTAAGCCATAACTTGTTTATTTTGTACAAGTAGTTTTACAGTTCCTTTTACCATGAAAATTTAGTGGTAGCTTAGTTAGAGTAAGAATACTCTACTGTATTTTTTGTAGATTTTTATCTACACCAGAGTTAGGTGTTGCAGTACAACCCTAGCCAAATAAGTAATAAATGATTATTCTTTATGAGAATTTAAGAAGAATAAAATGTGTTTGGTGTATCTTTGAAGCATCACTATGTATTGCTGATGTTGTGAATGAGTTAGGTTGGTAAGGTTTGGGTAATTAGGGTTACTTGCTTGTGTCAGGTGTATGTTAGTTAGTGTAATCAAATTAAGTAAACCTTGGGGTACATGTTCTTGGATGACGTGGACTACCTTGTAGAAGATGAAGTTTTGTACTAACTGCTCATTCCATGTGCTCGTCTACATCTCATGTCACTTCATCATTCCATCATAATCCGATGCATCATTCACATGTACTTATGCACTTGCATCATACAGGATCGCAGGAGGAGTCGCAGGCAGCAGTAATCGAGGAGCAGGCTTGGACGGACCAGCAGGAGCCCCAGGCACAGGAGGTGCCCGAGGAGGAAGAGCCAAGCGAGGAGCTGCCAGAGTGCGTCGACCACCATCCTAGCTCGTTCGAAAGAGGCAAGCCCCGGAGCATTATACGTCTCCTATTTTATAAAAGCTATATCTTACTTACCTGAATTATAATTATATATTGTTGCATTAAGTTATAGGAGTTGAGTGAAACCGTTGTTGCATTACTATCCTTGTCCACCAGAATAATGTTACCTTATTAGGTCAAGATCGAGTAAATTGCTTAGCCATGCTTAGATCGGTAGAAGTCGGGTGATTTCCTGTCACCTGCGAGCTATAGGTGAGTACCTGGCTATGGTTAGTAGTATCTCTGAATCTTGAAAAATAACCAAGTGTTGATGGATAAATGGAGACCGGGCGGAGTCTTATGGGGTTTTGGACTATAGTGATTCCGTCTGTGTCGATTAAGGACCGATCGTTGCTCGTCCCTCTTGTCATGTTGAACGCATGCCTCACATTTAGCTGGCCGAATAAAGTACCTTTCGACCGCGAAGCTAGCGACACTTTTCGAGCCGGGATAAATTCGGGTTGGCAGACTGGTGTTGAAGGGGGTGTACGGGGACGCGAAGAGTAAGCCCAAGGTGCGTCCTGGCAGTCGGGCGGTCCCTGGGTAGTGCGATCCATGATTGTTATCCCGCGGCTTCTTGGAAAGTGTCATTGGTGATCTACGCGACCCTGACGGGGGAAGCATGGTTTGTGTGAGGAATAATTCTCCAGCTGGATAGGAATTCGATTCGAATCGCCGTCGCTCCCGGTTAGTGAGTACTTGACTCGAGCTACGGCATCGTAGTGTTAATGATGGAACACGGATGGTTATGTGGTTAATGTTGGAAATGATAAACCTGAGATGGTAACCTTTGATACTAATGGGTAATCAAGTGATTGTTTTAGTAATAGGTGCTTACTTAGCATGAATAGGTTATCATAAAATGATGCTAAAAGTACTTATTTTTAGTTATTCCTAATAATTTATGCCTTTCGCAAATGAGTCAAGCCAGTACACTATATAAAGCCTTGCATGCTCCTTGGTGTCATGTTATTCCTGGTTTATGACGGGTAAGTCTAGCTGAGTACATTCTCGTACTCAGGGCGTTGTTCCCATTGTTGTTGCAGATGGTCAGATGTACTACGGGTACTGCTCCAACTGTCTGTATCCGGCGATGGGTGACAACTAGGACCTTGGGCAAAGGTCGTTCTGTTTGTCTTATCTACTGCTTTTGTGGACCATGACTATCTACTGGCACTGTAATTGAACTAAGTGTGTGTGTGCGTAAAACTATTTGCTTCCGCTACTTTATGTTGAACTATGTTGTAATAACCTTATTTCTGAACTCCGATGTATCCTACTTTTATGATCAACTTTATGTATCGTGTGAACTGTGGCTGCTAAATCAGTACGATCTTGGTCGTATGTTGGTTGGTTTGAAATCCTTCGTGATTTCACGGAATCTCGAGTTATACGGGCTTAAGTTTGTTAAATTAACCGCCTCGGTGGTAGATTTTCTCACTTAATCTCGTATAATTACGTTGATCCGTTACAGCTGGCATCGGAGCATGGTTTAGCATGTTACTGTTCACATGAGTATTTAAAAACAAAACTGTGTTTTCAAATGAACTTTGGAACCTAAAAGTGTGCCAGTGGTCATATCCTTTATGCCCAATAAGGACTCTAGGTGGCTTATTTAAGTACTAACTTGGGGGTTTGCATCATATTTAAAATTTCGTCGCTCATACGGCGTGCTATTGTATGAGTGCCATTCACTTGAGTGGTAATGTATGGATCAATTACCTCTACGCCTTGGTAAGTGAGAGTTGTGAGTGCATGGTCGGATACACTGCCGATCTAGGGGAGTGCTTCAGTGATTCCGAAGTACTCACGTGCCATGCGCATGTTTGTATGAGGGTATCATTGATGGGGAAATTCCGTCATGCAATGACGATGCCGTCGATAGGACGATGATTCGGGTAGTGGTTACCGTTATACTCGTATCTGGGGATGCGTGTAGAGCGAGTAACTTAATTTACTGCTTTCTTGCATATTTTCATACTGTGAGGTTGGGCTGAAGTGATTTTCTGCAGGTACATAACAGCGCTTTCGAGTAGCACGTATTAGTTACGTTACAAGAGATCGTTGTATGCCACCGTTTATTCCGTTAGTAGTTATCAATTTTCTAAGTTTGTGAGGACGTACGGAACGTGCATGCATCATGTTATGCATTTCATTCATGGCATTGTTCCTCCCCTTATAAGTTGCTTATCTCATTTCGATAAAAATTGCCAACTTAAAAATTTGTTCTCACCCCTGTAATAAAATTTTGCTACAGATGGCACGTACCAAGCAGACCGCCCGCAAGTCCACCGGCAGAGCTCCCCGTCATCAGCTTGCTCCGCGCACTCGCCAGCGCCACACTTTTCTTGGAGAGTTTGGGATGCCTACGCTCTTGTGGAGAGTGCTCAGTTATGTAGGCTATCCTGATGGAATGGAGCCCCGCTACTTTTGGTCAAATGAGCGGATGGGCGAGGGACTTTTGGTGACTGTGGAAGCAGTAGTTCGTCCCCGAGGTGATGGTTCTGAGTGGACCGGTTGGCGTTTTGAGTCAACTGGCAGGACACCTGAAGAAGCCGCTGAGAGGGCAGCCTTTGGGATCCTGAGGGATATCATGGATCGCTTTCCTCAGGAGTTGGCAGCAGCTATAGTTGGAGTCTTTCCGAGGGGCAACCCCTCCACTGACTCGTGGCAGCAGGCAAGGGGCAGATCTTTGGAGATTAGCGCACCAGAGGCACAAAACAGTGACAACCCTGCTATGAGTGCCATGTTCGCAGTGATGAGAGCCTTCGATGGAGTGGAAGGTAGTCTGAGACGTGTTTCTAGTGCTCTGGGTCAGGCTCGTGATGACCGCCGTCAGCTTCAGAGAGATCACGACGCCGAGATTGAGAGGCTCACCGCTGAGATGGCTCAGTTGACTCGTCAGAGAGATCAGGCCACTCAGAGGACTGTGGTCTTTGAGGGAGATGTACGTGCACTGAGAGAGCAGCTTGAGCGACTGACCACCGCCCACAGGAATGCTGAGAGCATGTTGGCTCATGTGCTCCATCAGAGGAATGAAGCCTGGTCCGCAGAGAATGTGTTGAGAGCTAGGCAGTTTGAGCTAGAGCAGCGGTTGGTCGATGCAGAGGAGTACAATGATAACTTGCATGAAGAGGTCCATAGGCTGAACAATCAGCTTAATCCTTATGACCTCCCTGGCGTAGCCGAGATGGATTTGGATGTAGACGAGGATCCTGCAGAGCCCGTGGCGCCAGCCGAGGAGCACGACGACGCTGCAGTTAGCGGCAACGCCAACGTCTCTGACCTAGACAGCGACCACGATGAGTAGGCTAGTAGTTGTTGCGCTAGCTACTAGGTCCCGCTTGCATGATCTTTTGCGTTGTTGGCACTTGAGCATGTAATAATGAGTAGAAAGACTAGAGCTTGATGTAATGTTGGAAAGCTTGGATGTGTTTGTGACGATATCCGAACGTCAAAAGTCCAGTGTATGCATGCTGGCAACTTGGTTGTAATGGACGCGATGTGTGTGCTTTAAGTAATATAATTAGTGATGTTGTGTTAATTGGGATGACTTATTGTGCCCCTGTTTTATTGTATGAATTTGTTCTCTCCAGTGAATTCAGTTCGGCATAATTTTTCATTCGGTTGCAATTTCTACAACATCACCTAATAATTACTGTTGCTGAAACATGCAGATGCCGAACACTCGTCGTACCGTGTATGGTGCCGCCGAGGCTGGTGGCAGTGTAGCTGCTAATGATGACCGTGATCCACCACCGCCTCCTCCACCCTACACGGCAGAACAGTTTTTCGCCCAATTCCTGGGAAGCCAACGCAACATGGAAAGTATGCAACAGAATATGGAAGCTGCGCTGCGTAGTATCGCAGATAATACCAGACGGGGGATAAACCAGGGTGGCCACGAAGCAAACCAGTACAGCAGTTTTAAGGACTTCATGGATACTCGTCCACCGATCTTCAAGGAAGCCGCAGAACCTTTAGATGCAGAAGAATGGATTAATACGATGGAAGACAAGTTTCGTGTCCTGAGGATGACTGAAGTGTTGAAGACTGAGTACGCAGCTCATCAACTTCAAGGTCCGGCAGGAATGTGGTGGAAGCATCACCGCACCACTTTTGCTCCCCACGCCCATATCACTTGGAGGGAGTTCACTGACGCCTTCCGTGGAACATACATTCCACCAGGTCTGACCGAGATGAAGCTTGGGGAATTTCTGGCGTTAAATCAAGGCACAAAGACTGTGACTCAATATCTGCATGCATTCAATAACCTGAGCCGTTATGCCCCTGATATGGTGAATACTGATGCCAAGAAGATCGCTAGTTTCAAGAGAGGCCTGAGTCCCAAGATGATGAAGCATGTGGGTACAAACATGAGAACTAATTTCAATGACTTCGTTAGTGACTGTCTGAAGCAAGAGAAGAACAACAATGTTTATGCCGCTTCCAAGATCCATAAGAGGGCTTTTGAGTCGGGTTCATCTCAGTCCAGGGCCCCAGTAACCAACCGCCCGGCCTATCGCTCGCCCGTCCCCGGTGCAAGGTTTAGGCCACCGCAGCGGAAGAATCAGAATGCTCAGCCATCCCAGAGAAACCAGAAGCCGTTCAAGATGGCATTGCCTCAAGCAAAGACAGGACAAGGCAGTTCATCGGGAACCGTGGCTCAAGTGAAGGGACCGTGCTTCAACTGCAACCAACCTGGGCACTTTGCAAAGTATTGTCCCTATCCTAAGAAACAGCAAACGCAGTATCAAGCTCGTGTGCACCACACCACAGTGGATGACATCCCTGAAGGAGAACCGGTGACAGCTGGTATGTTTTCTATCAACAATCATCCTGTAGTAGTCTTGTTTGATTCCGGATCGTCTCATTCCTTTGTAAGTCAAGCATTTGTTAAAAGGCATGAGCAAAAGATAGTTGAATTGGAATGTGCATATAAAATTAGTTCAGCTGGGGCTGATCTATTGACTAATCAGATAGTGCAGGGAGTAACCCTAAACATATCAAACCGGCAATATAAGCTTAATCTGATAGTCATGCCAGGGTTAGTTTTGGATGTGATCATGGGTATGAACTGGATGAATCGCATGAGAGTTGTAATTGATGTTGGAGGAAGGAGTATCTCTCTTAAGGAACCCAATGGGGAAGGCACCTTTCGGGTGGTCCTACCTAGGAGGGTAGACCTAGCTAGCACATCCTGTGCGGTCCAAACTACTCTGCTAACCCAGATTCCAGTGGTTTGTGAGTTTCCAGATGTGTTTCCAGAAGAGTTACCTGGACTGCCGCCAGACCGAGATGTCGAGTTTGCCATTGAGTTAATTCCAGGAACAGCACCGATCTCGAGAAGGCCTTATCGGATGCCTCCCAATGAGTTGGCAGAATTGAAGAAACAACTTCAAGACTTGTTAAAGAAAGGGTTGATTCGTCCCAGCTCGTCCGAATGGGGATGCCCCGCGTTGTTTGTGAAAAAGAAGAAGGATAACTCCTTACGCATGTGCGTGGACTATCGGCCACTGAATGCAGTGACAATTAAAAACAAGTATCCTCTTCCTCGGATTGATATCTTGTTTGACCAATTGTCTAAAGCCAAAGTGTTCTCTAAGATAGATTTGAGATCAGGGTATCATCAGATAAAGATTAGGCCGCAAGATGTGCCTAAGACTGCATTCTCGACCAGGTATGGTTTGTACGAGTATCTCGTCATGTCTTTCGGACTGACAAATGCTCCTGCATACTTTATGTACCTGATGAATTCGGTTTTCATGCCCGAATTGGATAAGTTCGTGATAGTGTTCATTGATGACATACTGATATACTCAGAAAATGAAGAAGAACACGCAGAACACCTCCGGATAGTCTTGACTAGACTCAGAGAACATTGACTGTATGCTAAGTTCAGCAAGTGTGAGTTCTGGCTCAGGACAGTTCCTTTTCTTGGCCATGTGTTGTCTGAAAATGGCATTTCTGTAGACCCTAGTAAAGTACAAGAGGTTATGGACTGGAAGTCACCAACTTCAGTTCACGAAGTTCGCAGTTTCCTTGGTTTAGCCGGTTACTACCGTCGTTTCATACCAGAATTCTCGAAGATTGCCAAACCAATGACAAGCCTATTACAGAAGGATCACAAGTTTGTATGGACAGAGGAGTGCGAAGCAGCTTTCTGTACTTTGCGGAAGTTGTTGACCACTGCTCCTGTTCTAGCCCAACCAGACATAGAAAAGCCGTTTGACGTTTTCTGTGACGCATCCAAGAGTGGGTTAGGATGTGTGCTGATGCAAAATAGAAGAGTCATTGCTTACGCATCACGACAGCTGAGGAAGCATGAAGTTAACTATCCTACCCATGATTTAGAGCTTGCAGCAGTGGTGCATGCTCTAAAGATTTGGAGGCACTATCTGTTGGGTAATGTGTGTAATATCTTCACGGATCATAAGAGTCTCAAATACATCTTTATCCAATCCGAGTTGAACATGCGACAGAGGAGATGGTTAGAGTTGATAAAGGACTACAATCTGAACGTGCACTATCACCCTGGAAAGGCTAATGTAGTAGCGGATGCACTGAGCAGAAAATCTCATGCAATTGATGTGCAACCGTTGTTTGAAGAAGGGTTCAATTTGTTACATCCAGCTGTGTTGCATAATATTCAGATCAGTTGCACCCTAGAGAGCCAGATCATTGATGGTCAGAAAACAGATAAGGGAATCTTTCATATCAAAGAAAAGATAAAGAGAGAACCCACCAAACACTTTCGATTGGATGAACAAGGAGTGTTATGGTTTAAGGATCGACTGGTAGTACCTAAGGATAGAGAGCTCAAAAACAAGCTGATGGATGAGGCCCATCGTTCTAAGCTATCTATTCACCCCGGAAGTAGCAAGATGTACCAAGATTTACGACCCCGTTATTGGTGGACTAAGATGAAAAAGGAGATTGCAGCATACGTTGCTCGATGCGACATGTGTTGTAGAGTTAAAGCTCTTCACATGAGACCTGCAGGGCTCCTACAACCTTTGTCGGTACCCGATTGGAAGTGGGATGATATAAGTATGGACTTTATCACTGGTCTCCCCACCACACAGAAAGGCCATGATTCCATTTGGGTAATAGTCGATCGCCTTACCAAGTCGGCTCACTTTCTGCCAGTCAAAACAAGTTTCCGACCACCTCAATATGCAGAAAAGTATATTGCTGAGATTGTCCGATTGCATGGGATACCAAAAACAATAGTGTCTGATCGAGGTTCACAGTTTACCGCTCACTTTTGGGAACATCTTCATCAAGGTTTGGGCACTAGTTTGATTCGTAGCACGGCTTACCACCCACAGACTGATGGGCAGACAGAAAGAGTTAATGCAGTACTGGAAGATATGCTTAGAGCTTGTGTGTTATCATCCAGAGGTTCATGGGAATCCTGGTTACCGTTGGCAGAATTTGCTTATAATAACAGTTACCAAGAGAGTATCAAGATGGCACCATTTGAAGCTTTGTATGGCCGGAAGTGCAGAACACCGTTAAATTGGGTAGAGCCCGGAGAAAGAAGGTTTTACGGGATTGATTTTGTAGGTGAGGCAGAGAAGAAGGTCCGTGTTATTCAACAAAACATGCAAGCAGCGCAGTCTCGTCAGAAAAGTTATGCGGATAAGAGAAGAAGACCATTGGAATTCCAAGTAGGTGACTATGTCTATTTAAAGGTTACCCCAATGAAGAAGAAACGGTTTGGAATCAAGAAGAAACTATCTGCTAGATATATAGGGCCATACCAGATCTTGGAGAAAAAGGGCCCCGTGGCATATAAGTTACAGTTACCAGAAGAGATGAGTTCGATCTTTCCCGTCTTCCACGTATCCCAATTGAAGAAGTGTCTACGTGTTCCAGAGGAGAGAATACAACCTCAGGGTATTCGGATCAAGGCAGATTTGGAATATCGCGAGCAACCAGTCCGAGTCCTGGATACCAAGGACCGAGTCACTCGGAACAAAGTGGTCACCACCTACAAGGTTCAGTGGAGTCATCATGATGAGAGCGATGCTTCTTGGGAAACGGGAGAATATCTTCAAACTGCTTATAAAGATTTTTACGATAAATGGTTCGTAACTCAAAATCTCGGGACGAGATTCTTATAAGGGGGGAGGGCTGTAACACCCCTGGGTGTTAAGCATGCATTATCATTTCAAAACATAAGCATTCAACATCATTGCATGTTTAACATTGTTTGGATTGTATCACTTTTCAAATTTAACTTGAAAAACAAATAAATGGAAACCCTAAGTTTAAAATAAATGTTAAAAAGTTAGTGTACTTTTAGAAGTAGCAATTTTAAATAATGTAGAATAAATCAACTTGATTATTTGGAGCAAAAATTTGGATTCAAATCCTCCTCAAATTCTGTTTTTGAAATTACTCTAAATAAATGAGTTTGATTTTTAAATTAGCTTTAAATCTCAAATTTAAAATCTATTGGGAATTTTGAAAAATGTTCTATATGAAAGTTGTAGAGAATAAAATTTTGAACAACTTTTGTTTTGGGTCAAATTTCTGAAAACCTCGTTTTCATCCCCAAAATTTGAATTTCAAACAGAAAATTTAAATCTGGAATTTATTTGAAAAAGAAAAATCGGATTTTTGTTACTGGGCTCCGGCTCCACTTCTCGGCCCACGGCCGAAGCCGGCCCAGCCCGCACCGCATCGTCCCCTCCCGCCCGCGCGCGCGAGCGCCCGCGCGCGACGCCGTGGCGTCGCGGCAGGGCTCAGCCGCCGCGTGGCCGTACGCCGGCGGCACCGCGCGACACGCGCCCCGTGGACCCCAAATCCCGCGCCTACACCGCCCGGACTCGCCTGCTCCCGCTCCCCCACCTCATTTCGCCTTCACTCGCTCGCGCGCCTCGCCAACGCCGCAGCGCGCCGAGCCACCGCCGCCGCACCATTGCCGTGCCTCGCCTCGCCACCGCGACTCCACCGCCAAATTCCGCCCGCCCAGGTGTTCCCCTTTCCCTAACCGACCTCGGCGAGTCAAGGGAAGCGCACGTCGGCAAGGTAATCGGCCGAATTTGGCCATCTTCTCCCTCGCCGGTGAGCCGCCGCCGCGGCTTCCGTCGACCTCGACCTTCCGCCATGCCATTTCCCTCCTCACCGTGCGCACCATGACCGCCTCCGCTCGCTGGAGCTCATGCGCCCGTCCATGACCGCCGCCATGGCCTGCTCCGGCCTAACACCGGCTAGCCGCGCCACCGCCTCTGCCATTGCCGCCGCAGTCCATGCTCCACCCTTCCTCTCGCCCCGCTAACCACATCACTGGGTTCGCACGCTTGCGGAGAGTCCACCGGTGCCGACCTCGTCGCCGGCGACCTCACCGACGGCGAGTTGTCCCCGGTCAGCGCCTTCCCGACCCGGCTCCGGCTGACCGATGGGGTCAGCTGACCCGTGGGACCCGCCTGTCTGTCTCAGTGTTTCAGTCTCGGGTGTCACAGCGGGGTGCACGTAGCATTTAAGTCCGGTTTTGAATTTCAGTTTTAAAGAAATGGATTTCCAGAAATTCTGAGAAAGCTTCCAAAAATTCTATCTCAATATTTATAGCTCCAAAAATCATGAAACAAATTTTGAAATGTTCCTTGTGATTAGATCTACAGTTTAAAAATATCCCATGTTATTTTTGTGACACTTTACTGTACATTTTTATTTAATTGTTATATATGCTGTTATCTTAGAAAAATTGTAGTAAATAAACTAATAAAGGGAAAAATGTGATTCTTGTTGCATTAATCTTCTTTAGTGATGTACTTTCTAGGAAAAATGCTAGTGAAGTATGTTCTGTGGGAAATTTTTGAAGTGTAGTTCAAATGCCTTTATTGGTTAATATTTGTTATTTTTAGTAGAAATCAATAATTGTATATAACATACTTATGATAATTTTTGTAGTATGTTAGTTTACTGTTGGTAATCTAGGAAAAATGTGAAATCTGTTGTTTGATACTTTTCTTAGTATAAAACAATTTCATGCTCACATTTAAGCCATAACTTGTTTATTTTGTACAAGTAGTTTTACAGTTCCTTTTACCATGAAAATTTAGTGGTAGCTTAGTTAGAGTAAGAATACTCTACTGTATTTTTTGTAGATTTTTATCTACACCAGAGTTAGGTGTTGCAGTACAACCCTAGCCAAATAAGGAATAAATGATTATTCTTTATGAGAATTTAAGAAGAATAAAATGTGTTTGGTGTATCTTTGAAGCATCACTATGTATTGCTGATGTTGTGAATGAGTTAGGTTGGTAAGGTTTGGGTAATTAGGGTTACTTGCTTGTGTCAGGTGTATGTTAGTTAGTGTAATCAAATTAAGTAAACCTTGGGGTACATGTTCTTGGATGACGTGGACTACCTTGTAGAAGATGAAGTTTTGTACTAACTGCTCATTCCATGTGCTCGTCTGCATCTCATGTCACTTCATCATTCCATCATAATCCGATGCATCATTCACATGTACTTATGCACTTGCATCATACAGGATCGCAGGAGGAGTCGCAGGCAGCAGTAATCGAGGAGCAGGCTTGGACGGACCAGCAGGAGCCCCAGGCACAGGAGGTGCCCGAGGAGGAAGAGCCAAGCGAGGAGCTGCCAGAGTGCGTCGACCACCATCCTAGCTCGTTCGAAAGAGGCAAGCCCCGGAGCATTATACGTCTCCTATTTTATAAAAGCTATATCTTACTTACCTGAATTATAATTATATATTGTTGCATTAAGTTATAGGAGTTGAGTGAAACCGTTGTTGCATTACTATCCTTGTCCACCAGAATAATGTTACCTTATTAGGTCAAGATCGAGTAAATTGCTTAGCCATGCTTAGATCGGTAGAAGTCGGGTGATTTCCTGTCACCTGCGAGCTATAGGTGAGTACCTGGCTATGGTTAGCAGTATCTCTGAATCTTGAAAAATAACCAAGTGTTGATGGATAAATGGAGACCGGGCGGAGTCTTATGGGGTTTTGGACTATAGTGATTCCGTCTGTGTCGATTAAGGACCGATCGTTGCTCGTCCCTCTTGTCATGTTGAACGCATGCCTCACATTTAGCTGGCCGAATAAAGTACCTTTCGACCGCGAAGCTAGCGACACTTTTCGAGCCGGGATAAACTCGGGTTGGCAGACTGGTGTTGAAGGGGGTGTACGGGGACGCGAAGAGTAAGCCCAAGGTGCGTCCTGGCAGTCGGGCGGTCCCTGGGTAGTGCGATCCATGATTGTTATCCCGCGGCTTCTTGGAAAGTGTCATTGGTGATCTACGCGACCCTGACGGGGGAAGCATGGTTTGTGTGAGGAATAATTCTCCAGCTAGATAGGAATTCGATTCGAATCGCCGTCGCTCCCGGTTAGTGAGTACTTGATTCGAGCTACGGCATCGTAGTGTTAATGATGGAACACGGATGGTTATGTGGTTAATGTTGGAAATGATAAACCTAAGATGGTAACCTTTGATACTAATGGGTAATCAAGTGATTATTTTAGTAATAGGTGCTTACTTAGCATGAATAGGTTATCATAAAATGATGCTAAAAGTACTTATTTTTAGTTATTCCTAATAATTTATGCCTTTCGCAAATGAGTCAAGCCAGTACACTATATAAAGCCTTGCATGCTCCTTGGTGTCATGTTATTCCTGGTTTATGACGGGTAAGTCTAGCTGAGTACATTCTCGTACTCAGGGCGTTGTTCCCATTGTTGTTACAGATGGTCAGATGTACTACGGGTACTGCTCCAACTGTCTGTATCCGGCGATGGGTGACAACTAGGACCTTGGGCAAAGGTCGTTCTGTTTGTCTTATCTACTGCTTTTGTGGACCATGACTATCTACTGGCACTGTAATTGAACTAAGTGTGTGTGTGCGTAAAACTATTTGCTTCCGCTACTTTATGTTGAACTATGTTGTAATAACCTTATTTCTGAACTCCGATGTATCCTACTTTTATGATCAACTTTATGTATCGTGTGAACTATGGCTGCTAAATCAGTACGATCTTGGTCGTATGTTGGTTGGTTTGAAATCCTTCGTGATTTCACGGAATCTCGAGTTATACGGGCTTAAGTTTGTTAAATTAACCGCCTCGGTGGTAGATTTTCTCACTTAATCTCGTATAATTACGTTGATCCGTTACATATATGTTGTTGGTCCAAATAGATCCATGTGCATCAACTCAAATGCTTTGCATGTGCTCATTGTACTCTTCTTTGGATGTGAGCTTCCAACTTGCTTCCCGGCTTGACATGCACTACAAAGCTTATTCTTCTCAAATTCAACATCTTTCAAACCATTGACAAGATTGTGAGTTGTAAGCTTCTTCAATTGTTTCATGCCAACATGACCAAGCCTTCTATGCCAAAGCCAACCCATGCTTGATTTGGAGACTAAGCAAGTTGTCAAAGAAGTTTCTCTAGCATTGAAGTCAACTAGGTAGAGATTCTCATATCTAAAGCCCTTAAATGCCACATTTGAACCATCCACACTAATAACTTCCACATCATCAACCCCAAAGATGCATTTGTAGCCTAGATCACATATTTGTGCCACGGATAGAAGATTAAAATCCAAGCTTTCAACTAGTAACACATTGGAGATACTCATGTCATTTGATATTGCAATCTTGCCCAAGCCAATAACCTTGCCTTTCTTATTATTGCCAAATGTGATAGAATCAACACCACTAATATTGTCATTGATTGAGTCAAACATTCTTGATGTACCGGTCATGTGTTGAGTGCACCCACTATCAATAATCCAATGCCTTCCTCCGGCTTTGTAATTGACCTACAAGCAAATTAATGAAGCTTAGGTACCCACTTTTGTTTGGGTCCTTGTAGGTTAGTAACTAAGCTCTTTGGTACCCAAATAGCCTTCTTCTTTGGGCCCACAATTGGTGTACCAACAAACTTAGCTTGCACACCCTTCACACCCTTGGTAAGCACATAGCAAGAATCAAAAGGTATAGCATTAACAAGGTTCTTGCTTTGGTTCTTTTTATTGCAATTGTGCTCTAGGTGCCCAACTTGCTTGCATCTATTGCAAAACCGACCATTGCCCTTCACAAAGCTAGGCTTCGGAATTGCAAAGGCCGACTTGCCTTTCTTGGGGGTGTAGCCCAATCCCTCTTTGTTAAGAGAGAACCTTTGGCTACCCAAGCACTTAAGCAAGCGGGCCTCACCACCATAGGCCTTGCCTAGGGCGTGAGTGAGCTCATCCACCTCTCTCTTGAGAGTCTCATTCTCAACCATTAGTGAGGCATCACAAGTGAAACCATCACTAGTAGTGGAGGTAGAGTTAGTGGTGGTGGATGAAGAGCTATAAGAAGGGTTAGTATTTGACATGATGATAGGTTCATTAAAGGATTCATCAATTATATCACATGTAACACCTATATCACATGATACAACAACCTCCTTCTTTGCTTGTTGCTCAAGTAGCAATGAGTGAGCTTTTTCAAGCTTGGAATGAGCCTTATCAAGATCCTCATGGTCTTCCACTAGACTCTCATGAGTGGTCTTAAGCTCACTAAGGACTTTCTCAAGTATTGCTACTTTCATTGAAAGCTTCTTACACTCTTTGTCTTTGGCAATAGCTATGTCTCTAGTTTGTTGCATCAAGTCATATAGTTGTTCTTTAGTTGATTCATCATCATCATTATCATTATTATTATCATTATCACTATCATGAGCATATTCCATTTCACTTTCATCATCACTCTCATCATATAATACCTTAGCTTCTTTAGCCATGAAGCATGACGAGGATGAATCAAATAGTGATGGCTTCTTGTTGATGGCAATGGAAGCAAAAGCCTTGTTGGATGATTCTTCTTCTTCTTCTTCATTATCTTCACTTTCCCAAGTGATCACATAGGCACCATTTTTGCCTTTCTTGAATGTCATCTTGGCTTCTCTCTTCTTCTTCTCAAATTTGTCCTTTTTGTTCTTCTTTTTATCATAAGGACATTCCGCTTGAAGGTGCTCGGTGCTATCACAATTGAAGCACTTTCTTTGTTGCTCATTTCTTTTCTTAAAGCCTTTTCTCTTGATGAACATGTGACCCATCTTCTTGACTACAAGAGCAAGTGCCTCATCATCAATTTCAAATTCCCCATCTTCATTGTTGTCTTCTTCTTCTTCAATGATGGTAGCTTTGCCCTTGGAGGAGGTGGCTTTGAATGCCACGGTCTTCTTCTTCTTCTCATCTTCCACCTTCTCTTTGTCATCAACATCTTGATCATATTTGTCATAGGTCAATACTTCACCAAGCAAATCATTAGGCTTCATTGCTTCAAGCCCATCTCTTTGCAACATCATGATCAACATCTTGAATCTTCTAGGTAAGCTCAATAAGAACTTGTGACAAAAATCTTGATCTTGAGTCTTGTGCCCTAAGCTCTTGAGATCATTGACTATCACTTGCAATCTATGAAACATTTCAATGATTGTTTCATCATCCTTTTTCTTGAAGTTCTCAAACTCACTCTTGAGCCCATATAGCTTGGCACTCTTCACAACCTTAGTGCCCTCATATGTTTCACTCAACCTTGTCCACACTTCATTTGCCAAATCTAAATCCTTGATGCCCTCAAATACTTTTGTGTCAACACCATTGTAAAGTGTATTGAGAGCCATTCTATTGCATGTTCTATTTGCTCTATCTTCATCGGTGAGATGATCGGGATCAATGATAGCAAAATCATTCTCGGTGACTTGCAATACTCTCTCATGAATAGAACCAAGGTACATTGTCATTTTTATCTTCCAATGAGCAAAAGAACTAACACAATCAAAGAACGGTGGCTTGCCCCCAACATGATTGAACACAATTTGAGCCATTTTTCACACCGAAGGATGTTAAGCCTTGATTAAAACGGTGACCACGGCTCCGATACCACTTGTAAGGTCCTAGATGGCTAGAGGGGGGTGAATAGCCTATAAAAAATTCTACAAATATCACTAAGCAAACTTGTTAGAATAACACACGGCGTAAAGTGAGTTTTGCTTAGCCAAAGGTTGTGATGCAAGCCTCCTATCCACAAGTCTAGTAGATTATGATCTCTAGTTCACACAAGAGCTATGTCACTAAAGAAACACTAGTGAACAAGCTAATAACACTACTAGCAAAACTACTACTAGAGCTACACAAGATAATCTAGTGAATGTAAATGCAAGAGAGGGGATTGTGATTATTATACCGACGGTGAAGTGAAGATGTTGCCAATCACCAAGATGATATATAATCAATCAATATTGACAACAACACAAAATGAAGACCAATCACCGGGAGACAAGAGACACAATATTTGTTCACCCGGTGTTCACTTGTGCACCGACAAGCTACGTCACCGGTTGTGTCGACCAACACCTAGATGGTTCCCCGGTGTGACCCTCAAGTCACTTGCCCCTCAAGGCACGCCTCGCAAGGCACCGCAAGACACCACTCTCAAGTGAGGTAACTCAATGACACGCGGATTCCACTAGAGTTGCTTTTGGCGTCCCGCCGAGGAAAGCACAAGAACCTCTCACAATCAACCGGAGGTGGCCAAGAACAATCACCTTCTCTTGCCAACGCCTCCAACAATCTCCAAGCTGGCTAGGAGCGGTACTCTCCAAGAGTAACAAGAAATCCACCGGCTAAACCACCCACAAGTGCCACTAGATGCCCTCAAGCTATGCAATGCACTTTGGGATCACTCAATCTCACTTTTGATTTGCAATCAAGCAAGAGAGATGAGTGGGAGGAGTAGTTCTAGCTCAAAGGATGCACAAGAGTGTTAGAAATGCCAAGAGACCTCCCCAAGGGCCGGCCAACAAGTATTTATAAGCATCCCAAACAAATAGAGCCGTTACAACTCCACTGACCGTTTTTCGCGGGACGACCGGACGCGCCGGTCGTAACTGACCGGACGCGCTCAACCGTGTCCGGTCGCCCTGCGACGACCACGTGTCCTCCGATTTCGAACGCGACCGTTAGATCCTCCAACGGTCACTGCGCGCCAACGGTCAAACGAGCGACCGGACGCGCTGCTGCAAACGACCGGACGCACCGGTGTGCACAGAATCCGCGCGCGCGAAGACAAGACCGGACGCGCTCCTCGCAACGACCGGACGCGACAGTGACCGCGTCCGGTTGGAGTCCAGTAAGCTCCCTTGACGACCGGACGCGTCCGATCGTGTGTGACCGGACGCGCACCGCGTCCGATCGTCCTTGTGAACCGTTGTTCGCCTGACCGGACGCGCCGGTCCCGTGTGTCACCGGACGCGCCGGTGGCAAACCCTAGCCCGCGCGCCTGACGCCCGCGCTGTACTGACCGGACGCGCTGGTCCCGCGAGTGATCGCGTCCGGTGCAGCGTCCGGTCACCTCTGTGACCGCGTTCGCCTCCGTTTCTTTTCCGACTTCCGGCGCAATGGAAAATAGGCATTTCATTTCCCCAAAATCGCCTGAATCCCGCGCTCGCACGCTCAGCGGGAGGGAGAGAGGAACCCAAACCCCTCTCTTCCCGCAAACCACAGCGCGACCAACGCCACCTTTGCAAATGTGCCAACACCATCAAGTGTACATCTCCATGTGCTTGTGTGTTAGCTTTTTCTCGATCATTTTCAAAGGTTTTCCAGTTAGCTCACTAGGCCCTACATGCAATGCACTTCATGAATTCACCTAGTGGCACCCATGCGTCGAATAACCGATAAGACTTCCCCTCTTAATAGTTCGGCTATCGACCCTAAACCACTCACACCCTCTATGGTGTCTTGAGTGTAAAACAAAATGGCCCTATGGTTATACCTTTGCCTTGAGCCCATTTTGTTTCTCCAAATGATATGTTCCACTTCATATCATCACATGACCGTCTCGATCCATCGACCTTGATTTCACTTGCTCTTCACCGTTGTATTGGTCCGTCGGCGCCAAGTCTTGCTCAAGCTTCACCATCGCATGGTCCTTCGCTTCGAAGCCTCGACTTGCCCTTCACCTTCACAACCGGTCCATCGAGCCAAGCCTCATCTTGGTCTTCACCATCTTGGTCACATGAGTCAATGTCATGTCTCATATTCAACGACCACCTTTATCTAAATCATCCACTTAGATACAAAGGTTAGTCCTAGGTTTCATCAATTAGCCAAAACCAAACTAGGGACTTTCAGTAGGGCTCATCACAATTGTAACAAAGCCCTTGATGACGGCGCTCCAACAGCTCCTCCGGTGTGAGACGACGAAACGAGAGAGCTGGAGCGGGTAGTGGCGCGGGAACAGCCAGTGTAGCGCCTGTAGTCACCGAGGGATGGGGCGGTCGGGCGCCGCGAGGCTGCGGTGCAGGTGGAGGTTCACATTCCTCGAACGCCCGTGCCAAGTACATGGCGGACTGGAGGTCGGGCGGTGCGCGGAGCTGAACCTGCTTACGGAGGTGGTCTGGCAGCCCACCCACGTACAACTCCGCCTTTTGGCGAGCGGAGAGGTTGTGGGCATGGCACAGGACGACGTTGTAACGCTCCGAGTAATCCTGAACGGAAGAACCAAAAGAAAGGCGGGCAAGCTCCGCCAACCGAGTGCCCAAAACAGGAGCCCCGAAGCGAAGCGAGCATAATTCGCGGAAGCGCTCCCAAGGAGGCATACCCTCGTCTTGCTCCAGGGCGTAGTACCATGTCTGGGCAACACCCCGAAGATGGTAGGACGCGAGTCATGTGTGAGCGGAGGCGAGCGTCTGCTGGCCGCGGAAGAACTGCTCGCACTGGTTCAACCAATTCAGGAGATCGGTCGAACCGTCGTACGTAGGGAACTCCAGTTTGTAGAATTTGGGCCCCGCCTGGGCGCCCGCGAGGGCAGCAGCAAGGGCTGGGTCGAGCCCCTCCTGTGGCTGGCCGCCCGAGGGAGAGGGCGCCCCGAAGAACAGCGGCCCGTCCACCCCCCCCCCCCGAAAAGAGTGCTGGCGGGGGGTAGGGAGGACACCGTTGTCGCCGCCGCCGTCGTGTAGGCTGTCGGGGAGGGCGACGTGGCCATCGAGTAGATCGGAGCCGACGCCGGCACGGACGGCTGCAGCCAAGCCGGCAAGGGTGATGGCGAGGCCGGCCATTGCATGAGATGGAGCGGGACTCCAGCGCCAATTGGAATCGGTGCCGTGGGCACTGGCGGCGGAGGCGGCGGTGGTGGTGCAGAGAACGCCGGTGGCGCGGGCGCCTGGAGCAGGCCGGCCCACGCCTGCTGCATGGAGGTCAACGCGTTGGCGATCATATCCACCTTGGCCCCCAAGGATTCCAGCGTCAGGGGCTGAGCAGAGGCGGTGGAGGTCACGGACAGATCGGACGACGCCGCGGGCAGCGGCGAAGTGGACGCCGGGATGGAGGAACTCGGTGGAGCAGACGTCATCGTGCCTAGCAATGCTGATACCAGATTGATAGGATTACGGATCCTACCGGGCTGGCTGCGAAGGTTGTAGGGGTGAGAGATTGGTGGGCGAGGTCTGAACGAGCGAGAACGGCGGATCGGCGCCGTGGCGGTGCTACAGTGCCGCGTTTACTGTTCACGCGAACAGTAAACACGATTAGGGCTGAAGGAGGGTGGCGGCTAGGGTTTGGAAACTCCCGGCTCCCTAAGGGAAGCCGAGCAATAATAGATTGCTCTTGCTTGATTATTTCTCAACCAACGTTACAAATATATAGCATACGAGATCCTAATTTAAGGAAATAACTAAACTATTTTAAGGAAATATATAAATAGATAATCAGCCCACTAACGGGCCTAGCGCCCACTAACAGGCCTGGTGCTGAGCCCGACATAATGCTGAGCCCGACATAACACTGTTTTTCAGTAACGGTATGCTAATTACGTTTGTTTCCATTCTTCTTTGTTCTATATATGCAATAGGTGAATAGGTCTATCTCGTTGTTCACTTCATTTTTAAGAAACGTCTTTTTTGTAGCTGTAGCTTTAGGACGGGTAAATATAACTTTGGACTTGATGTGGCCTGTAGCATTAGCATGGGCTTGTAATTTCGTGACATGAACTTGATGGTGACATACATGAGTGTTTTCTGGATTATATACATGGTAATATACAATTGCGTGAAACTTAAACTATGAAAAAAAATATCGTCATTGGGTTGTTTTCATGAGCATCTTTGAAATGTTGCCGTAGCGTTAGCACGGACACAATACTAGTCATAGAAAGTATGTTTCTATTGACTTAATAAAGCCAATTTGTATTTAAAGTGCAAATATAGTTTATACCCTGTGAGATCCTATAGCTCAACGAAGATGCACTTGATTTGGTATAAGCTCGCAATATAAATACTTCGTATGCTCTAAATTATAAGTCATTTTGACATTTGGAGGTACATAGTTTTTATTGTGTATGTAAATAATATACTCTATGTGTAGATATAATGTAAAAACCATATAATAAAAAAAAGTCAAAACGATTTATAGTTTAAAATAGAGAGAGTGTTCTCTAACTTGGCATGTGCCCGTGCACGGATTGGTGAGCTAATATACAGAATCATAATAGCACGTCACAAATGCTTAGTGCAACATGACACAGCGCACATGTGTGTTTTTGGAGCACCAACATGAATCAACAGAGGCCCTGTTTCGATGTCCTCTGATTATAATAAGATAATCAGATCATAATGGTGGATTACGATCTAAACATGATTGATTATATGATGGATTATTATAATCAAAACCTCTTATTTTTGTAATACTATAATTCAGAATTTCAGATGAGACATGATTTAGGGGGATTGTAGGTGCTAAAAGTGCAACTTGTCTCCAACCAATTGTCCAACTTACCAAACCACCAAAAGATAAGATAGAATTTTCTCACTTTAACCGACCATAATCAGCCACGACAATCAAGGGAGCCAAACACTCGGATTATTATAATCCATAATCATCATTATAGTAATAATTCTATACATAATCTAGATTATAATAATATGGCTGTGATCCAAACAGGTCCTATCTTGCGATTATTAGGAGAGAAAAAATGTAACAGTTCAGGATAGTTACAACACCTTGTAGTGATCCGTATCCGTTCACGATGTTCTTTCGAACGAAACAATGAGATACCAAATTCACCCCTAAATTCCACTATGTAAAAAGAAGATTTCCTATCACATCAAAATATCGGCACATATATGGAGTACTAAATGTAGATGAAATCAAAAACTAATTGCACAGTTTTGTTGTACTTTGCGAGACGAATATTTTAAGCCTAATTAATCAATATTTGGACAATTATTACCAAATAAAAACAAAATTACTACAGTATGACGGGACATCTACTATGCAAAGTTTGGATCCCAAATTTGAAATCTAAACAAGGCCAATATATAATATTTAGTTGTCACACGTCCCCGCATTATTACGAGAAAATATCATAAAAAAAGTAGAACAACAGTTATGAATTGTTACCCCAAAATAAATGGCCCGGTACTCCCGATTCTTTCAAGGTCATCAGCAAAAAAAGGTAGCAAGGCCTGTTCGCCTGGCTGATCCAGCGCAGCAGCAACAGTGTGTGGCTGTTCTCTGTCACAAAACACTGTGTATACAGCAGGGCTCCTGCCTGCACAATAGTAAAGTCAGGTAGGTACATGGTAGATATGTAATAACGAGGGAAAAGACTAATGGTGCGAGTCAAACCCGCATGAACGTACCATTAATCCTCCAATTCCAATTCACAACCCGTTTCAGAACCCGTTTCAGGAAAGACTTGACACCTTTATCTTCCCATTCCAATTCATTCCAAGTATATCTATCTATAACTAGTTTAGTCAACTTGTGTGGTAAGCTTTGCCTTGTGAAGGGAAGCCGATTCAACTCTGGGCATCGTTTAATAATCAACGACTCAAGGCATGGGAACGTCACGTCAGAACCACACAAGCTGGCCAGATCGGGATTATTAGATAAAATCAGATATTTGAGGCAAGGGAATGTCTTTGAACTCTCTTGTCCTGCATCCATACAGATCTGCTTCATAGCACAGCACCAACTCACACGAAGATATTCAAGGCAAGGCAAGTACGGCGCCCAAGAGAGGTGCTGCAGTTTGCTGCAATGATGCACAGACAAATGAGTGAGCCTTGGGAACAAAGCTTGCGAGGACGATGTCCCCCCCCACATTATTATATTTGTAAGGTTACGCAAACCTAGGAGCGTGAGCACACTGAGAGCATCAAATGGTTTTCCCAGTTCGTCTCCTACTATTATTTGCTCCATTGCGCAATCCCCAAAGTGCAGTTCATTTAACGTCCTTCCCGCAATATCACCTGTCAAAGTATCTACTGCCAGGCAGAGCTTGTTTGTTTCTACCAAGCCCCATATGATCAAATCCCTAAAGGGGATGCCAGCTGCCTTCCGTAGTGATTCATATCCATAATCACCTTTAATGACAATATCAACCGCTTTCAAGTTTGTAAGGGTGCACAACTCTTGAATTATTTTATACGTATAATTATTCGTATAAGCATCTGTTATTAGGTCAATCACTTGCAATTCTGTAAGACAGGATATGACCTCCTTTGGAATCCTTTCTATGGCTGTGACTGCTAGATATAAGAATTTAAGCTTAGTAAGTTCTCTAAGGCGTGTGGGAACTGTCCTTAGTTTTTCATTAAATGACAAATCCAGATGCTCCAAGTTTACCAAGGCAAATAACTCTTCAGTTATCTCCTCGATCCTGTTGCTGCTTAGATCTAGGTATGTCAGCTCAGTGAAACTCTGAATGGCTCCAAATATGCTCCCATCCAAACCAGTCCTTTGAAGGTATAGCCTCTTGAGAGTTGTGGAGCAAGTAAACGGAAGAACAGGATGAAGCTTCCAAATTCCACTGTACATTAATGAGACGCATTCGGCTCTGCTCCAAGGAATGGCACGTATAGACAAATTTGCACCAACTCCTGCACGAACTACCCACTTGTCCTTGTTGTCACTGCTGCCACAAGATATCCAAATAGCCATATCACGGATCACATCATGCATCTTAACACCAACTTCAATTGGCATTTCCTGATGGGTAAAATAGGATCTTTTATAAGAAAGGTAATTATCACTATCGAACCCAGTATCACAATTGTCTAACAAACATGCAGCTGTAAGTTCACCTATTAGAGAATGTGCTTTTCTGTAGAAACCATGTATATCAAACTCGTCAACTAGACCTAAGCCAATCCAGCATCGTATCAGGTCCCCCGTCAAAATCTCTTTATCCTCTGGCCATAGTGAGCAAGTCAACAAACACTGTCTCAAGGTATCATTTCTTAGGCTATCATAACTAAACATGAGTTGTCTGAAAACAGTATTTTCCATATGGAGGTCCTGATCATCCCCGCCACAGCATGACTGTTTCATGTAACTGATGGCAGATTCCCATTGTTTAGGATTACTTTTTCCATACATTGCCCTTCCAACAGTTATCAAAGCTAATGGCAAGCCCTTCAATTCCTCCACAAGTTCCTTTGCAAGAGCTTCAATACGAGGACTAGAAGATAGAGTCTCCTGTCCAACCTTGTCTTGAAATAGCTGCCAGGCCTCATTATCTGGCAAACATGCCACGTTGATCTCTTTTCGTACGTCCATTTGACCACACACCGTTTTTGATCTTGTTGTGAGAACCACTTTGCGTCTCTGTTGTGCTCCACTTCCAAGGGGATACGGTATGCCCACTGCTTCTAGATCAATTCGATTCCAAACGTCATCTAATAGTATCAGAAAATTTCTTGTTTTCAGGAAGTCCAAAATGGTGTTAGCCCGAGATTTAACATCACCGCCATCCGGTAACATGAGCTTGAGCTTCTTGCCAATCTCGTCTTGGATTGTTTTCACTGAACCCTCTTTGGAGGCCGTAATGAAGATAACAACAAATAATGAGTCCCCAAGAAAAGCGTTGTTGATCTTTGTCAGAAGATGGGTCTTGCCCACTCCGCCCAGCCCCCAGATTCCAATGACACCCACTGAACTATCCTTAATACACTCCATAGCCTCTTCAAATATTTCAACTCTGGAAGGCTGCTGCTCTGTGGACGAACATGGAATCTCTTGGATGGAAGGTGGCAAGGCTTCCACTGTAACGATGCTGGGTTGACCACTGAGACATTCTTGGAGCCGACGAAGCATGCCAGCTGCAATCACACTGAGATCCCAGTTCAACTCATTTTGCTCAGATTCACAGATAACCATCCCAACAGAGATGTTGGTATCCACGCTAGCCAGCCAGTTGTTAATCTGATTTGTTGCTATCTTGCCCTCTCGCTTTCCAAGCTCAATCACGTGATTGACATCATTTCTCCTCACACGCAAGTTTTCCAAACATTGCTTAAGCTTTGTAATAACAATTCCTTCTGCCTGAAAGACATTAATTAACATTACTAACTAGTGACAAATATAAGTAAGAAAAAAAATATTGTTAACAAATTTGAGTTAACTGTAAAGACATACCAGCGATGATGCTTCTTGATCCTTGATATGCATCAATTCCTTGGCAACACCAATGATATTCTGCCACTGTCCTGGATCCACTGGCGGAGCTTCATGGAGGCGAAGCTGGGCACCTGCCCCCCTTCCTTCCATGCTTTGCCATTGTATATTGTATTATTTTTTTCTTTTTGCTCTATAAAATTCTGCTTTTGTGAAGCTATGCATGGAGAGGGACAAGTCTGGCTGTAGATAACAAACAGAAAATGATAGAAGAGCCTACATCATATTGCTACTATCTACTATAATTGCCATTAATATAAGTATGAATGTATATATTAATGATATTATATGCATTGCCAGTTCATTTCTTGCGTCAATTACTGTTCACTGTTTTTTTTTTCAAATTCGCCCCCCCTTTAATTTCTCCTATTTGCGCACTCTGTTCAGCGATGTTTATTAGTGGTGATAATAAACGGATAAACAAGTACGTACCACTCTGTTCAGCAATGTTTATTTGCACCATACAATGCGCACAAACGAGAAAGTACTTTTTCTATGATAACCAAGTGAAATGACCATCTATAGTATTATTAATTATTAATAAATAAAATGGTATTGCTTCAAAAAAATGATATTTGCTTACTTTCTTTCAGAAAATTTAACTAGGGATAAATAGTTGAAACATAACAATAACAACACTTTTTTATATTTGGGCTTTGCTAAGGTACATTGAAATGGCCGGAGCTGTCCACTTAGAGCCTGTTCACCCGGCTTATAATCCGTCTTTTTCAGTTTGTTTTTTCAGCCGGAACAGTATTTTTCTCTCACAATAAATCAGCCAACAGTGTTTTTCAGCCGTCTTATCAGCTCAGCCGAACGAGGCCTTAATTGGAGTTGGATAGCAGTACAAAGTTTGAAATGCACTAGTATAAAGTTTTGAATTACAAATTTTCAGAACTAGGTGTACAAAGTTAATTAAGATGCTAGTACAAGTTTGGTTGGGCTGGTGTTCTGAACATGAATGTATGGAATTTTTAACTATTTACCACTTTTATTTATGGGAGGAGGAAAATGCATGGCCTCTCCTTTAACTTGGCACGAGGCATCATCTAGATCCCTCTACTCTTAAAATGCTATTTCTGAGTTCATGAACTTGACTTCAGGTGTCATCTAGGTCTAAACGGGATTTCTAAGTTCATGAACTTGACTTCAGGTGTCATCTAGGTCCAAACGGGTCCTAACCGCTCTGTATGTTGGCGTGCCATGCTGATTGTTTATGATGTGGCCCTTACATATGGGACCCACATGTGGAATATATATATATTTCTATTTTTTCTTGTCACTTTTTTTCTCAATTTTCGTTCCTCTGTTCGCACAACCCGCGGCGATGGCAGTACAATCAGCAAGTGCCGAAGACGAATTGACTTCCGGGCACAAATTAACCGCGTCGCCGGCGAACGGACTCGTGTTGGACGGACGATCAAGAGAAAAATGAAGACAAAACATGAACAAGACGAACTACAACTTGGCGAAGAAAGCTACAGTAGAGGAAGGGCTGGCGCCATGGCCCAACTTACCCATTCCTTCCCACGAGTAAATGCAAATGCTAACATCCAGCGGTGTTTTCAGCCACAATAAATCAGCGAACAGTACTTTTAGCCATAATAAACCAGCGAAACGAACACGAACAGGGTGCTAATTCGTTTTACCGGCTGATACTTGACTGACTGAAGAGGAAATAAAGGAACTTGATGTGCTTGCTTGCCCGCGAGGACGCAGCTCGGCGTCAAGCAGCTAGCTAGCTAATCAAAAGACAGACACACAAAGGAGCTTACTAGAGCTTGATGCTGGGTCGGATAATACCCTTGATTATTCCGACTGACCTAGGAGTACTCGTGGACAAAACGAACGAAACGGACGGACGCAGCATCAGATGAGATGAGATCAGTTGGCGTTGCCACTGCCGTCGCCATGGCCAGCAGCAGGAGGAGGAGCATAGCCCAGCAAGGTAAGGCGTGTGGTGAGTTCCCGCCAACGGGCCTCCCTCCGGGCAAACAACTTTTCTGCGGCCGCCAACTGCTCAGGCTTGGCGGCCTTCTGCAGCTCCGCCGCCGACAAGCCTGTCTGTCAATCCCAGTTCATAGAAGGCGACGGAGTCTGCCACCACCTCCCGGGCTTGGCCCCTCTCGGTGGCGTGGAAAAGAACCACCTAGCATTCACGACCCACGAGGTCACACCACCACCTCCGACTCCAACTCCGCAGACTCCGCCGACTCCAACACCAGCGGCTCCGTCTCACCGGTCATGAGGGTCAAGATCAAGATGTGCTACGCATCCGCGAGTGGGATGCTCGGCATCAGGAAGACTCCTCCCGCACGTCGTCGAAGAGGCGGCGACGGCACGCTGCAGGGCTTGGAAGGAGGAGACCTTTGATCCACTAGGACCTGCGGTGGACCTCGGCGGGGAGGTGGGCGTCGACGGCGCGCAGCTCGTGCTCCGCGACCTCACGAAGGCATGGCGGCAGCAGATTGAACTCGTGCATGCCGACCATGGTCTGCAGAGCCGGCGGACGGCGCGGCTCTTGGTTGGTGGCGAGAAGAGGTGGAGAGCGGAGAGTCGGCTATTGGCCTGCCGATAGGGTCCTGTCGGCCCGCCGATTGCCGACAAGTACCTTTACAATTATTCAATAAATACTATTATTTTAAAAAGCATCCGCAGACGAGTACCAGCGCGAGTAGCAGGCTTTTGAACAGCGGCTTGTTTAGATGCATCCAAAGTTAAAATTTTTTTCACTCCGTCACATCAATTTTTAGCCGCTTGTATGGAATATTAAATATAGGTAAAAAATAACTAATTATATAGTTTAGTTAAAAATCACGAGATGAATCTTTTGAACCTAGTTGATTCACGATTGGACAATATTTGCTAAATAAGATGAAAGTGATACTATTTATTGGGTTGAAAAAATTTACAAAGGGCCCGTTTAGTTCACAAATTTTTTGGGCCAGAAGCAAAAATTTTGGCGTTTTGGCATTTGGGAACTAAACGGGCCCGAAAAATTTCGGGCCAAAAAATTTCGGCCCTTACTGACCACTGCGCCCCCTATCCCTCCGTCCCACCGACGCCAGACCCATCCATCCATTCCGCTGCCAACGCCCAACCCTATCCGCGCCCCTCTCGCCCTCGCCATCGCGCCGCCGACCCTCCCGTCCACGCCCTCCCATCGCCGCCGCAACCGCTCCGTACCAGCGCCGGCGTTCAGATCCAGGTCCTCTAGCTGTAGATCTACCCCGCCATTGTCCGGATCTACAAGGTCCGGTTCTGCAGCTTACCATGGCCGGACATGGAGACGAGTTGAGTGGTGAGCCCGGAGCATACGGGGACGGCGACGCCGGCTTTACCCTGGATTTCCTGGGCAATGTCGGATCCAGCCTCGTCTACAACGACGTTCCGGGCTCCAGCACGTTCCACGGCGCCGGCGGATCCAGTAGCCACCCCAACCCCGACGAGCAGCTGGGCCGTCTTGACCTCAACGGCGGCTTCTCCGGCGTTTATCAGCAGTACGCGGACCACATTCAAGGGGCGCAGGACGGGTTGCCTCCCGTTCGCGTGCCGAGGGGCGGAGTGTCTCGGAGCCTCAGCTTCCGCCCGCCTACCCCCGGCGAACTAGGAGGAGGTCCGGCAGGTGGTGCCTTCGACGTTCCGGCCGCACCGCTCGGAGCTGGTTGGGTGTCTCCTCCGCCGCGTCCTGCATCCGATTCAATCCGTCGGCGAGGCCGGCGCCCGCGTGCACGGGGGCCGGGCCCTGTCATCCACGGGGACAACTTCGACGCCTCCTATAGTGTCCCTCACCCGGTAATGTCCTTGTCTCATGCATGTGTGTTGTCAAAGTATGGTCATGTTGAATGTGTGCATGTTTTAGCATGTAGTTGCAGGTATCCATTACCTTTCAAACCTTCACAGTGCAGAAAAGGACTAGATATAAAACAAGCTGCTATTTAGTTATCTGCTATCTTGCCTTTCAAACCTTCACAAGCATCTGAACATGCATCTTGAAATAACTCAGATCTTGTATGTAGCTATCCAGAAAGTCTCTCAAAATGACAGACCTTGAGGCCTCAAAGTTGCTATTTAGTTATGTTATGACACACAACTCAGTATGGACAAACTATGCCAGGAATCTAGTTTCCTTTTGTTTTATTCTTCTCTAATACAATCGTACATTGCGAGTGACCAACGAACTGGCTGGGCCCTTAGCATTGACTGCATGCTTTGCACCAACCTCCAAATCCAACCATGGAGCTGATAATTGCTTTTTTTGCTGTCTGCTCTTTGAGGTCTGGAAGAGAGAATAGCACACTAAGTTTGTCTTTCTTTCTTAACTTGAGTTCTGGAAGACTGTGGGGGAGTTCCCCACAGTGATTTTATAAATATAAACCGAAGGTGGTTACATACTTACAAGGAGGGGGGGAACAAGAACAATTACCTAAAACCATCTAGCCAAACCAGGAGCACCTAAGGTCCTCCTAAAACACAAATTGGTAGGGCTTCTTCATGTCAAGGATTGGTGATCATGGGTTTAGTACCACTGTGGTGGATGCACCACAATGTCAGTTATTTTCACTAATGTATCTAATTGTATGGCTGCCTTTTAGGTCATAATGACATGTGATGGTCCTTTCTTGTGGCTATTTCTAGTAATGTTTTGATGCTCGAAAATAATAATCTGGGTCCTTGTATGGGTTCTCAGTTGTTAGCCTTTTTATTTCCAAATACATAGAGGAGTTCTGCTATGCTTGTTAGTCATAGATGCATATGTATTGTCTGCGTATATTGTTCAATATTGTTGTCCCTCTTCACCATTTAGGTTCAGAAGCATAAAGCAAATTGGTTACCAGAGAACATACAGAAGTTTTGTGACTGCTATCTTGCCGAGATACATGCTGGGAACTGTCCAGGAGGGCAATTGAACAAATTTGGCTGGAAGAATGTGGCTAGGAGGTACTATTTAGCATCAGGGTTGATGCATGACAGAGAACAGCTGCAAGGCAAGTTGAGGACACTTAGGAAAATATGGACTTTGTGTGACAAAGCACAAAACCACACTGGCTTAGGTATTGATGCTGAAGGCAAGATTCATGCTTCAGACAAATGGTGGAATGACAATGCTCAGGTAATTTGTTCGATAAGTTGCACTTTTATTAAGATATGTTAAATGCCTAATGAATTCACAACTAAACTAGTCAAAATTGGACAGGGTGACCATGACTTGCTCAAGATTAGAAGGGATGGTGTGCCTGCATACTTGGACCAGCTGCATGGCATGTTCAAAGGCAACACAGTGGATGGATCAACCTCCTTTGTTCCTGCTGCTAGAGAGACCATTGACTTGAATGAGGATGATTCTGATGAAGTAGCAGGACAAGAGCATGAGGATGAACTAACCCCTATGAGTGTTGGAAACAAGAGGAGCAGCAGTACAAGCACAACTGCATCTAGCCCCAGCAAGAGGTCGAAGAGCCCTGCAGTTAGGTCAATGAGCCTCCAAATGAACGCACATAATGACTTAAGCAGAGAGAGGCTTCAATTCATGAAGGAGAGAGAGAGCAGAAAGGAGCAAGTAATGCAGATATTAGTTAAGGACAAGTCCTGGAAGATAACAGAGTGCACCAGGATAGCTCTACAAGAGCTGGGCATCAGTACTACAACAAAGACTTTGTTTTCTGGGTTGCACCAGCTAGTGCAATCTGAAACAGAAATGGACTTCTTCCTTGCCCAGGACAGTAAGGAAGGCAAGCTGCACGTCATCGAGCTGAACATCCCAAAGACTGGACCGGTGGACAACTAGCAAACTTAGCCTAATTTGCATGTAGGGCATTGTGTGTAGGCCTAATGAATTTGATGTGTCTGTTAAATTTGAACTTGTTATGTAGTACCATGAGTCTTGCCCGGTGGACAACTAGAGAAGTAGCCTTATTTTGCATGTAGGCCATTTGAAGGAGGGCGTTTGAAGTTGTTGTGTCAGTTAAATTTGAACTTGTTATGTAGTACGATGGGTTTATTTGTTGTTATCCTATATTAACTATGCTGAGTTGGATATATTTGTTGTTTTCAAACTTGATCATGTGAGAAGACAGGGATCGATGCATGAGATTAATCGGTACTTTGATGAAATGACTGACTTGTGCTTATCTGTGTCCATCACAGGTTGGTGATAATGACCAAGATGGAAGAAGACAGCAGTTGCTGCAGATGATGATGGATGATGATGAAGATGAGTTGATGGAAGACCTAATGAATGATGACGAGGATGATGAGTTTCTCCATGGTATGTACCAGTTTGCAGTGCACATTGACAAGTATTTGAATAGGGCTGAATATAGGAGTCCAAGAGTTAGTGGTTTGCAGTGGGTGCATGATAAGCTGGCCAACACTAAGTCTTGTTACAACATGTTTCGAATGACTCCAACTATGTTCCATAGCCTTCATAACTTGTTAGAGGAGAAATATGGGCTCAAGTCTACCACTAAGTCCACATCTATTGAGGCTTTAGGGATGTTTCTTTGGATGGTAGGAGCACCACAGTCTGTTAGGCAAGCAGAGGACAGGTTTGAGAGGTCATTGGGAACAGTTTCAACATTGTTTACCAAAGTGTTGAACTGTCTGGTTAGGCTTGCTGCAGACATTATTAAGCCAGTAGATGCCCAGTTCAGAACAATGCATCCTAAACTAAGAAGTAGTAGGTTTTATCCCTACTTCCAAAACTGCATAGGGGCTATAGATGGCACTCATATCCCTTGTGTCGTGCCAAACCATTTGTTTATTCAGCACTTGTGCCGCAAGAGCATCACAACACAAAACGTAATGGCTTGTTGTGACTTCGATATGAGGTTTACATTTGTTAATGCCGGTTGGCCTGGATCTGTTCATGACATGAGAGTGTTCAATGATTCAACAACAACATACTCGGCAGTGTTTCCACATCCACCAAATGGTACGTAGCTACACATGAGTGCAGTTGATCCTTGGTGGTTATGTACGTATTTGTCATAATTTGTTTGTTGTTGTAGGCAAATACTATCTAGTGGACTCTGGGTATCCTAACCGCCTGGGTTATCTTGCTCCATACAAGGGGACCAAGTACCATCTTCAGGAGTTCCGCGACGGCCCCGAGCCACAAGGTAAAGAAGAGGTCTTCAATTACACACACTCTTCTCTTAGGAATGTTATTGAGAGGTCTTTCGGGGTTCTGAAAATGAAGTGGAGGATCTTGCAAAAGATCCCTCCTTATTCACCTGAGAAGCAAGCTCAAATCATTTGTGCATGTATGGCTCTTCATAATTTTGTGAGAACTAGTGGCTTAGCAGATAAGCATTTCGGTAAGTGTGATCGAAATGAGAACTTTGTGCCGAGACAAGCTTATGAAAATCAGCCTGAACCCGAGGTAGTAGAGGATGAGGAGTGGTCGTGCATGAATGCCATCCGTGATTCGCTGGCTAATGCTCTGGTCGATCGTCTTTGACAGTTTGGTGTGGGGTTAAGATCAATTTTCAAGACTAAAGTGTAACGGCTTCTGTGAATGCATGAGCACAGGTTTGTATAATTCAATTGATTCTTGCGAATGTATTATTACATAATCTGTGGTTGAGGACATGTATTTGAAGAGCAATGGTGCTGTGGGTGAATGAGAACGTACTGTGATGTAATAGGGATACATAATTGTTGTGCATGTGGGATGAGAAAAAACAAGTTGATTATATGTGTTTGACTACATGTTGAATGAGAAATGTTTGTTGAATATTCAGCATGCAAAATATTTGTAACTGCATGGAGGTATCATGCCTGCAGTATGCATGCACACAGTAGCAGCAGTTTGCATGCAATGCAATTAATACCCAAAACTACTATTCATTGTTCAGCTTTTTGCAAAATTTCTGGCAACTAGACACCAAAATGCAAAATCTGAATGTGTCAGCATTTTGGTGTGCTGCTGCACCATTTTGGTTTTTTGGCATTTGGCAAAAATTTTGGGGAACTAAACTGGACCAAAGTGAACCAGGCCTAGTTCTGTTTTCACGCGAACATTTCACCACCCCTACTCACGGACTCACAGCTGTAGCTGTAGCTGTAGCCTGCCGTCAGGGTCCCTCAGTAGGCCGTAGCCTTGCTGCATGCATGTCGGCAATGGCATTGCCGCATTGCATCTGCGCTCCTGGGCTGTTTAGATCGCCGACGCGGGTGGCCGATTTTGTATGGTGCCACCTCCGAGTACTGTAGTACTTTTGTTTTTAGTGTTAATAATTGTTTAAATGTTGATTAATTATGCTCAAAATATTTGTCTCGCAAAGTACAACAAAACTGTGCAATTAGTTTTTGATTTCATCTACATTTAGTACTCTATGCATATGTTGGTATTTTGATGTGATGGGAAATCTTCTTTTTTATAGTAGAATTTAGGGGTGAATTTTGTTAAGGCCCTGCTGCGTTTGCACGGTCAACGAGGACCTTGCTTGGGCCTTGTTTAGTTCCCTAATTCTCTCCCAAATTCCACTATGTAAAAAGAAGATTCTCCGTCACATCAAAATGTCGGCAAATGCATGGAGTACTAAATGTTGATGAAATCAAAAACTAATTGCATAGTTTTGTTGTACTTTGCGAGACGAACATTTTAAGCCTAGTTAGTCAAAATTTGGATAATTTTTACCAAATACAAAGGAAATGCTACAGAAATTCTGATACAGTGTTTTTCTAAAAAGACATTTCTACATCTTTGAACGGAGTGAGCCAAATTTCTGAAAATAATGTCATTTCTAATCCTCCAGATAGACCAACACATTGTGATGATAATTTCCATGAAGAAAGAAACATGTAATTGATCCTTTGAGGCTCTCCAAAACAATTGTGATATCCTCTGAATTGGGTATAAAAACCTGCAAACTATACCAGCAAGCCATTGCAAAAGGGCAGTGAAAAAGCATGTGCAGCAAATCTTCTTCAATGTTAAGGGTGTAGAAAACACAATTATAGTCCCCAAGATGCATTGAGTAGAGCTCTGGTGCTTAATCTACTATCAGTTAAAGACTAGCCAGAAGAAAACCTTTTTTTTCTGACAAGCAGATGTCCACGACCATCTCACTGAACCATGCACCTGTCGATGGCCATTTAACTGTTTGTATGCCTGCTTGGAAGAATAAAAAGGAGAGCCCCAACCCCCTAGCATAGGACCAAACATCATCAGAGATTGATTGAGTTGAAGGGACTGCAAGGAAAAGCTTCCATGGACAGGGGAAGATGAAAGAGATCCTGAATAGTAGCAGTGGTGGTTGCAGCTCTAAGGTCTCCCTCCGGGCAAACAACTTGTCTGCGGCCGCCAACTGCTCAGGCGTGGCGGCATCCTGCAGCTCCGCCGGCGAAGCCGTCTGTCAATCCCAGTTCAGAGAAGGCGATGGAGTATGCCACCACCTCCCGGGCTTGGCGGATCCACGCAAGGCCCCTCTCGGTGGCGTGGAAAAGAACCACCTAGCACTCGTCACGACCCACGAGGTCGTGGTAGCACATCACCACCACCACCAACTCCAACTCCGCCGACTCCAACACCAGCGGCTCCGTCTCACCGGTCATGAGGGTGAAGATGTGCTACGCATCCGTCGAAGAGGCGGCGACGGCGCGCAGCTCGTGCTCCGCGACCTCACGGAGGCACGGCGGCAGCAGATTGAACTCGTGCATGTCTGGAGAGCCAGCGGCCGGCGCGGCTCTTGGTTGGTGGCGAGAAGAGGTGGAGAGCGGAGACTGTTTGGCGGGGCCCAGTCGGCTGCTGGCCTGCCGATAGGGTCCTGTCGGTCCGCCAGTTGCCAAAATCATACCAATCTCATTTCCCAAGAAATCAAATATTCTTAATTTTAACTGAATATATATGACAAAGTATTAATGTTCATGATACGTAATAAGTATCATTAGATTAATTATATAATATATTTTCATAATAAACGTAATTAAAGATATAAATGTACTCCCTCCGTCCAAAAAACATGCAATTCTCACTTTTCGAGAAGTCAAACAATTTCAACTTTGACTAAATTTATATAAAAAAATACTAATATTTATGATATAAAATAAGTATCATTAGATTAGTTATAGAATATATTTTTATAATAAATTTATTTGGAGACATAAATGTTAATACTATTTGCTATAAACTTAGTCAAACTTGAGTCAGTTTGACTGGCACGCATCCCATAATTACATCTTTTCTCGGACGGAGGAAGTAGATAATATCTTCTAGAAACTTAGTCGAACTTAAGATTTTTCTGTTGATTTTTAGGAAAGAGGAAGTATTCAATAAATACGACGTATTATTTTAAAAAGATCCGCAGGCGAGTACCAGCGCGAGTAGCAGGCTTTTGACTCGTTCTATTGAAGCTTCATTTCACCGGACGTGAGACGTCCCATTTCACCACCCCCACTCACGGACTCACCTCCTGTAGCTGTAGACTATGGGGGTCTGCCTCAGGGTCCCTCAGTAGGCCGTAGCCTTGCTGCATGCATGTCGGCAATGGCATTGCATCTGCGCTCCTGCTTCGTTTGCACGGTCAACGAGGACCTTGCTTGCCCTCTCTTGAGCCTGTTTAGTTCCTCCCCAACCAAAAAAGTTTGCATATTACTCATCACATCGAATCTTTGGATGCATGCATAGAACATTAAATGTAGGTAAAAAATAACTAATTGTACAGTTTGTCTGTAAATGTCGAAACGAATCTTTTGAGCCTAGTTAGTCCATAATTAGATAAATTTTGTCAAATAAAACGAAAAGTGCTACAGTAGCCGAACCCAAACTTTTTCACCAACTAAACAACCTTGTCTTTTCATCTGAGCAAGCATACAGTATAGTATGCCTGTGCTGCTACAGTACTGTACGTCTGGGTCTGGGTACCCGAAGCAAAATCAGAAGCCCCTTGGTTCTTGCCGGTCAGTCGCTCCTGTCCTCCCTCCGAGAATGGCCCTTTTTTTAACGAAACAGGAGGAGTTTTTAACCTCTATTGGAATTTTATTAATATATACAAAAAAAAGGAGTACAAATTCTTAAAAAAAACAAAACAACAAAATAAATAAAATACATAAAAGGTGAGGAAGAATATAGCTAGGATTATAGGAGTATAAAGTTGTCTACCCATTGATCTATAAAAGGATGTAAGCTTGTCTTTGTTCTTAGTATAACTAGGACAAATTCCTTTCTAAAAAGACATTTCTACATCTCTGAACCGAGTGAGCCAGATTTCTGAAAATGATGTCATTTCTCATCATCCAGATAGACCAACACATTGTGATGATCACCTTGTTCGGCAGGCTGTTTCTGCAGCCTATAAGCCGGCTGTGGTTGTTTTGTTGTGAGAGAAAAACACTGTACCACGGCTGATAAGTCGTGCTGATAAGAGCAGCCGAACAGGGTCGATAATTTCCATGAAGAAAGGAACACGTAATTGATCCTTGAGGCTCTCCAAAACAATGTGATATCCTCTGAATTGGGTATAAAAACCTACAAACTATACCGGCAAGCCATTGCAAAAGGGCAGTGAAAAAGCATGTGCAGTAAATCTTCTTCAATGTTAAGGGTGCAGAAAACACAATTATAGTCCTCAAGATGCATTCGTCTCTTCTAAGGCCTTGTTTAGATTCCAGAATTCACCCCTAAATTTTACTATGCAAAAAGAAGATTCCCCATCACATCAAAATGTCGGCATATATATGGAGTACTAAATGTAGATGAAATCAAAAACTAATTGCACAGTTTTATTGTACTTTACGAGACGAACATTTTGAGTCTAATTAATCAAAATTTGGACAATTATTACCACTAAAAACAAAAATGCTACAGTACTCGGGGGTGGCACTGTGCAGATTTGGCCACCCCCGAGTCGGGGATCTAAACGAGGCCTAAGTAGCAGTGGTGGTTGCAGATGAAAGAGATCCTGAGTACGTAGTAGTAGCAGTGGTGGTTGCAGCTCTAAGGTAGTGTACGGGCCGCCCTCCGGGCAAACAACTTGTCTGCGGCCGCCAACTGCTCAGGCGTGGCGGCATCCTGCAGCTCCGCCGGCGAAGCCGTCTGTCAATTCCAGTTCATAGAAGGCGCTTATTTTCAGCCAGCCAGCAGTGTTTTTCTCTCACAATAAACCAGTCAACAGTACTTTCAGCCGTTTATTTTCAGCCAAGCGAACAGGCTGGGAGTCTGCCACCACCTCCCGGGCTTGGCGGATCCGCACAAGGCCCCTCTCGGGCCCTGTTTACCATGCAAACCCAAAATATTTCCTCTTCGACTCATCACATCGAATCTTTGAACGCATGCACGAAGCATTAAATGTAGGTAAAAAAATAACTAATTGTATAGTTTGTCTGTAAAGTTCGAGACGAATCTTTTAAGTCTAATTAATTCATAGTTAAACAAATTTTACCAAATAACAACGAAAAATGTTACAATAACTTTTCACCTAATTTTTTTCAACTAAACACACCCTCGGTGGCGTGGAAAAGAGCCACCTTGCACTCACGACCCACGAGGTCGTGGTAGCACACCACCACCTCCGACTCCAACTCCGCCGACTCCAACACCAGCGGCTCCGTCTCACCGGTCATGAGGGTAAGATGTGCTGCGCGTCCGCGAGTGGGATACTCAGCATCAGGAAGACGCACAGGGGCGTCGTGCGGAACTCCTCCCGCACGTCGGCCGAAGGGCGCGCTGCAGGGAGGAGACCTTGATCCAGTAGGACCTCGGCGGGGAGGTGGGCGTCGACGGCGCGCAGCTCGTGCTCCGCGACCTCACGGAGCCTGGAGCCCAAGTTGAACTCGTGCATGCCGACCAGGGTCTGGAGAGCTGGCGCGGCGCTTGGTTGGTGGCGAGAAGAGGTGGAGCTGCTTGTCTGGGACCAGTCGGCTACTGGGCTGCCGATATGGTCCTGTCGGCCCGCCAGTTGCCGACAGGGGACCTATTGGCTAGCATCTACTCACGGGTGACCAGGTCCTGTCGGGCGGCCAGTTGCCAACTGCGGACCTATCAGCTGGGCGCAAGCGCCAGGATACTTCAATTCTCACAATTCATAGGGCCTGTTTAGTTGTCCATGCAACCTAAAAATGTTTGCGCAGTATCCATCACATCGAATCTTGTGGTACATGTATGGAATATTAAATGTAGATGAAAGAAAAAACTAATTACACAGTTTAGTTGTAAATCACGAGACAAATCTTTTGAGCCTAATTAGTCCATGATTAGACACAAATTGCTAAATAAAACGAAAAGTACTACAGCAGCCGAATCCAAACTTTTTCACCAATTAAACAACCCCATAGGTTATATTTACAATTATTCATTAAAAAATATTATTTAAAAAAATCCGCAGACGAGTACCAGCGCGAGTAGCAGGCATTTGACTCGTTCTGTTGAAGCTTCATTTCACCGGACGTCCCTCCTGTAGCTGTAGACTATGGGTCTGTTTAGGTAGCGTTTAGATGCAAATTTTTTGGTAAAATTGCACTGTAGCTCTTTTCGTTGTTATTTGGTAAATATTGTCCAATCATGGTCTAATTAGGCTTAAAAGATTCGTCTCGTCCATTTCGTCTAAACTGTGTAATTAGTTTTATTTTTTATCTATATTTAATGCTTCATGCATGTGTCTAAAAATTCGATGTGACGGGGAATCTGAAAAATTTTGCAAAATTTTCTGGGAACTAAACGCTACCTTAGATCCCAAATTTCAACCTCAAATTCTACTATGCAAAAAGAAGATTCACATCACATTAAAATGCCGGCACATGCATGAAGTACTAAATGTAGATGAAATTAAAAACTAATTGCATAGTTTTATTATATTTTGCGAGACGAATATTTTGAGCCTAATTAGTCAAAGTATAGATAATTTTTACCAAATACAAACGAATTGCTACAGTGCACATTAAATGCGCACTGTGCAAATTCGGGTCCCCAAATTGGGATATAAACACTGCCTATATATGGGGGCGTGCCGTCAACGGATCTCAGGTCATGTTTAGATTGCAAAAAATTTTAACCCGATGAATAGTACCAATTTCGTCTTATTTGACAAATATTGTCCAATCATGGACCAACTAGGCTCAAAAGATTTATCTCGTGATTTCCAATTAAACTGTGTAATTAATTATTTTTTATCTACATTTAATACTCTATGTAAACGGCTAAAAATTGATGTGATGAAGAGAGAGTAAAAAATTTCTAACTTTTGGTGCATCTAAACGAGGCCTCCGTGTCCCTCCGTTGGCCGTAGCCTTGCATGCATGCACGTCGATGGCAATGGCATTGCCGCATTGCATCTGCGCTCTGGGCGCTTGCACGATCAACGAGGACCTTGCTTGCCCTCTCTTGTCTTTTCTTCTGAGCAAGCATACATTATGTGCTGCTACAGCACTGTATGTCTGGGTACATTCGAACTTTTAAAAATTTTACAAGATTTTTCGTCACATCAAATCTTTAAACACATGCATGAAGCATTAAATATAGATAAAAAAATAATTAATTATACAGTTTAGTTATAAATTACGAGACGAATCTTTCAAACTTAATTAGCCTATGATTGGACACTAATTACCAAATACATACAAAAGTGTTACTGTGCTTCCAAAAATTTTACTGCAGCAATTAAACACAGCCAAAACAGAAACCCAGAACGGCCCTTTCCCAGCCTGCTACAACTGCAATAGCAACCAGCGGCGGCACCACCGTCTCCAAATCTTCTCCCCAAACACCGGCACCGGCACCACCAAATCCCACCTACACCATGGCCGCCATCTTGGTGAGGTCTTCTCCCGCGTGGGCAGCATCAAGTCCCTCTTCATGTTGGCCGTCACATGCCGCGGGTGGCTCTGCCACTTCACCGACCCAGTCTTCCTCCGCGAGGCGCTATGCCCGGGCCAGCTCCAGCTCCACCAAGGCGACATCGACCACCGCGTGCGCCTCCTCGGCGTCTTGCTGTAGGACACAGCATTGGATCTCGATGACCGGGCGATGGTGCAGGCATGGATAGCGCAGCGCCAGCGCGCGTCGTCCTTCGCGCCCACCTTCCTGTCGGTGCCAGGGTCGCCGCTCCTCCCCACGGGTCGCCTCACCTCCTTGGTCACTCAGTGGCGGAGCCAGAATTTTAACCTTGGGTATTCCCTTACTAGTCAATAAGTATGTGGTCCGGAGACAGATAATTAGGTTTTGAGTTGCAGAAACGACAAAATAGAACAACTTCGGCAAAGACACAATTGAGCTAACATAGAAACTGTCTAGAAAAAAAGAATACAAGGATAGACCAAACAAATAAATGAGACAAAAATTCTAGCTCCTTAATATAGAAATGCAGCTATATTATATACATATATAGATAAATATACATATATACTTAGTACATCAAAAAAGTTGGGTATTCCTAGAAATACCAGGAATACCCTCTGTATCCGCCCATGTGGTCACTGCCGCTGACGACGACAACACCTTCTTCAACTACGCCGAAGCCCTAACGGCGCGCCGTGACATCATCCTGATGCGGCTCGCACCCCGCACGGCTGGGGAGATGGGCTGCCTCCTATTTGGCATCTGCAATCCCATCACCGGCTACCGCCACCTTCTTCCACCTCTGGAGTGGAGCGTTGTTGCCCATTGCTACGTGCGCTGCATTGCCATCGTCACAGCCGCCGACACCGACCTCGACGGGACACCACCGTCAGGGCGCTTCTTCACCTTCTCACAGCTGCTCGTCACCACCCTGGTCACCGAATATCATAATACGACTAGAACTCATAGGGATCATTACTATCTCCACTCCTACTCCGCCGCCACGTGTAGCTGGAGCATGCCCACCAGGTTCCTGGACGCTGTTCGCTTCTCCCCGGTGGGTGACAGATCTGCCGCCATCCTTCATCGGGGCACGGTGCACTAGGTGTGCGTTGATGATCATGATCGTCGTGGCCGTGGACCGCGCGGGTTCGCAGCTAGATGGGAGCATTGCCTGTACAAGCTCAGCGTGGAGGCGGTGACGGGAGAGGTCACCTTGACGAAGCTCCCCGTCCGCGGCGGAGGCAAACCGCTCCTCTGCGTCACCAGAGACAACAAGCTTGTCGTCGCTTCCGTGTATCCTGCGCATGTGACTGCCTGGACTCAGCCAGCCGGAGCCGAAGATAGCTCAGCATGCGGCAGGTGGGGGAAACTGTGTGGGTAGGATTATATGGCTCCTCTCCTATGGGCCACGAACGCCATTAAGGCCCAATACTTGGCCCAGCGGCTGAGCGTCAATTGCAGGAAACGAAGCGACCCTCGGCCGAAACGATGTCAGTCAATGTTCAGCAAAAAAACACGAAGCAACCCTCAGGGATCGGCCACGCCGCCGCAGCTCACCGCTCCTAGTGAGTTCGTGACATTCACGGTGTTGGGCATTCTTAACGTCATTACCAAAAGTAGACTTAGTTTTCTAATTCTGATAACGGCGCCAAAAATGCCGAACCTATCCCTCATGCCACTTAAGCCAAGTTGTCATCCCCAGCATGACATGAGAGACGCGGTATTGAAATATACAACTGCTCTTCTAAATAAATAATAAATAAGATCTGCAAGCGCACAGATTAATACCGATGTAGCATTTTAACCGGGAAGTATTCCAGGTATCGTTATTTATATTTTTACCACTGGGAAGAGATTACTAACATCAATGTTGATTATGGAATGGAATATAGGAATGAGTATCAATCATTGCATGTATAAGTGAGAGCATTCATCTATCTCTTGTATACAGGGGTAAGAGTCACATAAAATATAGATAAAGTATGAATGGTGACAAAGATAATTAATCTGATCAGCTAGCCACATATAATAATGATCAGCACATCAACAGATATTCTAGCAAGTCATTAGCATGGTATTAGGACGAACTACAAGGATATTTCCTAAGTTATTCTTAACTATAAAGTCTAGCATATCATAGTTAGTGCAAGTACACTTGGCAATCATTGCGAGAAAGGACTACACCCATGTATAGTGATATTATCAAGGAAGATGAGAAACATAGCAATCACTCCTCCGTAATAATGTTGCTCTGCCTGCCTTACACACGGGAGGGGGGCTATATAAGAACCAACGAAGCTGTCACCATCGCGGACCACCCCACGATCCGACATATAAGGTGCAATCGCAGATAAATATGGTCTAAGCACCACGCCTACACAATATTTATCATTTACCCATGGATCCGATGGATAAACGCTATACGATCCTAAACATGTATATAATTCCAATCTAACTAAGCCAAGCGTATAACTACGATAAACTAAGAACAATATAATCGCAAACATAAACAAGTAGAGCATAGTCATAATCAATATATTGAAATAGAACAAAGTTGTATTCATAATGTTAAAGAACAAAGATGAACAATGAAGAACAGTAAAGGAATTACCAAGAATCCTCTTGACAGATCCGGAAACCAATCGAAGATTGACTCCTTCTAGTTCTAATCCTATGTAGCTATGATCTAGTTGATGTGGTGGCTCTAGGGCTTGATCAGAGACTCTTCTCCTGAGATTAGGGTTTGAGGAATTGAGAATGAGGGAGTGCCTCCTCCAGGGGCCAGGGGTCCTGCTTATATAGCCTCCTCAAGTGAACGTGGGCCGTCGGATCAAACCGACATTAATCGCACGGTTTTTCTTGATCCCTTAGGTCGGTGGAGCATAATCCGTGAGACGGAGCCTGATTGGCTCTCAGGCCAGGGCGGACGCCCTAGGGAGCAGGGCGGGCGCCTTGCCTCTGGGCCTCGTTCGGCCTCCCGTTCGATCTCGTGGCTTCTGGAGTCTTCTAGATGATAGAAAATCGGTGAACACGTTATTCTCTATGTAAACCCGACGTGTGGGCCTTTCCTCCGTATTTTCTGATAACCCCCTGCAGAAACAGACAAACACCAAAACTCGTGGAATTCTGTCAGATAAAACACTAAGTCTAGGTGTTGGTTGCATTTGAATCCTTTTCTTTATTTATTTGATAACTATATTTGGTACTTAAGGACCGTCAACAAACTCCCCCAAGCTTACCTCTTGCTCGTCCCTGAGCAAGGATAGACTCATTATGGATCAGAAGTTGCTGCAACGCCTTTGAACGTTGACGGTACATATGCTTTCAAATAAGGTCTCATCCCTAAGTTAGAGTAAACTGTCAAGACTTAAAACTTACTCATTTTACCTTTCACCTTGGGGCTTGCAACCGTCACCTGCATCTTGAGTGGTTAAAAGATAGAACGGTCTAGTCAAACGCCATGTCTCTTATTCTTGATCAGCTATAGCTCTGGAGTTTTTGCAAATTTTTCAAATAAAACTCAGAGATTCCTTGTATGACTTTCTCGGGTCTCTCTTTTGTGGTATTTCTGGATCCTTACCAAGGCAGTAATGGTATATGCCTTCTCTCTCAAAGTATGTGGTATTTATGGTATAAGGCGTAGTAACATTGCCTTCTCTCTCACCCTACTCTAATAAGGCTTTGATATCTGGAGCTCATAGGTGGGAGATACAGTATACATACTCATAGAACATTTATTGCATAGTCAAACCATGGATCCAGAGAAACAAGTCAATAAGTCAAATCAAGATGTGCATGTGTGGTGAATGAGTGGTGTATGGTGATGATGGTGATAACAAAAGTCTAATGCTCTTTTTGAGGGAATACATACCTTTCTTGCTTTTTAAAACTTTTGAGGGGAATGAGATGCTCTATTTTTTTCTCTTCTTTTTTCTTTTTTCCTCTCAGGTGGGTATCTTGTACCCCTAATTCTACTGTCGGACACTTGTCCATTTTTACCTCTCATCTCGCTTTTTCTTTCTTCGAGGTTCCGAGCACTTGCTCCTTTTTATTTCCTCGTTTTTTAGAGCAAATCTCCCTCTTAAAAATATAGCAAGTGGTAGTAGAAATGACTTAAGCATTAACTTCACAGGGAATAACAGGAATAGGATAATGTTTTTGGCTATTCTCTCCCGGGTCAGGAGTAGAATAATTTTGGATGAATCTGGAGATGGAAATGAGTGGATATATGTGGATACGTACTTCCGGAGTAGAAGCAGCATGTATGAGTGAACATGCAAGTGAATCTTGATTTTAACCACATGACAAGTTCCTAAGGATCTACACAGCTTGACCACACTCAATGCCCATAAGCAGTAAGTAGTAAAAGTGCGGCTCTTAATCTACAAGCATGTATATATGGCTGTGGTAAGAATTTAAACTCTCATCATACAGGAACTCATCATGCAACATTTTAAAGATTTTTAAAGATAAAATTTTTCAGAATTCTAGCATCTCTAGGAACAGATAAACAACAGCTCAACCTTCCCATATCATATCCGTTAACAACTTAGACTTCAGATCAAGTTCTCTTCCCACTAGTTCAGGTTTAGAGCCAGTTTTAAATTATAACATTTATGTCTAAAATAGAGAGAGAACAAATTTGAAAATTAGGCAGAGCAACTATTCATTATATCCATGCTAGAGTTTTATTTTCAAGATTCAGTTTAGCATAGCTACTTTATTTATTTATTAAACTAAGCAAATATATATAAACACAAAATATTTATTTGGGTTTTCATGATTATGCATCTTTTTATTTTAATAAAGCATAGGTATAAATGTAGATAAAAATACTTATCGGGATAAATGGGGGTGTTCTCCCCCAAGCTGGATCTTGACGTAATTTCTTCTGATGTAGCTAGCAGGTGCAGAGGTGTATTTGAATGTCGGCAGCACCCTAACAACGATTAGGATGTCCTCCGTCTGCTAGTCTTCCTGAATTCTGTGGAGCTCAAATAGACAACAAAGCTTCGTGGAACTTGATTAAGCGTTAGCATAAATATCTAGCCTTTATCATGTTTGAGCTTCCTTGATAAATGTCTCTCTCTATTTTTATTTTTATAAAAAATATATTATTATTTTTTATGCCACCACAGTGAATGTACTTATGGGTTTTATGCCACTCGCATACTCACATGGGGCTTACTGTTTTCAACATTTTTTTAGACAGAATGAACATGATTAACTGAGCAATAATTAAAGGAAAAATGATAACTACCAAGTTTACCTCTTGACACGGCGTTCGGTGTTTTAAAGTCCTCCGAATAGGACTTCTTTTCTTCTTAGTTGTCCTGGGATTTGGGTGGCGTAGACGGTGGTTCCGGCAGCGCCTCCTCTTCATGTGTAACTGTCTTCACTTTCCATACCCGACTTGGTGCTTCGGTCTCCTGTTGTATATCCTTGGGCCTTATGACCTCTCCTTCATAGTCTGCCCATACGTCCTTGATGGTTTGCCTCCTTTGGTTACGGTTATGTCGCCTTCTTCTTGTTCTGACCTGCTTAGAATCTTCAACTATATAGTTAGGGTCATTAAAGTAGCGGCGTACCTTCTCAGAGGGGAAATGCATATGGACTTCTCCGGTTCCAATGTAGATGATTGCTTTGACGGTGCCTAGGAACGGTCTTCCTAGGATGATGGGTGGATCGTACTCGTCGTCTCCCATGTCAATGACCTGAAAGTCTGTATGGACAAAATGATCGTTAATTTTAATAGGGACATCGGTTACTATACATTCGACCTTTCGGGATGTCTGATCTGCCATCTGGAGCTGAGTGTATGTTGGTTTTAAGGGCATGGTCCCGTACAAGAGCTGATAGGTGACTGTGGCCATTATGTTGATGCCTGATCCAGTGTCGCAGAGCGCCTTCTGAAAGGAGTATCCATTGATTGAGCACTCAATGATTGGCATACCTGGGTCGTCCTTCTTGTTCAGGAACGGCGACTTGAGTCGACCATCTTGACCTCCTTGAACTGCAATGACCATCTTAGCTGATTCGGTCCATCCTTGGTTGTTCTTGTTCTGCTTGATCCTCCTGTTGGTCCTCTTCCTTGGTTCATGTTGGGGTTGCTCTGGGATTTGTGTAATCTTGTTCTTGAAGGAAAACGTCTCCTTCCTCCCCTTGATGTTGAAGTTGATCTTTCGCAGTGCTGGCGTAGATGACAGCTCCCAAGGTGTTCAGGAATGGCCTTCCCAGAATAACTGGTGACCTCTCATCGGACCCAGTCTCTATCACCACGAAGTCAGCTGGAGCATACGAGGTACCAACTCGGACACACATGTTCTTTAATATTCCTTTAGGAAAGCTTAGTGTCCGATTTGCAAGCTGCAAACACATAGTTGTTTCTGATAAAGGATATGTAAAGAATTTTTCATAGAGTACCCTGGGCATAATGTTGACGCTAGAGCCAAAGTCACAGAGTGCTTCTGGGAAGTCCACCATGCCGATGGAGATCGGGATGACGGGGCGTCCTGGATCGCCTCTCTTGACTGGCAGAAGGTCATTATGTACTCCGACAGCGAGATTACTCCAATAGTTACCTGCATCAAACATGTCTACAAGATTTGCAGATTCTAATCCTTCCGGTTGTGATGGTATACCGGGGTTAGTAGCAGGAACAACAGCAGCTATTTGATTTAACTGAGATTCAATTATTTTATTAAAGCTAATTTGGTTTTTGATGGCAGTAGAGAAATTATCTATTCTATTATTTATGTTTTCTAGTATTTTATCATTGGATGCCAATTTCTTAGACAAGTTATCCATTAGCTTTCCTTGATTAGACACTAACTCTCTCAGGGGTGGAAAATTATTATTGTTGTTGTAAGAGTTATTACCTTGATAATTACCTGAGTAGTTACCTGAGTAATTAGGCCTCTGTTGATTCCAACCTTGATTTTGTTGAGGACGGTTGTAGTTGTTGTTGTTGATGTACCTTGCATCCTCAAGCATCTCAGGGCAGTGATTGCCTGAGTGTCCAGTATCTCCACATTCCTCACAAGTCATGTGAGAGTCGTAGACGTTCATGACTTCTCTTTTATCTCCAGCTTTGTCATCGAGCTTTTTCATGAGTAGGTCTAGCTTTGCAGATAGCATGTCTACCTCCTTGAGCTGGTGCATACCTCCACCCTTATTGCGTGTTTGAGTCCTCTCTTGGTTCCAACCTTGGTTGGACGCCATCTTCTCCACAAGGGCTGTAGCTTGTGGTATGGTGAGTGATAGAAATGCGCCTCCAGCTGCAGCATCCATGGTCTCACGAGCACTAGTGATGAGCCCATGATAGAAAGTCTGCATAAGTAGCCAGCTCTCCATTCCATGATGGGGACATTTTAGGATGTAATCTTGAAAGCGCTCCCATGCTTCTGGAACAGATTCATCATGTTGTTGCTGAAAACTTGTAATCTTCCCACGGAGAGCATTGGTCTTGCCCATGGGAAAGAACTTAGCCAGAAAGTTTGTAGAGCAGAGTGCCCACGTAGTGTTCTTATCCTTCGTTGCGTAGAACCACTGCTTCGCTCTCCCCAATAGTGAGAATAGGAAAAGGCGAAGTAGTATGGCATCTCTGGGAACATCTAACAAAGTGAATGTGCTGCAAATCTCTAGGAAGTGTTGGAGATGAGCACTTGCATCTTCGTGCGGCTTCCCACAAAATGGGTTGACTTGTACCATGTTGATGAGCCCTGGCTTGAGCTCAAAGTTCTTGTCGATGGCCGCGGCAGGTCCAGTGCGGATGTTGTCCGTAGTGGGAGCTGAGAACTCGCGGATCGTCTTGTTCGCCATGGCTGCGAACTCTGTTGACAAATTCCGGATGAAACTTCGGTGGTCTTCTGGATTGGATGAAGTGTTGCGTCGAAGTGTTGACTTCTTGAGCTTGGCTCTTGCCCCTCTGATTAATGCTTCGGGGTTGTCAACAAAATTTTTTGGAAGATGTCCTCTATTCATACATCTCCCTGCAAAACAATAAGAATGAAAAAATACAGGGGTAAATCTGTATGGGAGAATTGATGATCTCAATCACTTAATGATGCGAATGATGACTCAAATTCCGTATTCATTCCTTGTTAGTAAATCAACCTTCCCCGGCAACGGTGCCAAAAATGCTTGTTGGGCATTCTTAACGTCATTACCAAAAGTAGACTTAGTTTTCTAATTCTGATAACGGCGCCAAAAATGCCGAACCTATCCCTCATGCCACTTAAGCCAAGTTGTCATCCCCAGCATGACATAAGAGACGCAGTATTGAAATATGCAACTGCTCTTCTAAATAAATAATAAATAAGATCTGCAAGCGCACAGATTAATACCGATGTAGCATTTTAACCGGGAAGTATTCCAGGTATCGTTATTTATATTTTTACCACTGGGAAGGGATTACTAACATCAATGTTGATTATGGAATGGAATATAGGAATGAGTATCAATCATTGCATGTATAAGTGAGAGCATTCATCTATCTCTTGCATACAGAGGTAAGTGTCACATAAAATATAGATAAAATATGAATGGTGATAAAGATAATTAATCTGATCAGTTAGCCACATATAATAATGATCAGCACCTCAACAGATATTCTAGCAAGTCATTAGCATGGTATTAGGACGAACTATAAGGATATTTCCTAAGTTATTCTTAACTATAAAGTCTAGCATATCATAGTTAGTGCAAGTTGATGTGAACTAGGGTTCCCGATCTTCCGAAAGGTTCTGATAACTCTCGATTTGGTGGAGTCACGACACAATTCGATCCGGCTTCCGAACAACTCGGCTCTGAACCCCGCAATCGCAGCACCACGACTCCTCTGGTTACCGACGGCGTTGCACGGTCGACCTCGCCAAGAAGGCTAAGTCCTTGCCTGCGAATTGAGAACACAAGCAAGAACACAAAGGAATGCAACCAAATTGCAGATGAATGATTAATCTCACAAAGTTGGGGTCTCACAAACCGACGATGGCGGCGAAACTGTTATCAACAGAATAATCTAAGCAAAACCCAAACCCTAACATAGGCGGCGGCTACTGATTATAAAGCCTAAGGGGTGTCCAAGGACCCCTATTCGCGTCCTTGGGGAGCGCCGACACGTTACAAGGCCCAAACTACCCAAAAGACGGCGACACAGCGCCCTAATAGATTCTGGATGGTGAATTGTTTTGACGATTCCCGTTGATTCCGAATAGATTTTGACATGGAACCACTTGGGTTGGATTCCTTATCAAATAAGCTTTCCATCCATATATGGATCATCGAAAACGGAGTCCGGACGCGTCCTGGGTGTCCGTTTTATTGTAGACTGGTCCAGAAGGCCGAAGCAGACTCGAACTCGAATTGGACTAGGCTTCCGGCTTGGCTTGGACGTCCTTGCTGGCCTATTAAGGTGGTGGCCAAGGAGGAGTACGTCCTTGGGCATCTCTTATGTGTTCTCCATCTTCTTGGGGCGTGCTCCAACTTGGGTCTGGGTCCCAAGTGTGAATAACAAGCCTATGACGACGCCGTAACACCCGACAGAAATAGCGGCAGAATGTCTCAATGATTTCGAGGCATTGCCAATGTGATATTAAAGTGGGACCAGATCTATTTGAAAGATTATCAAATAAGCTTTCCATCAAGTGCTCATTGACCTCAATCGCACTTCGGATGGATGCGTTCTGGCCTTCCCAATGAAGCACTATCGGGCTGCCGACGAACCGAAAGTTCAACTTTGATGGACTTGTACTTTGAGACACATTTGTACCTACATTCAAATAACGACATGTACATGTGGAACCAAGTGAATTATACCCAAAATTACTATGCAAATATAGGAACGAGTGCACCTTATAATCAATGGTCGTATCTGTTGGTGTCATGTCCTCATCATCCTCCCCTTCTTGACAACAAACCGTCCTCGGTTTGAGCTTAGTTGGAGGACAGATTGTAGGTTGTAGCCAATATTGCTTCTCTTTTTGAAATTTAACCTGTTGCTTTATAACAAAACTTGGGGATCTTGACATGACATGATTATATCTAATGCAACCCTTTGATTGGTCATATTGATGCACATAAAAAGGAGATTTCAGATTTGAACAAATATAAACTCGGTGTACCATGTATTCTCCTTTATAATTATATTTGCCAATAAATTGATATATACATGTAGACAACCATGGTAATTCAGCACATAAAAATTTCTCCTCCAAACTACTCAGAGCACACAGTGTTTCAAACTCAATATATCCCAAAGTATTTAAAGAAGTCAACAATTTTAGTTCATCTTGTTCAGTGGCAATTGGAAGCAATTGTTTATTTTTAGCATAAGTATTTTGTTCCAAAACAAAAGAATCATTCTCATTCACTGGTTGCTGCTCATGAATAATCATATCACTATCACACAACTTTTCTTTATCACAAAGATCAGTAGAACATTCGCCATGTAACAAAGGTAAATCAATAGAAGGTTTTAGTATAGAATTATTAGCATCATTGGTATTACCTTTGCTCTCACTGTCAGCAGAAGTATCACGTGTTGAATTTTTACATGAGACTGGGAGCACCTCATTTTCTGTCATATCATCCCCACTCTTTTGTGTATTGTCCTGCAAAAGGTTAGGCACAGCAGGAGGAATAATAGGAGATTGGTCTAGTTGATGTTCCTCATCATATGAATTAATTACAAGAGATGGATTAACAAAAGTTTCTCTCATAAGAATTTTCATATCGTTCCATGTATGAGGTTTATCTGAAGAACTTAAAGACTCCCACCAAATTGATGCTAAATGTCTCAAAACACTAGATGCATTATTAATCTTCCTCCGTTCACACATATGACAGTTTGCAAAAATATTATCTATTTTACTTTCCCACTCAATGTACTCATCAGCACCAATACCATCATAAGTAGGTGGAGAAGAAAGAATAGAACGACCTACGAAAGGAGGTGTAGTAGCAATAGTGCATGGCTCATGTATCATTGATGTCTCGTATCGGTGAGTGTTGTAACCTGTCATTGTAGACACAAAACAGGAACAAATAGTGAAAGTTATCCCTAATAATCTACTAAGTAGGTGGAGTAGTGCCTCTCAAGATCACAGCAAAAGGAGACCTCTTCTCAAGCTCTTACAAGGTTCTTACCAGCAAGGTCAAGGATACCTGGAAGGCGTAGCACTGCGATTACAGGGGTCAAAACTTATATTGTCCAGAAGAAGTATGTGGAGTTAAGGAAAGCAGGCCAAATATATGAGTGGAACACAATTCAAAAACAGAAAGTAATGCTGAATTATAGTCCCAAATACTTGCTCTCGTTGCTGGTCTAACGTGTTCCAAATACCAGATGTGTGATAACAAAATAGAGAAACAAGTATGATGGATAGCAATGGAAATACGGACAAGGCAAAAGGCACAACAAACAATAGAGATATCGAGTGTTCCTTATGTGCTCCTTTTTTTATCTCTTCTCTTCTCTTTTGCTATTTTTTTCTTTTCTTTTTTTTTGGTCCAAATTTTTTCCTTGCTTTTGCTCTTTTGATATTTTTTTCTCAGCAAGGAGCACACAACAATAAACACCAAAAAATTGAGATCAATTGGATAAAAGGTGTGGCCTATAGAAAATTAGGATTGTGCTCCAAAAAGCATATCAAAACTTGTGGGCCTGGAAACTCAATTTTCCTGATCGAATTTCGCAAATCTAATTTTTACGAACCTAGCTTTGCTAGGATGAAACGGATCTAAAATTTTCTGGCATTCTCCGTAGATATAAAATTTGCCTTGTTTCGAGTTCGGATACAAAAGTTATGATTGTTTTAAGAAAGCTGCTCGAATCCGGGTTTCAGTGGACACAAGATGCAAACTGATGGTGATACGGGATGGCGGTGGGTGGAGGGATCAACACAAACTAGAAAAGAACACTATCTAAACCAGCAACAAGCCCTTGATCAGGACACAAACTCAACACGACGGAATCTGAAAAGAATTATGCAAAAGGCTAAACGTGGTTTCTGGGATAGGAGAAAAACCTAACACTATTTTTTTGGCTTTTCTGTGGACTCTAGGACGAAGGTGAAATCAAACTAAACTAGGGTAAAATTGAACCTGACGGTATACCTGAAGCTCTGATTACCAATTGATGTGAACTAGGGTTCCCGATCTTCCGAAAGGTTCTGGTAACTCTCGATTTGGTGGAGTCACAACACAATTCGATCCGGCTTCCGAACAACTCGGCTCTGAACCCCGCAATCGCAGCACCACGACTCCTCTGGTTATCGACGGCGTTGCGCGGTCGACCTCGCCAAGAAGGCTAAGTCCTTGCCTGCGAATCGAGAACACAAGCAAGAACACAAAGGAATGCAACCAAATTGCAAATGAATGATTAATCTCACAAAGTTGGGGTCTCACAAACCGACGACGGCGGCGAAACTGTTATCAACAGAATAATCTAAGCAAAACCCAAACCCTAACATAGGCGGCGGCTACTGATTATAAAGCCTAAGGGGTGTCCAAGGACCCCTATTCGCGTCCTTGGGGAGCGCCGACACGTTACAAGGCCCAAACTGCCCAAAAGACGGCGACACAGCGCCCTAATAGATTCTGGATGGTGAATTGTTTCGACGATTCCCGTTGATTCCGAATAGATTTTGACATGGGACCACTTGGGTTGGATTCCTTATCAAATAAGCTTTCCATCCATATATGGATCATCGAAAACGGAGTCCGGACGCGTCCTGGGTGTCCGTTTTATTGTAGACTGGTCCAGAAGGCCGAAGCAGACTCGAACTCGAATTGGACTAGGCTTCCGGCTTGGCTTGGACGTCCTTGCTGGCCTATTAAGGTGGTGGCCAAGGAGGAGTACGTCCTTGGGCATCTCTTATGTGTTCTCCATCTTCTTGGGGCATGCTCCAACTTGGGTCTGGGTCCCAAGTGTGAATAACAAGCCTATGACGACGCCGTAACACCCGACAGAAATAGCGGCAGAATGTCTCAATGATTTCGAGGCATTACCAATGTGATATTAAAGTGGGACCAGATCTATTTGAAATATTATCAAATAAGCTTTCCATCAAGTGCTCATTGACCTCAATCGCACTTCGGATGGATGAGTTCTGGCCTTCCCAATGAAGCACTATCGGGCTGCCGACGAACCGAAAGTTCAACTTTGATGGACTTGTACTTTGAGACACATTTGTACCTACATTCAAATAACGACATGTACATGTGGAACCAAGTGAATTATACCCAAAATTACTATACAAATATAGGAACGAGTGCACCTTATAATCAATGGTCGTATCTGTTGGTGTCATGTCCTCATCACAAGTACACTTGGCAATCATTGCGAGAAAGGACTACGCCTATGCATAGTGATATTATTAAGGAAGATGAGAAACATAACAATCACTCCCCCGTAATAATGTTGCTCTGCCTGCCTTACACACGGGAGGAGGACTATATAAGAACCAACGAAGCTGTCACCATCGCGGACCACCCCACGATCCGGCATATAAGGTGCAATCGCAGATAAATATGGTCTAAGCACCACGCCTACACAATATTTATCATTTACCCATGGATCCGATGGATAAACGCTATACGATCCTAAACATGTATATAATTCTAATCTAACTAAGCCAAGCGTATAACTACGATAAACTAAGAACAATATAATCGCAAACATAAACAAGTAGAGCATAGTCATAATCAATATATTGAAATAGAACAAAGTTGTATTCATAATATTAAAGAACAAAGATGAACAATGAAGAACAGTAAAGGAATTACCAAGAATCCTCTTGACAGATCCGGAAACCAATCGAAGATTGACTCCTTCTAGTTCTAATCCTATGTAGCTATGCTATACTAGAGATCTAGTTGATGTGGTGGCTCTAGGGCTTGATCAGAGACTCTTCTCCTGAGATTAGGGTTTGAGGAATTGAGAATGAGGGAGTGCCTCCTCCAGGGGCCAGGGGTCCTGCTTATATAGCGTCCTCAAGTGAACGTGGGCCGTCGGATCAAACCGACATTAATCGCACGGTTTTTCTTGATCCCTTAGGTCGGTGGAGCATAATCCGTGAGACGGAGCCTGATTGGCTCTCAGGCCAGGGCGGACGCCCTAGGGAGCAGGGCGGGCGCCTTGCCTCTGGGCCCCGTTCGGCCTCCCGTTCGATCTCGTGGCTTCTGGAGTCTTCTAGATGATAGAAAATCGGTGAACACGTTATTCTGTATGTAAACCTGACGTGTGGGCCTTTCCTCCGTATTTTCTGATAACCCCCTGCAGAAATAGACAAACATCAAAACTCGTGGAATTCTGTCAGATAAAACCCTAAGTCTAGGTGTTGGTTGCATTTGGATCCTTTTCTTTATTTATTTGATAACTATATTTGGTACTTAAGGACCGTCAACACACGGTCCGTTAGTGGGTCAGCCCCTCCATTACAAGGTTGTTTGGCTTCACCTCCTAAACTTAAATCGTTGTCTCATTGGATGTTTAGATACATACGTGGATTATTAAATATATATTATTTACGAAACTAAATGCACAAATTGAGATTGTTTTGCGAGACAAATTTTTCAAACCTAATTAGTCCATAATTTAATTGAGACTTCTGAAGCCACCATGTGTCCGGAAGGTGGCTTCGGAAGTGTTTGGCGTGAGTAGGGGAGGCAAACGGGAAGCGAAAGACACATGGTGGTGGAATAATGAGGTGCAAAGGGCTATTAGGAAGAAGTGTTTCAAGCGTCTCCACCATGACAAGAGTGCAGCCAACATCGAGGGCTATAAAATAGCGAAGAGGGTTGCAAAGCGAGCTGTGAGTGTAGCAAAAGGTTAGGCGTATGATGGTCTTTATCAGCGGCTAGGCACGAAAGAAGGAGAGAAGGACATTTATAGGATGGCTAGAATCCGTGAGAGGAAGACAAAGGACATTAACCAAATAAAATGCATCAAGGATGGGACAGATCGACTTCTGGTGAAGGATGAGGAGATCAAGGACAGATGGAGAGAGTACTTCGACAAGCTGTTTAATGGGGAGAATGAGGGTCCTACCCTTGAGTTGGACGACTCATTTGACGATACCAACAGACGCTTTGTGAGGAGAATTCAGGAGGCAGAGATCGGAGAGGCTTTGAAGAGGATGAAGGGAGGTAAAGCGATGGGACCTAATGATATCCCCATTAAGGTGTGGAGATACCTAGGCGCCAAAGCGATAGTATGGTTAACTAAGCTTTTTAACCTTATTTTTCAGACTAACAAGATGCCAGAAGAATGGAGGAGAAGTATATTAGTACCTGTCTTCAAGAATAAGGGAGATGTTCAAAGTTGTACTAACTATTGTGGGATTAAGTTGATGAGCCATACGATGAAGCTTTGGGAGAGTGTTATCGAGCATCGCCTAAGGAGAGTGACTCATGTGACCCAAAATCAGTTTGGGTTCATGCCTGGTAGGTCGACCATGGAGGCGATTTTCTTATTACGACAATTGATAGAGAGATATAGGGAGCAGAAGAAGGACTTGCACATTGTCTTTATTGACCTCGAGAAGGCATATGACAAAGTACCGAGAAATGTCATGTGGTGGGTCTTGGAAAAGCACAAAGTCCCAACTAAGTACGTTACCCTCATCAAGGATATGTACAGGGATGTGGTGACATTTGTCCGAACATGTGATGGCGACACCAGTGACTTTCCAATTAAAATAGGACTGCATCAAGGGTCAGCTTTGAGCCCTTATTTATTTGCTTTGGTGATGGATGAGGTCACAAGGGACATACAAGGTGGTATCCCTTGGTGTATGCTCTTGGCTGATGATGTGGTGCTAGTTGACGACAGTAGGGCAGGGATTAATAAGAAGTTAGAACTATTGAGGCACACGTTAGAGTCAAAAGGGTTCAGACTTAGTAGGACTAAGACCGAGTATATGAGGTGCGATTTCAGCGTGACTAGGCATGAGGGAGACGTTAGCCTCGATGGAAAAGTGGTGGCCAAGAAGGATACTTTTCGGTATTTATGGTCGATGCTACAAAAGGAAGGATATATTGATGAAGATGTTAAGCATAGAATTTCAGCCGGCTGGTTGAAATGGCGTCAAGCTTCTGGCGTCCTCTGTGACAAAAGGGTGCCTCAGAAGCTGAAAGGTAAGTTATATCGGACGGTGATTCGTCCGGCGATGTTATATGGTGCTAAGTGTTGGCCTACAAAAAGGCGACATGTCCAGCATTTGAGTGTAGCAGAGATGCGTATGTTGCGTTGGTGTTATGGGCATACAAGGAGGGATAGAGTCCGGAACGACGATATTCGGGATAGGGTTGGGGTGGCACCAATTGAGGAGAAATTGATTCAACATCGGTTGAGATGGTTTGGACATGTCCAACGGAGGCCTCCTGAGGCGTCGGTGCGTAGTGGAGTTCTAAAGCGGGCTGATAATGTAAAGAGCGGTAGAGGTCGACCTAAACTAACTTGGAACGAGTTCGTTAAGTGAGATCTTAATGAGTGGAATATCTCTAAGGATTTAGCTATGAATAGGAGCGCTTGGAGATTGACAGTCAACGTGCTTGAACCGTGACCTCTTTTTGTCTTGTGCCCTTTATGTCTCTTTATATGTTTCCCTGTTTCTCGTCTCTTTTGGATTTCATCTCTAGCCTACCCCAATTTGCTTGGGATAAAAGGCTATATTGTTGTTGTATATATATAATTAGTCCATAATTTAACAATGTGGCGCTACAGTAAACATGTGCTAATGATGAACTAAATAGGCTTAATAAATTCGTCTCACGAATTACTGACGGATTCTGTAATTTATTTTTTGTATTAGTATCCGAACACTCATACAACACCCTCACGTGACACCTAGACTTTAATCGCCGGATCCAAACACCCCTTATTCACTGTGCTGCTCGTGCCTTCGGAGCACCTGCTTCCTGCGGTTCTGCCTTGCCTTTTTCTTCAAAATAATATTATTTAAATAAAATTACAGATCTAAATGCTGTAATAGAAAAATTGCAAGTCTAGGTACCTATCGGTACTTCAAGGACCGACAGACCACTAATCAGCCATCCAAGGGCCGATACGGTCTTATCGGCAATTAAACTGCCAACAGGTGATGCCACGAGGCCGCGGCTGTGTCCACGTAGGCAAATATTAGGCCGATAGGCATATCGGCGTGTGGGCAGCCGATAGGTCCTCCTCTCCGATGATCGACCGCTGCAAATGACAGAAGGTTGGCCATGTCCATTTTCTTTTGTTTATTTCATTTCACATAGCTGCTGGAAGGTTGGCCATGTCCTTTTTCTTTCCTTTTTCTATTTCATTTCACATAGCTAAATGTTATCAATATATTTTCATAATAAACATTTTTTTTGACGTAACTGGAAGGGCCAAGCCCCTACAGGAATTTATTAAATAAAAGGAACAAAGAATACAAAGAACAAAGAACAGTTCAGAGGAGGTTCAAGAAACGAAAAAAGAAACAAAGAAGATAAGAGCAAGAAGGGAAATTACAACAAATTTTAAATCCATAAATCAAAAGTATGAGTAAATCTAGCCTTTGCTCTAAGAGAAAGGATCTTCATTTCCTTTTTGAAATTTCCATTGACAGACTCAACACTCGGTTAAATACCATTGAAGATATAAATGTTATTAATATTTTTTATAAATCTAGTCAAACTTAGATTATTTTGGGATGGAGGAAATATGCGTTTCAAGTTCAGACGCTCAGGTTCCATACAGTTCTTACGAATGTATGCACGCACACCTTAACCTTACAAGCATTTGCGAGAGTGACGAGCTAGCTAGATCAGCAAATCTCAAGACACCTCGCTATCGACGAGACATCGCCTGTGTCGTGTGTTCATAACTATGGCTACGTCTACGTGTGAAACTTTCCAGATTACTCAAGACACTAAAATAATAGCATCGTTAATAAATTCAGAAAATTACAAACACTCAGGCTAAATCGAGGACTTACTCGGGTGAGTAGATTTCACCATAAGAAATCTAACCTGCTAACTAATTTTTAACCCTGATTAACAATTATCCTTAATCGATCCTTATTCTAAATTAGTTGATAAAATACTACTTTGAAACCACAAATCTATACGATTTTTTCTGGATTTTTGTGAACATTTTTAGCCAAACAACTTAACAAAAAAATTCAAATATAGTATTATTGGTAGTGTTCGCCTTAAACGGTCGCGGAACGGTAAACGATGGTGAGCTGTTTTGTTCAGGGTAAACGGTCAACGCCTCAGTTATTTTGTTCGCCGAAAAACGGTAAACAATAAACACTGTGAATCGTTTAGACCATTTTTTATCCGTTTAAACACCGTCTAAACCATCTAAACGCTAAAATGGGTTGCGCTTATTTTTTAACATCTACTTAAAAATGTCTTGCTAACGTGAACATTGCAATTGCATGTGCTAGTGAATTTAGTTGTAGGTGATAGTGCATTGCCTAGTTGGACAGCTTGCATGTCTAGATAAATAGCAAGGGATTTGCTTTAAAGAGCATACGATAGGATAAGTAAATCGCTGTGCAAATTGGTTTGAATGAGCAGCATGCAAATTGATTTGAATGAGCAGAAAAACAAGGCCTGGCAGTTTGGATGGTGTGCATCCCTGTCGGCGCCCAAGGGGCCGATTGGCCCAATCGGCCAACCAGATGCCGACGAGATTCGAGTCGGCAATCAGCTTGCTGATAAGAGCTGCTACCGTTTAGTCGGCAGCCAAGTGAGCTTATGGGCCGATAGGTCCCATATCGACTGTTCAATGGCCGATAGCCTGCTAGATTCATAATTTTTTTGAAAGTAACATCTAATTCTACAAGTATTTATTTAAATAATATTATTTCAAAAAAATTCCGTTCTGCCTTCGTCCTCAGTTGCCGTGGATATATATAGAGCGAGAGAGACTTAACAAAAAAAACAAAGGTCACATGCTAGTTCCTGAATCAAGTTTGTTAATTAAACACCACCGAATGCAACCAGAGGGATCGTGGTGTAGCCAAAGGGAAATGATCCTCATCGTTTTTTTTAATAGGGAAATGATCCTCATCGTTACCAAGCTTCTGTGGGGCCTTTTTTTTTTCTTTTGGGTGGAGCCAAGCTTCTGTGCGTGTGCGTGTGCGTGTGGGGCGTAGGAGGACGAGGAGCCATACATAAGGTCCATTTATCTTTGTACTAATAAATTAAAACTATCCATCTTTGACCATCTATAGTTTAAAAAATCATATCAAACATATTACCACAAGACATAACTCTTTTATAAAGAAAAACAATACTCCCTCCGTTCTAAATTATAAGATTTAGACATCCATACTTTTTCTAACTACATAGCATGATATTGAATATCACATTGATGCCTTAATTTGTGCTAGTGGCTGACCTACTACAGTCAATTCTCAACAAGGCAAAAGACTCAAATCTTCTAAAGCTCCTTTTACTTCTAAGACACTCTCCTGACTTTTCAATAATCCAATATGTTGATGATACTTTAATAGTAATGGAGACTTGTAGCAGGCAATTGATCACCTTGAAAGCCATCTTCATTCATTTGGAGAGTCCACAGGTTTGAAGGTAAACTATAGTAAATCTGTCATGGTACCAACAAATATTTCTGAGGAAAGACTTGATCACCTTGCAAGAACCCTCAACTGTGAAAAGGGAAAGTTGCCTTTCACCTACCTTGAATTGCCCCTTAGCCTGACAAAGCCCAGAGTAATTGACTTCTCCCCCTAGTAAACAGATGTGAGAGAAGATTGATAGTCACCTCATCCTTTCTGAACCAGGCAAGTAGACTGGAATTAACAAACTCTGTGTTTTTAACTTTTCCAACATTCTATATGGGAACTTTTGCCATCCATAACACAGTCATTAATCATATAGATAAATTCAGAAAATACTGTTTTTTGAGGGGAGCTGAATAAATGCACAACAGAGACCAAAGGCTGCTTGGACAGGTGTTTGCAGATCAAAAGAAGAAGGAAGTTTAGGGGTTTTTAATTTAAAAACACAGAATGAAGCTCTGCTGCTCAAGCACCTTTTCAAATTCTTCAACAAGGAAGACATTCCATGGGTTTCTCTGGTTTGGGAAAGCTACTATAGTTCTGGAATCTTGCGACCACAATAAAAAAAGAGCTCTTTTTGGTGGAGGGATATCTTAAAGCTGTTGGACATGTTCAAGGGATTGGCCATGCCGAATGTGAAAATGGAGGCTCATGCTATCTTTGGTCTGATCTTTGGAACAACAAGGTGCCGATGCAAGCCTACCATGAGTTGTTCTCTTTTGCAAAATCTGAAACAATCGCTCTAGCAGCTGCAAAGGATTGCCCAAATTTGCTATCCCTTTTTCACCTTCCATTATCAAATCAAGCTTATGCACAACTAGCTCAACTTAGCTCAGATATCCAAAATTTGACCCTAACCGAAGAACCAGACTTTGGACCTGCATATGGGAATCATGTAGCTACTCAGTCTCTAAAGCTTACAGGCACCTCAGTGGTCATGCTGTAGTTCATCCTGCTTTTAAGAGAATTTGGAAGAGCTCTTGTTAGAGAAAACACAAGGTCTTTAGTTGGCTGATGCTAAAAGATAGATTAAGCACCAAGGAGCTTTTAAGAAGGAAAAATATGGAGCTTTAGGACTACAATTGTGTCTTATGCAATGGGCTGATAAAGGAATCTCTGTGTCATCTTTTCATCCACTGTCCTTTTGCAACTTCCTGCTGGAATTGGTTGCAGGTTCAGACATATTAGCAAATGGATTTTCTTCAGAATATAGAGTTGTTCAGAAGGCAGCTCCAAGTGCCTTTCTTCACAGAGATCATAATAATCATGTGTTGGACAATTTGGAAGGCAAGAAATGGACTGATTTTCAACCAAATCCAACCTTCAATTCAAGCATCAAACAAAGAGTTCAAAGATGAGTTCACGCTGCTTCTTTTGCGTGCCAAAAAGAAATTCTTTCCCTCAATAGAATTATGGTTAAACAATCTAGTCTAATTTCTCTAGCTTGATTCATCTTTTCTTCTTCTTTTTTGTTTCTTGAACTCTCCCTTTCTCTCTGTTTCTGCTTGTTTCAAAATTTCTTAATAAAATTCAGTAGGGGCAAGCCCCTCCTGTCCCCCCTAAAAAATAGACTCTTGGTATTGAAAAGTACATATAGTGCTACTCTTCTAGAGAAAGGAAGGCATCAAAAAATTTAATCAATTTTTGTTGACAAGTATAATGCCCGTGCTAACGTAACAACATTATATAACCATGCAAATCAAATAACTAAAATGCTTATATGTCAAGTTATTAAGTATTATTGAGATATATTTATGATTCACGCAAATAAAATGAGATATATTTATGATTCACATAAAAAAGAAAACTAAAATGAAAGTCCATCTTATCTGACCAAAATATGAATAATAATATTTTTCAACGTTAGCGCAAGAGCACACGTCTCGGCAAATGTCTCCAAGCTCCCCTACACTCAGAAGCCACCCTCGAAAGCTGCCAACCAACCCTCGAAAGCTGCCAACCAACTGGTGCAATGAATGCACGATCTTCTGGCTTTGAGCCCGTTTAGTTCCCAGAAAATTTTGTCAAATTTTTTAGATTTTTCATTAAATCGAATCTTTAGACACATGCATGAAGTATTAAATATAGATAAAAAATAAAACTAATTACACAGCTTAGACAAAATGAATGAGACAAATCTTTCAAGCCTAATTAGACCATGATTGGACACTAATTATCAAATAACAACGAAAATGCTACGGTATCATTTTTGCCAAAATTTTTGCATCTAAACCGGCCCTTTGAGGAAGGAAGGCATCAAAAATTGCAGGGTGCGTTTAGTTCGCGAAATTCTTTGGCTTTAGTTACTGTAGCACTTTTGTTTGTATTTATCAATTAGTGTTTAATCATGAATTAATTAGGCTTAAAAATTTGTCTCATGGTTTTCTACCAAACTATGTAATTAGTTTTTTTCCATCTACATTTAATGCTCCATGCATGTGTCTAAATATTCAATGTGACAGAGAATCTTGAAATTTTTTAAAAACTAAACATGGCCTCAATCAATTTCTGTTGACTAGTAGGTAGCAGTTTATTGTCAAAATAAATAAAGTCCATCCATAATGTGCTTCAAGACCAATCAACTTCATCCTATCAAAAAAAAAAAAAACCCCCCAACTCCATTCAGCACTGGACGAGCCCAACTGGACCTGAAGCCTGGAGCCTGCTTTGAAGCCTACAACTAGACTAGCGGAAGGCTAGAAATAACGGACTGCGATCTCCTCGTGCACTCCGCCAACTCGCCACTCTCGCCCGCCCCGCCAGGCGCCACTGCCACTCTCCAGGTGACTCAGGCAGGCTGTGAGGTGAGCTCTCATCTCCTCCTCTCTCCTCTGCTCTTCTCTTGGCGGCCTACCCTCGTCGGCCGGCGGCCCGCCTCTGCAGGCCCCCGCGTGATCTCTCTCTTTCTATTAGGATGGATGGATCACGGATTGATGCTCCATTGTTGTTGCGTTTCTGGATTCGCAGGTCACTCGGTGTTGCCGAATAGTCCGGACCGCCGGCGGCCATGGCATCCAACGGCATCGCCCCCAGAGGTATTATCGCGTCTTCTCTGACTCTGATAAGCATCCTCATGCCTGGTGCGTCCATTCGCATGCTAGTTCCAGTTCCAGCGACTGATCTGACATGTTGGGAGGCGGGCTTCCCCTGTATTGGGTGGGATTTTGGTTTATGTTGCTCGCCAGCTAGGAATTGGTTGTTCTCCATGTAAATCTAGCGCCTTTAATTTCGTTCTGCGGGCATTGAGGCGTTCTAGGTGCTCCATGCTCCTGCTCTCATGTCTCAATCCTTGTGTATGTGTACCGATATCTCTTTGCCGGAGATTTCATAGGACTCATTGCTAGCTTTCCACGGTTTGTTGGTATGGTATTTCCTACTGTCCTGCAAAATACGTCCACAAGTTCTATTTCTCCCCTTTGGTGGACTGCACAGGTGGGAGTGCCACACTGCCACACACACTACTTTACTTGTCTGTATGTAACAAGCTACCGCAGTTACTTTATTTTGTTACATTATAGTGCCCAATCAAATAAAACAGGTGGTTCACTAGCAGTGCATTATGTGTTTTCCTCGTTTTTTTCTCTCTCTTTATACCTTTGTGCCATCGGAAGCAACCATGGTTTATACGTTCAGTGGGACAGAGGTGCATTCTACATGTTTTCCTTTTTTAAAAAATCTAGAGGATTTTTCTATGTTCAGCAGTCGATAATCTTCTCAATCTTTTCTTCCGTGCTCACAGATGTATGTGTTGTCGGTGTTGCACGCACCCCTATGGGTGGTTTCCTTGGTGCCTTATCTTCCTTGCCCGCGACGAAGCTTGGCTCTATAGCAATTGAAGGTGACATCCAAATAATCTTTTTTTTTCTGAGCTACGAACAATGTGTACCTGTTTCGCCCCAATAATAGCACTGACATGAGCATGGTTGGGGCCGATAGCTGCTCTGAAAAGAGCAAATGTGGATCCGGCCGTCGTGCAGGAGGTCTTTTTCGGAAACGTCTTGAGTGCTAATTTGGGACAAGCTCCTGCAAGGCAAGCCGCTCTGGGTGCAGGGATACCAAACACTGTTGTTTGCACCACTGTTAACAAAGTTTGCGCATCTGGCATGAAAGGTCTGAACCTAATTCATCTATCCATGCTTGTATAATCTGCTCACTATTTAGTCTTTGTTTACATGTGCGAGACATATATATATCTGACCATGTTCTTCCTCTTCTTCACACTCTGCAGCTACTATGTTCGCCGCGCAGTCAATTCAGCTGGGTATCAATGATATTGTTGTGGCAGGTGGCATGGAAAGCATGTCCAATGCCCCAAAGTACATTGCTGAAGCTAGGTATGCAAAGTACTGTTTTGATACATCCAGTATCATGGTGCATAACGCCATAACCACAGCACCATCTTGAGTTATTTGACAGATAAAAGCTGTTTACTTATTTAAATTGCACTTTCTACACCTGGTTTTAGTGATTCCAGCATTTAACCTCAGCAAGGCAATTAAAAAGTGGCCAGTTTCATGCTGAAATTATATATGTTCTTGGTTAAAACAGATTCCATCTGCTATAATCTGACAAACCTGCTAATTACAAATTCAGGAAAGGGTCTCGTTTTGGACATGACACACTTGTTGATGCCATGCTTAAGGATGGACTTTGGGATGTATACAATGATTGTGCCATGGGAATGTGTGCCGAGCTTTGTGCTGACAATCATGCCCTCACAAGAGAAGACCAGGTCTCTCACTGCAGATAATAGTAATTGCCTTCTGTTATAATTTTATACCTATGTTTGTCAACACATAGTTGGTGGTTTTCAATAGTTGGGTCAATATTGCCAATTGTTCTTTTGAGAGCACTCTGATTTTTTTTTCATCGCCATCATGCGCCTTACTGTTTGAATTTCTTGTTGGCATTTGTTTCAAGGGTGCCCTGATTTTTTTTCATCACTACCATATCCCGTACATCTGAATATCTTCTTCTTCTCTTGTTTTTTTTCCCCAATTTTTATCATGGTTATCATCCTGAACGGTCTTGTCTGGCATCTTCATTCCCAGTCTCTATGGTGAATTAGTAGCTTGGACCTTTCTAGGAGCAATGAATATCAGGATTGTAGCATGATTGCTAGATTGGGTTTAATTGATACTCTGGATCTTCAAGGAATCCATTTATTTGCTTGCTCCGAAAGATGGAAGTAGATGTGCCATGCAAAAAATGAGTACTATCCATGTCCTTCAAGCTATATAGATATTATTAGTCTCTTAAAAGCTGCTCTTCAGTACACAACATTAGACTTTGATACTATAGTTATTTTCCTGTATCCATTGTCTTTTTTCTTCTAATTACGTTCCTATATCAGTTGCCTGGGAATATCTTCCCGTATCTGATGATATGTATTTTCGTATATGTTGCAGTGCAATATATTTACCATTTCTGGTGTATTGATTTTACTTGTTTGCTCGTAGGATGCTTTTGCTATCCAAAGCAATGAGCGTGGAATTGCTGCTCGTGACAGTGGTGCTTTTGCATGGGAGATTGTTCCAGTTATTTTCTTTCACTTTGCTAGGACTTGAAATTACAGTATATGCTTTGTTTGGTGCCCTTATTATGTTCAATTTTGTCAACCAGATTGAAGTTCCCGTTGGGAGAGGAAAACCACCTGTACTTATTGAGAAAGATGAAAGCCTGGATAAGGTAAATTTTCTCATGCAGCAAAGACACAAGACTGGCGTGCCCTTTGATTCATTATTCTTCCTACGGTGCAACAGGCCTCCTTACATGGGGACTTGTGCAGATGATTGTTTCACTTATGCCGTGCAATTTCTTGTGTCTCTTAGTTTGACCCAGCAAAACTGAAGAAACTTCGCCCAAGTTTCAAGGAGAATGGTGGTACCGTTACAGCTGGAAATGCTTCTAGTATAAGGTAACTTCTTGACGTTTACGTTGTTGTTACTTAGTCCTTTTAAGTTTATCTTCAGCTGTATTATAATTCTTGTGATTAATTATGGTGATAGTTAACTTCTTTCTTTACATTATGCTTGCATTTTGTTATTTTTGTTGCTGTCCTGTGCATACCATATTTGACTTGTGTTTGTTCTTATGAATTGGCAGGTATGCTCTAATTTGTTAAATAAATTGTAACTTTTCTTCTTGTAAATGATTTATTATCACATAAGAAAGTAAAGAACTGTTTGTAATGTCTTATGCCCATTCAAAGGAAAATCAGCCTATGTGTATAATTTCTTCTTGGCTGTCGTCAAAATTCTTCCATCTCACTTTGCACTTGCTATTTTTTCCATTGACTGGTACTGTCCAGTGTGTACTGCCTACTATCCGCTTGTGTAGCTACAATCAGTCATATCTAATTTGCTTTTATATGGATCAGCGATGGGGCTGCTGCATTAGTTTTGGTGAGTGGGCAGAAGGCTCAAGAGCTTGGCCTGCAAGTCCTTGCAAGGATCAGAGGATATGCAGATGCAGCTCAAGTAAGCTACATAAACAGTTATTATCTCACTTGAGAGTAGAGTATGTTTCGTCTTGATATTTACATTGTGATCTAAATGTTCAAGGATATTGGGAGTTTATTTTCTCGGACAGTTTTATGTTACTATTTTATACATAAAAGCTTCTCAACTATTAAAATTGTATTCTGGAATTTTATTTTGTAACCATGAATGTTGTTTATACAGGCTCCAGAACTCTTTACAACCACCCCAGCACTTGCGATACCAAAGGCTATAGCAAATGCTGGATTAGAGTCATCCCATGTTGATTTTTATGAGATTAATGAAGCATTTTCGGTATGTGCTGACTACTGAGAGTTTCTTTCACTCAATAATTGATTTTTGTAATAATATCTATTTTTACTTCGAGTACAGGCTGTTGCACTTGCAAATCAAAAGCTTCTTGGGATTCCTTCAGTAAGTGCTACCAATATTGAGCTGCCATTTCTTGTGTGTAAATTTAAAAGGCTAAAACTGTCATTTTCAGAAAATGCACCTTGATTTTTTTTTTGTAGTTTGCTATGCAGCTGCAGGATTTAATAGCATGATAATAACATTTCTTGTGTGTGAATTTAAAAGGCTAAAATGTCATTTTCAGAAAATGCACCTTGATTCTTTTGTGCTCCCTCTGTCCCTCCAATAAATCAATTCCTAGAGTTGTCTTAAGTAAAAAAATTTCAAGTTTGACCAAATTTATAGAAAAATAAAATAATATTTACAACCAAATGAACAAATTATGAAAATATAGTTCATAATGTATCTAATGATATTAATTTGGTGCCATAAATCTTGGTGCTCTTTCCTATAAATTCAGTCAAACTTAAAAAAGTTTGACTTAGGACAACTATAGGAATTGATTTATTCAGGGACGGAGGGAGTAGTTTGCTATAGGCAGTCAGCAGCATTTAATAGCATGAAAAATAACATGTTCTGTACTAACATGTGGTTGCAGGAAAAGATTAACGTTCATGGAGGAGCTGTATCTTTAGGGCATCCTCTTGGGTGTAGTGGTGCTCGCATTTTGGTCACCCTTCTTGGTGTAAGTTTATCTTAATCCCTTTGTTTAAAGATGCACAATGTTTTTATAGTTGAAAAGTTGAAGGTAATTTGTAATTAAATAATGAACTCTGTCAAATACTTGAGGCCTTGAGCATATCATAGCGTTTGCCAGGAAGGGTAAATTATCTTTGCTAGTATATTGCTAGTGGGTTCTGTTAGTGAATTTTCAGTATGCAAAATATCTGCAAGTAGGAACTTGGGTACCCTGCAAATCCAAGCTTTGACATTGATACTTGTCTCACAGATTATAAAAACTGTATCCATAAGTTCATATGACAGCATACTATTACCCTTTGTTTCACAAATCTTTGGTATCATCTGTTGCCATCATTTTGGGACATTGCACATATGGTGGTCGTTCCTCATAATCCTTGTTTCTTCTTAACAGGTTCTTAGGGAGAAGGGTGGCAAGATCGGGGTTGCTGGCGTCTGTAACGGTGGAGGTGGAGCATCAGCTCTTGTTGTTGAGCTCGCATAAGAAATATTTAACTTTGGAAGACTCAATACAGTGAGTATACCTAGTTCAATAGCATTCAAAGTTATCCCAGGTGCTGCTATCTGCATAATTCAGATGAACATGATTGAGCAATCATTCTGTCGTGCCGCTTCGCTAACCATAGCAACATGACGTTGCAGGCGCAATCATTCTGGCAATTAGCACCAGCTCCCTGAGGCAACCTTTTACTCTTACGTTGATGTATGTTTAGTGTTGTAGCTTGCTGAACATTCTTAAGTTAATCCGGCAATAAAGCGTGTTGTGCTTCTGCTACCTGCATCTGCAATAATAAGAGAAATGGAGCTGCCTCTTTGCTCCATTCTATCAATCTTTACATCCCATTTGGAGACTCTGGTTTTAAATGTTTGTGTGAACTGAAATTCATCTACTGAAACTCTGAGAATGTTACAATGGAGAAGCCGGGTTCCAGTCCAGGGAGCAGGGATTGGAACGGGATGACATGGTGCAAGTCAGTTCTGGTTACTGTTGCTTCCAGTTGCCCTGGTGTCATCGATGAGTTGAAGATAGTTGGAGCCTGCCTGCCTGCCTTTAGCTACTCATCACTAGTTGTCAGCGTTTTCTGTGAATATAACTCTTCTGTTCTGAGCCCTGTGAATTGGGGATTGCTCTGCTTCTGCTCTGCATCTGCTATAACATGCTATGTTATCTCCTTGTGTTAATTAATTGCTGTCAGTCTCCAAAATTGAGATGGATGCTAATCATGTTGATACCATGAATGGAGGAGTCATCAACCAATAATACATCGATTTGGATTTGCATTGCAACCTGTACTGTACTGTCCCTCTCCCTCCCTTGTGGCCTTTAATTATCGTACGTCTATTTCTACCTATACTACTCTTTACTACAGTATTACTTTTCTTCATACCAAGCATGCACGGCAAGTTCGTCCTTTTTTTTGATTGATGAGGAAAAAGGAAAAGAAAATAGCTCCTCATCCTCAGCATTCAGACCGGAGGCGCTGCGGCCTTTCCCTCGAGCTCCAGCTCCACGTCGGCGTCGTCGGCGGCTGCCGGCTTCTTGAACCTGTACCAGCGCGCGCAGACGACGAAGTAGACGAGGTTGACCGCGGCCATGGCGGCGATGAGCAGGTAGTAGAGGTCGACGCGTCCCTGGTTGAGGTCCTGCGCCAGCCAGTCGGGGCGTCCGTCGCCGCCGCCCGTGGTCCGGTGCACGACGCTGACCATGAGCCCGCTGGCGTAGCTGGCGATGGCGAATCCCAGGAAGAGGAGCGCCCCCGCGACGCTGCGCATGTTCTCCGGGAACTGCTTGTAGTAGAAGTCGACCTGTCCGATGACGGCGAACGCCTCGGAGAGGCCGGCCAGCATCTGCTGCGGCACGAGCAGGAAGCAGGAGGTGGCGTCGCCGACCCTGCGGCGGTGTCTCTCGACGGCGGCGGCGACGAGCATGGTGACGATGGAGAGCACGATCCCGACGCCGATCCGCTGCAGCTGGGTGATGCCGCCCTCGCGCTTGGTGACGCGCTGCATGGCCGGCACGAGCACGCCGTCGTAGAAGGGGAGCCAGAGCGTGAGCGCCAGCATGTTGAAGACGACGAAGGAGCCCGCGGGGATCTGGAAGCCGCCGCGGCCGACGTGGCGGTCGGTCTGCATGGCCTGGAGCACGTTGTAGTTGCCGAGGTTGGTGAGCACGATGTAGTAGATGATGCCGGAGGACCAGACGGGGAGAAGCCGCGCCAGGCACTTGACCTCCTCCACCTGCTGTAGCGTGCAGAGGCGCCAGGGGTTGTTGCCGAGGTCGTCGTCAGGGGTGCGCACGGCGGCCTTGTCGAGGCAGAGGAACTGGTCGGTGTATGCGATCTTGGCGACGAGGCTGCTGCGGTGCGGCGGGTCGTAGAGGTCGGCGGGCGAAGGCGCGGGGAGGCGGCGCTTGCGCGCGGCGGCGACGAGGACCTGCGCGAAGCTGGTGAAGGGGCTGCCCTCGGGGCGGACGCGGACGTAGAGTCGCGTGCCCATGAAGAAGAGCGCGCAGGAGAGGCCCATGAGCGTGGCCGGGACGGCGAGCCCCAGCGCCCAGTTGACGTTGCTCTGGAGGTAGATGATGACGGTGGCGGAGATCATCATGGCGATGGTGAAGGTGAAGTAGTACCAGTTGAAGAAGCTGTTGATGCCCCTTCGCCCCGCGGGGGTGCGCGGGTCGAACTGGTCGGCGCCGAAGGCCAGGTTGCAGGGGCGGATGCCGCCGGCGCCGACGGCGAGGAGCGCGAAGGAGGCGAGGAGCACGGCCATCTGGAGGGTGGACGGGCCGGTGGGGTTGGGGTGAGCCGCGGGGTGGAGGGACGGCACGGCGGCGGTGAGGGTGAGGATGATCATGCCGAGGAAGGAGGCGATGGAGGCGAGCGCGATGGTGGTGTAGCGGCCCAGGTAGGAGTCGCTGAGGAAGGCGCCGAGGAGCGGCGCCAGGTTGACGGTGCCCGACCAGAGGCTGAGCAGCGTGGCGGCGCTGGCGCCCGACATGCCGTAGACGGTGGTGAGGTAGACGAGCAGGTTGGCCGTGGTGCCGATGGTGCCCAGCTTCTCGCACGTCTCGTTCCCTGCATGCCCATGAATAATCATGATCGATTACGATTAGCCATTGCATGCGCTTAATTGCAGTACTTTGCCTTCATGGATCGATCTTTTAGCTCAAACATGAATGATGAATGATTGCTCGATCGATCGAGAGCGAGTGATGCTCATACATGCATCATGCATGCATGCAGCCTTTGCTGGGTGCCACGTAGGCACGCAGTTATTGGGTGGGTTGGCTTTTCTGTTGTGTGCACACAGCCACACACGGATCGATCCAAGTGACGATTGACGAAGTCGAAGCAGTGGAGCAGCAGCTTTGTCGGCGGCCGGTGACGCCGACGCAGGGAGCCAGCAGCAGCTTTTTAACTTTTCATTTCGAGGGGCGTTTAGATGCAAAAAAATTTGGAATTTTGATATTATAACACTTTCATTTGTATTTATCAATTACTGTCCAATCATGGACTAATTAGGCTCAAAAGATTCGTCTCGTAATTTACAACCAAATTATGTAATTAGTTATTTTTTTTCTACATTAAGTGCTCTATGCATATGTTTAAAGATTGATGTGATGGAGAGATTGTGTAAAAATTTAGAATTTGGAGGGAAAGTAAACATCCTCTCACTGGTTGGTGGTGAGTGAAAGAAAATGGCTTGGTTGTGGTTGTGGTTGTGGTTGTGCATGTGCATGTGCATGCTAGCTAACCCGTGGTGTGGTGTGGTCTCCATGATGGACGATGGACCACACGCAGAACCAGTGTCCAGTGCTTGGCTGCTTGCCTTGCCCCCGGCCGGGCCCCGGTCCCGATGATTGACAACACCAGCCAATTAACAGGTAAGTAGGTAACCATCACACCACAACACTTCACTTGCTACTAGATGGATACAGCAGGCATGTACTCTTACACACTAACGGACTAGTATATATTATGCTACTGTTATATACTTGTGATGGTGGTACGTACGTATCTAGTTGATGTACTCCATTTGATTGTCTAACTCTCTGTGCCGCTTTAATTTGCACACATATAGATATATAATATAGTTATTATACAACAGCTGGTAGGAAGGCTATTTATAATATATCTATTGTACTACCGATTAATTTACTTGTAACGTGCATATAAGTCAAAACAAGGAAGGAGCCGAGACTTGCTCTGTTGTGGGGAAACAACAAATGAAATCCTAGGATACATAGAACGTCTGTATACTAGTAGCAGTTGTGTGTGTGAGAGAGGTACAGGCGTGATAAAACCAAAGATGGTATATATAATATGCAACTCTTAGTTTTAATTAGATCCACCAAATACAAATAGTACAATGAATATATAATCAGCTAGCAATGCAATAGGAGTATCTATTATGTAATATATAATTCAGTACGTACGCACGGGATAGGATATACTCTCTCCGTCCACAAAAATAAAGTTGCAACTACGAGATTGGTGTTCGGTTAAACCAGCTTAATTTTTTTTATTAAATTTATAGTAAATATTATTAACATTCATGCCTCTAATAACTAGATTTCCTATAATAACTTTGATCAAACTGCAAATCGTTTTTACTTTTTCAAAAGTGGAAATTACATCTTTTATGAACGGAAGGAGGAAGTATACTATATTATATTACTATATAACATAGAGGAGTGGTGAGCTCACCTATGACGTAGGGCATGGCCTTCCATCCGCGGTAGTTCTCCTCTGGCTCGCCGGCGTCGGATTCGTCGGAGAGCTGCTTCGTATTGCTGGTGGTGATGGCCGTCTCGTCCACGGCAGCGGCGTACGCCTTGTCGTGCTGCGGCATCTCCATGGTCGTCGGCTGCTGTCGTGCTGCAGGGATCGAGGACGACGACGACGACGACGATGGGCAGGCTAGCAGGCTAGAGCTGCTGCTGCTAAGTGCTCTCAACTGCTGCTCATGGATGGATGGATCTGCATGCTAAGGTAACAGCTGGTGTGCTCTGGTGGTGGTTTGTTTTGAGCAAGCCAAGGAGCAGAAGCTGATCTGAGGAGAGCGAGGAGGAGCCGGCGGGTCGGCCGTATAAATAAGCAAGCGAGCGAGCGAGCCCAGCCCCGCGCGGATTCGGATGGCCTGCTGCTGCTGCTGCTGCTGGGAGATACCAGGCCAGGGCAATAATCCCAGCTGCTGCTATATCACTCGCCTATCAGTATCAACATCCCGCGTGCGCCAGCTCGTCCGTCATCGGCTACCAAGCGTACACACACGGACACGGCTCAGCGATCTGCCTCTGTCTGTCTTTTCTTCTCCTACTAGTACCCACACGCCAAACGTATATATACCGTATACTACAGTACAGAGACGCCGCAGAAAGCGACAAGAAACAGGCCCGGGGCCAGGGTGCCATACCTTCAGCAATCAGCACTTACCTGGCCTTGTTTAGATGACATCAAAATTTCAAGTTTTTTCACTCTCTCTGTCACATCAATTTTGAACTGCTTGCATGGAGTATTAAATATAGATAAAAAAATAACTAATTACACAGTTTAGTTGTAAATCACGAGATAAATCTTTTGAGCCTAGTTGGTCCACGATTGGACAATATTTGTCAAATAAGACGAAAGTGGTACTATTTATCAGGTTAAAATTTTTTCCCAATCTAAACAAGGGCCTAAGCTTTGATGTCTTACGCGTACACACGGTACTAAGACAGAGAGAGTGGGAGTGATCGAGATGCACCTGCTAGATAGCAGTACTCACGCACATGCACGCGTTTCAGACCCATCAAACGTACATGCACAGACACATACACAGAGACACGTCTGTCACGCGGACACTCCCGCGCTCCCTATACATGCATATGTATGGCATGGACCTCTGTACGGTACGTGTAGCTTCATTCCACGACCAGTCCACCACGCGTTTACTCAACAGTGCTCGTGCTCCGGTGCGCTACCGTAACGCAACAGTGTGAGAGCCGGATTAGGTAGAGAAGCCCGGCCAAACGGCCCCTTATTACTACTGCCTAGCGATCGTAATTACCATATATATATATATATAATATAAATACAAGACCATCTTTTGCTAAATACCCGTCAAATTAAATGCACAAATTCTACAACGATAGGCATAAAGGCATGATGAGTTCCACAAATCTCACTGCACCGATCATAGCAAAAACTCCTTGTTGTATCAAGATGGAGGTAAGATTACAATGACCAGGTACAGCACCACATTTGACACCTGAGGAAGGTACAACCCAACTATACGGTACATATGTTTCCTAGAAAAACCTATGAGGTACATATCAACGGGTGTTAAAGTCTTGGCTGGTGCAACCACTCTATCGTCAACTTCTTCTAAATATAATAAGCGTGATTAACCCAATTCTGGATCATCTTCTAGAACCCTATAGCTGTCAAAAGTGAGTGACCATTCATCGGAACTGTTATATATATAGTTCGAATACTCATAAGGTTGATACATATCTTTTTAAAATATGCACTACAAAATTAAGTAAGTTGATAACCAAACTACCTAATTTGTAAAGAGAAAAAATAGTCCCACCAAACTAACAAAAGCCTTGCTAGGGTATCTTGTGTTTTAGGCTGGAGATCAAGAATCCTAGTTTGGAGGTGTGTCTATGCCTGCCTGCGTACCTAACTGCCTACAAAACCCTTTTTTCGATGAAAGAAGAATTATATTATATGATAGCTGGGTACATCAACACGTCACAAGCACTCTGGATTATAAAATAGTACTCACGCTGTGAATAGCACAACTCAAAAACCTAACCTGTTAGATGCTTTGCAGTATGGATGACCGTACAGGCAAACACTCGGCAAATGGCCTGAGAACAAATGCCCAACGAACGACGGCCAACATTCCTGTAGGCGGAATTGAGCAACTTCTTCTTTCTGGTGTCATTCTTCTTCTTGTTTCTGCCACCGAAGAGTGAGAAAGACTGATCTGAAAATTATTCTCCCTAGTCTTGCTAGGGCGCAAAATAAAGGTGTGTGTGGCTGCTAGATAGATATAGATATATAATATGGACACCTTTATTTTCGCCCTCCTAGTCCTATCCTACTAATATCTCTGCCACGCTGTCACTACAAGATATGTCTTGGTTTTTAACGAAATGTTGATGAAATGTGCTTCACAAACCATGCGTCTTATTCCATGGTTTGTGACGTTTATATGTTCATATCACGTACGTCATAAACGTACGTGACATGAACATATAAACGTCACAAACCATGGAATAAGACGCATGGTTTGTGACGCACGTTTCATCAACATTTTGTTAAAAACCGAGACATTTCTCGTAGTGTGTCGCTCACGATGAATTAGGCACGCCTGTTCCTGCCCTCCAAAAACCAAATCATAATAAACTAGTAAACTAATAAAGTACTGCTGTAGTTAGGCACACTGCTTTCCTCCGTATGTATATAGGTTTTGTTTTTATCACCAATATATAACTCAAATCCAAAGAGCAAATTGCATGCATTCTTTTCGTTATTTTTTTCCAGAGACAGATCAGAGAGAAAGGACGACCCGTGATCCTGATACATGCAGGGCTGTCCCAGCCCATTATCGACTTTCACATGCCGTGATTCATACAGTACTCTGCTTCGCTGACAACAAGCATGCATTCTAGACACGCAGACCAAGTTTGACCCTTTCTCACTTACTGACGTGGTGAAAATATTGAGGGCCTGTTTAGTTCCTCAAAATTTTTGAAAAATGGTACTGTAGCAATTTCGTTGTTATTTGATAAATATTATTTAATCATAGACTAACTAGGCTTAAAACATTCGTCTCGTGAATTTCGTCTAAACTGTGTAATTAGTTTTATTTTTTATCTATATTTAATGCTTCATGCATGTGTCTAAAGATTCGATGTGACGGGGAATCTGAAAAATTTTGTAAAATTTTTTGCAAACTAAACCGGGCCTGAGTAAAATTACAAACGGTCTTCAAGCTTGACAGGAGGTGTTATCTCGGTTCTTTAACTTGCTGGACGACAGACCTGCTATCAACTGCAGCGTGGTGTGGAAATATCTAGGACGGTAGTACCCAGCAGGTACATACACTGTAGCAGGTAGCGACAGTTGGTTTCCATTTTTTCCTCTCTTTCTCTTTCAAATTTAAATAAATTAGTGAGCGGCGGTGACCCGTGAAGCACACGTAAAACCTAAAAGGAGGACAAAATTTTACAGGTCAAGGTTCCTCCTTAATTTCAGACTAGTACTAGTACGTCATCGATCACTGACCTGCTGAATTGGTACTACCCTGCTGAGAGAGCTAGCCTCCGAGAGTTGAATTCAGACTACTGATCCATGTGCCTGCCTTTTTATGTTCATCGCTACACGAATGCAGACCGGGGAAATTAAAAGTAAAGGTTTGCTGAAAACCAGCTCCTCTTGCATTGTTTAAAATACAAGACCTTTATTTGTTGAAACAGATGTTCCTTGTTTCATTATACATACCGCATACAATATTGTTGTTGCGTGCGTGAGCAATACAAGGAGGTTGCAAGTTTTCAGAGGATGGTACTACGCGCGACAAGTTGAGAAGAACGACGCGGATCATCATCGAGTTGTAGTGCTGAAGGAGTCAACGACTGCAGACAAGAGTCGTCTGATTGATGGATGGATGGATCCGTATGACTGAGTACGGCATGCGATTAAGCAGCCACTGATGACTCAAGGAGTGGCTGCATACAGGAGGAAACGTCAAGTCATGTCACGGCCGGGGGGGGGGGGGGGGGGGGGGGCAAAGCTAGTACTCCTACTACTTAGCTAGCAACGTACTAGTAACGATCGATGGATGGACCACGCCCGCAACATTTGACTAGCTCGCCACTGCATCTTGTGCTTGTGCTCCGGTCCATCCATCCCATCCCCTCTGTGCAGTGCAGCTTGGCAGCGTGCATGCGCACATGTTGACGCACACTCCAGTAGGAGTAGAGATCGAGTACTACTACTTTGCACCCTAGCATAGCTTGAAGAAATGAATGATTCAGTTTGGTTTATTTACCGTTGCTCTCCTCCATGCTTGTCACATTGCATATAAGTGTGATTCCATGACTTGGCTTTCCGTTGCATGTTTTCTAAAGTTGTAGCACGGCTCTTTAGTATAGAACTAAACTGTGCTACATCCGTTCTAAATTGTAAGTCGTGCGGGCTTTTTGCTGCTAATTCATGTAAAACCTCCCATTATAATTGAAGACGTGCATGGTTGCGAAAAAATAATTCCTAATTAGGAGTACAATTCAAGTTCCCAAACTCTTACAACGTACGTATTTAGATACACATCCTTAAGATTTTCCAGCTGGAATGTCGGTCGTCCACATCCTAAACTCTCGAAATGCCCCTTTTAGGTCCAATACATGCATACACCGCTGCTTCTCCCGAAGTATCAATCGCACTTTTCTCTCGGAGCATGCTTGAAGCAGAGAGGTAGCGAAGCAGAATTTGGAAACGTACCAATGGATCGGATCCGATCAAAAAGCAGCCGGCCGAAGTAAGCAGTCCACAACCTGCAGATCTGAGGTGTACGTGTGGCCCAATATCATCAACAATAATATATTAGAAATTTCGTGAAACAAGTGATGATCATCGATCGTCAGATGGTTGGTGATCATCGATTTCGATGATCCTTCCAGCAGTTTCTATTTTGCAAGCGTGTGGCTAGCTAGGGCCGTGTGTGCGTGCGCACGTTTTGCCTGATCGAGCTAATGCACGCATGTACTTGTATGTGGTCTGAATGATAAGACTAGGCAAGTCCATGTTTAGTTTCCAATTTTTTTTTAAAAAAGTACTGTAGCACTTTCGTTTGTATTTGATAAACTTTGTCTAATCATGGATTAATTTGGCTCAAAAGATTCATCTTGACATTTACAGACAAACTGTATAATTAGTTATTTTTTTACCTACATTTAATGCTCCATACATGTACCGGCATATACGATGTGACGAAAAATCTTGAAAAAATTTTATATTTTTGAGTGAACTAAACAAAGCCCAAGATTTGATCCAACGCCTGTCTGTCAGTCTGTCTACCTATCCTAGCTTTTCATTTCCATTTCCACCTTATCAGTTCATCACTGGCCGGGCGTGCCCGTACGTGCGGTAGTGGCAGTGGAGATCTATCAGTGGCCGGCCGGTCAATGGATAGTGCAGCATCGGCATCCATGTGATCACCCGTATATCGATCTCATGGCGTTTTCATCTGTCACAAACACACACTAATTAGCTACTAGCTAGTGTACGCATCATCGGCGTGCGCGCAGTAGCAAATTAAAGTGTACAACTAACTGGGCCTTTAATTTGCCACTATGCACGCACTATATGATATGATATATACATGACTGATATATGACTAGCTAGCTAATGCATGATAGTGGCAGCGCGATGACTCACTGTGCAAAAGTACTAGTATATATCTATGAGAAGATACACAGATAGCTACGTACATACTGTACGTGTATGTGTTGGTTGCCATCATATTCCGATCCTTTAATTTGTGGGATCGGGATCGAGGTGGACGCATATATACGACGACAGGAGGGAGAGAGAGCATCGTTGAGAAACCGATGGATGCATGGATCCAATAATCCAGTCCATACATACATACATACATACATACATACATACATACATACATACATACATACATACATACATACATGTGCACACAACAGCTCAAGCGACGACAGAGAGATAGTACATGCATATACAGCATGTGTACTAGAGTAGAGAATGACACACTGCACTGCAATGCAAGTTGATATATACTGTATGTGCTATTTATATTTATTTGCTGTCCTTTTCCGGCCGGGCGTCGTCGTCTCAATATGTACTCCCTCCGTCCATAAAAACATGCAATTCTCGCTTTTCGAGAAGTCAAACAGTTTCAACTTTGACTAAATTTATATAAAAAAATACTAATGTTTATGATACAAAATAAGTATCATTAGATTAGTTAAAGAATATATTTTTATAATAAATTTATTTGGAGACATAAATGTTAATACTATTTACTATAAATTTAGTCAAACTTGAGTCAGTTTGACTGGCACGTATCCCATAATTACATCTTTTCTCGGACGGAGGAAGTATGTAACTTGACTAAGTAGCTGCGTGCAGCAGCAGTGCTAGCTGTGTATATATTATTACTAGATAGTGTAGTGCACCGGTCGCCACGCTGCTCCGATATGAATGATCCTGATGAAGGCGATAGCTAGATTCCGTCTCGCGTATTCTCGATGCTCATGACATGTCCGTGCAAAAATACTAATTAAGGAGGCAGGCAGGCAGGCATGTCGGCCCTGCATCAGCCACAGAAAACGAAGGAATCACACTCACACCCGGTACTTAAATTACTACTATCTCGACTGGTTATTGAACGCGTGCCCATAACACGTATCGTCGACCATAATTTTGTTTAACCTTCTCTCCTTGACTAATAAGTCTTATGACAGTCGACTAGGATAGTTTCTATGGCATTAATTAAAGTGTCAAGTAATAATAAGTAAAATCATGGTGTGAGAGTGATTTTTTTCCGAGGTATCAAGAAACTCACGCTTCCCCTAGCTAGTCCTCATTGAAGTCCTTTGCGAGGGTTAAGCTACCGATCAGGTAACTCTATAGATAGCCCCAAGCCTTCCCCATTTGCATACAGGGGGCTCCGAGATAGGCTTTCTTAGACCGCTCTTCGCCATCTTCACTATCGAGCTTCCGACTCAAATGTTATGGGCCTCATTACCTCTATACACCGTAGGAGGCCACACCAAACGTGATTGGCATGTTCTTGCAAGATTAGAAGCTCGTAGGGTACAACAGCGATGCACACAAGCACCAAGATGGTAAGAGGTATGAAAACATCACTAAACACTAAGCATAAGCCTATAGCAAGCACCAAAATGCGAGGTCTAACTAGCCTAAACCTATTGGCGGCCTGGAGCCTAAGCTCCGGAGTTTGCCAACCAAACACCACTAGAGAAATTCAGTGAGTGCAGTGATGATCAGACCGACTCCATTGGATACTGCCTCTTTCTTTGGTGCCTTTTTCCAGAGCACTGCAGGAGGTTTCGAGTGCTACCAGACTAAGCTTGGCCACACTACTGTATAAACAATTTTCAGAAACGTCTCCACTTTTAGCAGAGGCTGCTCAATTCCTAGCTGCCTTTATTGTGGCCTTCATCAGGTCCACTAACCAAGCTGCCTTTGGTAATGCACTTTTAGAGGCCAACAGAAAGATTATCTATATCTGTTATAAAGAAAACACCCACTACAAGGTCTATATTATTCCACAATGATCTACATCATCAACTAATCTAAACCGTCTGATTCGTATTGCTAGCTATATCCATCCATCTATTGATGGCCATGGTCATTCACTGTCTCCCGTCCCACTAGAGCGATCATTAACTAAAAATCAACTAAGTGTATTGATTGAAATTTGTCTTACACCATATCTAGAAATTTGGCCCGTCCAATAGAGAACATAACTCACTGCTGAAGAAATGGTTAACGCCAATGGTATTTTCACCGAGGCTATTAAAACCATTGGTGATAATATATCATTGTGTGTTCGTGTCTTAAACCGGTGGTGAAAATTGACCTAGTTTTCACTATCGTTTCAAGCCACAAATCGGCCTTAGTGCAAATCGACCACAAACCCTAGCTCATACACCTGCCCTCCTCCTCTCTCTCCCCCTCCATCCCTGACATAAAGCGCCCCTCTAAAATCTCTAACTTTGGTTTTGATAATTGAATGGCAACTAGTAAAATAATGCTTTCAATAAGTTGTGATTGAGCTAGGTCCACATGAAGATTGTGAGCAAGGCTAGGAAATGGATGAGAGGATGATCAATCCATATGGAGCATGCTCACACATTGGAGAGAAGAAGGATATGAAAATAAGCACGACAACAAAGGTATATGCTAGTTGTTTTCGAGATGTAATAGAGTGCATGGTCAGGTTTAGGATAGATAGTCATACTACTAAGAGGGGAACTCTAAAGAAGATACAATTTGTCAGTACCAATAGTATAGGGGTACCCACATTTAACGATAATAAAAATCAAAACGACTAAGCCGCGCCCAAGCTCGGCCGCACACCGGGTCCGCCTCGTACGAGGGCGGCTCGACGGAGTGCCTCGACCGCGCTTCGGCTCCAACTCGTACGAGGCACCCTCGACGGGGGCGCCTCGACCGCGCCCCGCCCCGTACAGCAAGGTACCTCGACCGTGCTCCGACCCGCACGAGGCTCATCCGCCCCCTGAGAAAACTCCGACTCGCGTGAGCCCGGGTCGAGCGTCTCGACCCCTTCTCTTTACCTACCCAGGACAAAAGCCATAGCATTTAATGCGATTACCTACTACCACCTACAGGCATGGCTACGATCAGGGTCAACATGGGAACAATGCCAGTGTCAGTCCTCACTGTTTTACCGCCCATCCCGTGATGGGAGGTGAAAACCGTCCTGTACCCACCTTACCGTGCACTGTACGTCACTAGTTACCCTCGAGGGAGGACGCGACAAAGCCCGTACACCGCAATTCCGGAGATTCGGACTTATCCATTCGGTCTCGACCCGGCCTCGACCCGGCCTCGACGCTTAGCATGGCTCAACAGGGAAGGAAGGACGGCATGGCACGACGCTCCGAGTCATTTTAGTGTCTCGTCCTCTACGTCACCGTGGTGTCCAGGGATGGCCTTCCATTCTTGAGGCACGTCGTAACAGTCACCTTAACAGGGATCGACAAAACATCATCTCAAGGCTCCCCGTCATCTTGGCCTCCTCTCGCCCTATAAAAGGGCATGCCAGGGCTCTACAACGGAGACAGAAGACAACAGACGACAAGCCAGACACAAGATAGAGATCAACATCTCAAGCAATCATCCTTGTACTCTTTTTTCTTCTTTGAGACTTGGGCTCGCCGCTCTCTCTCACAAGCTTGTAACCCCTACACAAGCACCTCGGTGCAAGGAAATACAAACCTCTCCCTCCCCGCTGGACGTAGGGCCTTCCTTTGCCCGAACCAGGATAAACCCCGTGTGTTCTCCTTGCATCACCATCCAAGAAAGGGACACGCAGCATTTACTCGTTGGTTTAGGACCCCCTCGGGACCGAACATCGACAGTTGGCGCGCCAGGTAGGGGATCGCTGCGTGCCAATGTCGCTTTCCCGCCTTTTTTCCTGGATGGCTGACCCCGAACGCCCTATCCCGTTGGCCACGGTGATCTGGTTCGGGAGTTTGGAGTTCATGTCGCTTGGCTATGGCTACGATATGGTCCTACTCCCGCCCAGGCACCCAACCGACGAGGATTATGAGCTCTCTCAGCCTGGGGGAGCAATCCACCGGTACCGTCGCTCCAGGCAGGCGCGAGCCGCCCGACGACGACGAGCCTGGCGCAACCATCGTCTTCACCTCGCGGAGGGTGATGGGATTCCCCGGTCCGGCACCCCCCAGCCAGGCGACGGCCCAGATTTCCTCGTGGAAGGTCTAGGTAGGATGAGCTTGACTGAGGGTAACATGCCGACGAAGAATCCCGCCGCTCCCCCGCCCGGTGAGACACCACTGCCCGGAGCATCCGTTCCGACGTGGACAATGACATCTCCATCGCCATTCCCGTTTGGGCTAGACTCGGCTGCCCGGACCTATGCTTCCTCCGTAAGCACTAGCATGAGTGCCTACGAGGAGCTCCCCGGGCACCATCTACGCTCCACTCTGGACCTCGTTGCATCCACGCCGGCCTCTGATTATCTGGACTCTATGAAGACTCCGAAAATAGGGCCCCGTGAGACCGCTTCCCGGCGTCGCGATCACGGGAGCGACTTGCGACGGCCTCACATTCCCCCGTCATACTACTACTTTGGCGCTCCTAACTCCGACTCGGCTGATGACACATATGATCCGACCCGCGAATGCTTTAACATCGATGTTGAAAGCATGTCGGAATCGAAGGACGAAGAGCCAGTCGAAGGAAGGCACACGCCACCTCATGTCGAGCTTCCTGCTGAGCAAGATGACCCTCGGTTCCTTGCGGATCAAGGAATGCAGCTCGAGCAGATTCGTGAGTTGCAGGACAGGCTTGACGAGGAACGAAAAAACCTGCATCTACTCCAACAAACCCTCGAGCGTGAGCGCGCGGAACGCGCACTTGGCGGGAGAGCTCGCGAGAGAGCTTGCGACGTCAACCGTCGCATCGACGAGGACCGGGTGGTCGACCCCCCGGTTTTCGCTCGAGCCAACCAGAATGTCACCGCCGCCGCCATGCTCCTCCGTAACATGCCCGAGCCGTCAAACCCCGACGCCGGTCGGGCTCGAGATGAAATCCGAGAACTTCTCGAGACCGCTGCCATGCAGCAAGCCGAGAGCTCTGCCTCGAGGCGACGCGAGCCAGCCTCGGAGCGGATCATCGAGCCCTCCCGACATGAGAGAGAAGCCTCGGTTCATCCCGAGCCTGCCCGGCGAAACCGGGTAGCTCCAGCCCCTGAGCCCACCACCAACGACCGCGAACCTCGAGACACCCGTGGCAACATCGTCGAGCGCCGCACGCGCAAGCACGGTGACGGCGTGGCTCGAGGCTACCATGTGCACAGGGGCGGACGCTACGACAGCTCGAAAGATCGTAGTCCTTCACCCGAGCCTCCGGGCCCTCGGGTCTTCAGCAAGGCTATCCGTGAGACGGTGCTCCCGGTTCGGTTTCGCCCTCCCACGACTCTCACCAAGTACAACGGCGAAACCAAACCCGAACTTTGGCTCGTCGATTTCCGCTTGGCGTGTCAGCTGGGCGGGGCCACCGACGACCGGGTCATCATTCGACAACTCCCCTGTTCCTCTCCGACACCGCCCGAGCCTGGCTCGAGGATCTCCCACCTCGACGGATCCACGACTGGGACGATCTCGTGAGGGTGTTCGAGGGAAATTTCAAGGGGACCTACATGCGCCCCGGCAACTCGTGGGACCTCCGGAGTTGCAAGCAGAAACCGGGTGAATCCCTCCGGGATTACATCCGGCGCTTCTCCCGGCAGCGTACCGAGCTCCCCAACGTCACCGACTCCGACGTGATTATGGCCTTCCTCTCTGGCACCACCTGCAAGAAGTTGGTTTGAGAGTTGGGCCGTAACACTCCACTCACTGCCAACGGGTTGATGGACATTGTCACCAACTTTGCCGCCGGCGAGGAGGCGGTTGGTGCAATCTTTGGTGGTGACCAAGACAAGGGGAAGCAGAAGGTCGACGATCCCGCGAGCTCCACCCGGGGCTCCAAGAGAAACAACCGGAAGAAGAAGAAAGGCCAGCAAGGCAAGCTCGAGGCCCCGGCCGACGAGCTCGTCGCTGCTACCGAGCGCAAGAAGCCTCGAGCCCCCCTGGCGGGGGCATCTTTGACAAAATGCTCAAAGAGCCGTGTCCCTACCACAAGGGACCCACTAACCATAACCTCGAAGACTGTCACATGCTCCGCAGGTACTTTGAGGGTGTCGGCGTCAAGAAGGATGACAAGAAGGAGGACCCTAAGAGTGACGACAAGGATGGGGGTTTCCCCGAGATCCACGACTGCTTCATGATCTACGGAGGACCCTCGACCCGCCTCTCGGTGTGCCAGCGCAAGCGAGAACGGCGTGAGGTTTTCTCCGTACAAACGGCAGTCTCCCGCTTCCTTGATTGGTCTGCGGTGGCTATCACTTTCGACCGTGATGATCACCCAGACTACGTCCCCAATCCAGGAGTCTACCCGCTCATTGTTGACCCCGTCATCGCCAACACACGCATCACCAAGGTGCTCATGGACGGCGGAAGCAGCCTCAACTAGGGATGAAAACGAAAATGATAATCTCCGATTTTCCGAAATCGTTTTCGAGTTTTTTCCGATTTTTATGCCTAAACGAAAATGGTAGCGGTAACCGAAAAAATAAAAATGATAACGGTATAAATAATCGGAAACGAAAGCGAAAATGATTTTGCCCTCTTCCGATCGTTTTCGAAGATTCCCGTATTTAACCGGTAATTTACCGTCGGTAATTACCGATTCAAAGACATTTAATTAATGAATCATTATTTATTTATAGATATACAATGCATTACACACGCAAGGGCAAAATTATTTTTAGAAAGGAACTATCTATACGGAAGTATTTCACGTATATAACAAGAAGGCAATCAACAATCACGCTGTTGACATCGTTTTTAGCACGTGTCAAGATGATCAGGAAAGGCTAATCAGCAAGGGAAAGATTGCCGTGTAAATTGATAGCCAAGGAGAATAAGTTTGTTTTTAAGCGGTGACAGTGTATGAATTTAATTTGGAATGTTGCCGATGAGGTCAAAGGGTGTTATTGCCGATGCCGATGGAAGAGGGTTTGGAGACTGTTGCCGATAAGATAAGGGAATGTACCGATGAAGGAAGGTATGAAGACTGCAGCCGATGAAACAGGGAATGTACCGATGGAAGGAGATCGAAGGTTGCTGCCGATGGAACAGGGGCTGTGCTGGTGAAAAGGAGGTCGATAAGAATACCATCGTGATTAAGGCGGACTATGGAATAAAATAGGAGTTGATTTCCTTGTTTACGATTAGTAGAGTCTGAGTTGTGTCAAAGTCATGTTCTTTTTCTTAGACTTGGATTTAGTGTCCTAGTCGTATTTGGTTATGTTTCTATAGATCAGGGTATAAATATAGAGTGAAGGGCAATGTAATAGGGAATCAATCAATACATCAAAAAACAGCTTTTACTCTTATTTACATCTACTTTTCGGCGACTTCGTCAATTTGCATATTTTTCCTTTTTACGAGTTCTCATCGATTCGGCGAGTTGCATTGCTTTAAGTGCAATCTTTGTCAATCCTCGAGTTCCGCGTGAGTACCTCTTGACCGTGACTTCCGGGTGTATCGCTGTTGTTAGGATCAAAGTGCTCGTATATTCATCCTTGTCGATTAACAGGTCAAATCGACTGGCACGCTTTGGATATCGATTTCGGGTATTAGCCCTTTGTGTTTGCAGATTCACTTTTGCATCAACACATCTTTTGGCACGCCCGGTGGGACAGATCTAGTCAAGATGCCTAATCATGAGATCGATGCTGGGAATATCATCACAGTAACAGAAGAAGATCTTAAGGACGATCAGAAGCAGGCTATGGAGAAGGCTATTGAAGAATATAGACAGCTTTGCTTGAAGTCATTCAGCGTGAACAAAAGTGGACAAGTCATCCAGAAGCAGGACTTGTCGTTGCCTCGGCAGGTTACCTTTGATCCTAATCCTGGTAAACTTCAAGAGATGGTTAATTCTGCGGTGAATCATGCTTTAATTAATCACTCCAATATGCTGTCCAATACTGTTCATAATACTGTGATTTGAACTTTCAAAGAAGGGCAAGTGTCACATCATTACGTCGGGCCTGCTTATCATCAACCAGAAGCAGCATCTGCTGTTGCTCCATCGGCTCCTCCAGCTGTTGCGGTTATAGAGATTTCTTCTCCTCCAGTATCAGCAGGATTATCTAATGCACAGTCTACTCCGGTGCGTCCAGATTCAGCATTATTAGGACGAGTTCAGCTTGGTACAGACCTATCAGCATCAGCTTTATCAGGTCCTATACCATAGAGTAATCAAACTCCTGCTAATTGGTGGGGATATGGTATGCCTCCGGAACCATCTACTGTCAATCACGGATTATCTCAAGTGTTTGACGCAGCGGGAAAAACTCCTATCTCATAGGCTGGTTTGCCGATAGCCCAAGTGCCTCAATATATTACAACTACTGTACAACCGAGTCTAGGAGGTTTTCAGGCGTCTTTGGGTCAAACATCTAGCTCAAGTCCATCGGCAAATTTGTTACTGATGCAGCAGAAGGCTTCTATCACCAGTCAACCTGGAGTTCAGGTTATGCCTCAAGTTGGATGTAATTATCCAGCAATGCCAACAAGCTACCAGCCATCGGCAAACTTTGTGCCAATGAATAATAATAATTGGTCAGGACAGTTTCCTACTCAACATACAGTTCAGCCAAGTCAGCAAGCCACAGGAATTCATCAAGGTCACATGCATGCTGGTTTTCAGAATCAAGCATCGGCAGCTCAGCCGATGAATCCTTTTCAGCAGGTTAATGGACCACAGTTAGTAGCAAGTATGCCAATTGCTGGAGATCGTGGGCAACAAAGGTATGCAGAAGGGTATCAACAGATACCTCCAGCAGAGATTCAGCCATATCATCAGCAAGAGGTCGATGTTTTTTGGGCCGATAAGATAGCAGAAATTATGAGGGATCAATTTGGGATCAAGCCCAAGGTTAATACCTATTCATATCGGACTCCGTATCCTCCGGCATATGATTTAATTCCTCTCCCAAATCGTTACAAAGTGCCAGATTTCACTAAATTCTCTGGGCAAGACGATACATCAACCATGGAGCATGTTAATCGTTTTATTATTCAATGTGGAGAGGCAGCTTGTAGAGATGAATTGAGAGTTCGTCTGTTCTCGTCATCTCTATCCGGATCAGCATTTACGTGGTTTATTTCACTACCGCCAAATTCTATTATCACCTGGGCTGATCTGGAAAAGCAATTTCATAAGTATTTCTTTGCTGGAATTCATGAAAAGAAGCTTACCGATTTGGTAAAGATGAAACAGCGCAATGATGAATCGGTAGAAGGCTTTGTGCAAAGGCTACGAGCTGTAAAGAATAAATGTTATAGTCTGGTATTGGATGATCGGCAGCTCGCCGATTTAGCCTTTCAGGGATTATTACCACACCTTAAGGACAGATATGCTTCTCAGGAGTTCGAAAGCCTAAGTCATTTAGTACAAAGGATTTCTGATCAAGACACTAGGGGTTTTGAACCTAAGAGAAATTGGAACAAGAAAGTTTCATTTGTTGAAGAGGCGGAAGATTCTGATTCAGATAATGAACCAGTTATCGGTTTGGCAGAGTGGGTTAAGAATAAGAAGCCGATATCTTGTCCCTTTGGTCACAAAGAGCCAGAAAAGTTTACTTTTGATGTCACCAAAGCCGATAAAATATTCGATCTTTTGCTTCAGGAGGGCCAGATTAAATTGTCACCCAATCATGTGATCCCATCGGCAGAAGAGTTGAAGCATATGCTGTATTGCAAGTGGCACAATGCAACTTCACACAGTACCAATGAGTGCAAGGTGTTTAGACAGCAATTGCAATTAGCTATTGAGTCTGGCAGGATAAAATTTGGCAATTCTAAGATTCAAAAGCCAATGAAAATTGATCAACATCCTTTTCCAGCAAATATGTTGGATGCTGAAGGGAAAATTAAGGTGTTGACACGGTAGCTGCTGAAAAGAATGCATCAGTAGATCCCCAACATCGGATAACTACCGATGATGCAAAAGGCAAGGGGCTATTGACGGAAAGTGGCGGTTCTGGAAGGCCTCCTCGATCTGGCATCGTGATTACTCATCGAAGACAACAGGAAGGTTGGCGTCAGCGAAGGGACCGGTATCAACGACAACAAGAGGAAAGGCGTCAAGAAGAGTGGAATCGGCATAAGGATCATTGGAATTGTCCATTTTTTATTCATTGTTGGGAAGAAGGTATTAAGTTACCTACAGTTGAAAATTGTCCAGAGTGCAATGGCTATTATGGAGATAATCATCCTGCAAGAAGGTTTCAATCTGGTAATCAAGGTTTGCTCATTAATGAGCCGATCAGAAGGAGAGCATCAGTACATGATCGGCTGGAGGGCAGGCTCAGTGTGCACGAAAGGCTTGGAAAACGCGTTGCATATTTTCTAAGGAACCAAGAGGAACTCGAAGAGATGGCAAATGCAAGAGTTCCTGATGAAGAAATATTTTACAGGGATCCTAATATACGTCGTGTGGAGACAACTAGGACTTATCAACCAGTATGGAAAACTAAGCTTCCTCAATGGTGTCCAGAAGGTTTGACAAAGACACAGAAGAGAAAAATGCAGCGAGAGCATCAAAAAGATTTATATCAAGAAGAAAGCCCCTCCAATGAGAGATCTGGTAACCAGCAGTGGCAGATAAGGCACAAGAATAAAGGTCCATCGGTAGATGTCAATATGGTGTTTATATTGCCGATGGAATTTTTGGCTCTGTCTGACAGTGAAGAAGAGGCTGTTTCCTCTGATCAGATAGCTCAATTAATGTTAGATCCAATGATGGCTGTTTTTGAAAAGCCTGCTGATGATGAGAGACAACATCTCAAGGCTTTATTTGTAAAAGGCAGAGTTGATGGGCAGCCTGTATCTAAGATACTTATTGATGGAGGAGCTGTGATTAATATCATGCCTTATGTGATGTATCGGAAGCTTGGTAAGGGAGATCAAGACTTAACTAAGACCGATATGATGCTAAAGGATTTTGAAGGCCATGTGTCACCAGCTAAAGGGGCAGTATGTGTTGAGTTGACCATCGGTAGTAAAACTTTGCCGACAACTTTGTTTGTTATTAATGGCAAGGGTGCATATAATTTACTTTTGGGAAGGGATTGGATTCATGCTAATTGTTGTGTTCCTTCTACAATGCATCAATGTCTGGTACAATGGATTGGAGATAAGATTGAAGTTGTTCCTGGTGACTCTTCTTATATCATTGCATCAGCAGAATCAGATACTTATGAACGAACCAAGTGCATATCGGGAGAAGCCTGGGAAAAAGAGTTCCTCAAGATTGCTGATTATGAAATTCTACCGATCCAAGCAGTCGGTTCTGAAGAAGAGTTTTAATGGATAGATTTGCCGATGATGGAAAATTAGGTCAAGGATTTACATCGGCAGATGATTTAATAGAAGTAGATATTGATGAGGGCGATAGGCCAAGGCCCACTTTTATTAGCTCTAAGTTAGATTCCAAGTGTAAACAGCAACTAGTTGATTTGTTAAAGGAATATAAAGATTGTTTTGCTTGGGATTATACTGAAATGCCTGGATTAGACCGATCTATAGTTGAACATCGGTTGCCTATTAAATCTGGATTTCGGCCACATCAGCAGCCGGCTCGCCGATGCAATCCTAATATACTCCCTGATATTAAGGCCGAAATAACCAAGTTAATTGAGGCAAAGTTTATTCGGCAGTGTCGATATGCAGAGTGGATTTCTAATGTGGTTCCTGTATATAAGAAAAATGGAAAACTCCGTGTTTGTATTGATTTCAGGAATCTTAATAAGGCCACACCGATGGATGGTTATCCAATGCCGATTGCTGATTTGTTGATTGATGCTGCAGCAGGGCATCAGATTATTAGTTTCATGGATGGAAATGCGGGTTATAACCAAATATTCATGGCTGAAGAAGATATTTTCAAGACTGCTTTTAGATGTCCAGGTCATGTGGGATTATTTGAGTGGATAGTTATGACATTTGGTTTGAAAAATGCCGGTGCTACTTATCAAAGAGCTATGAACTTTATTTTCCATGAATATATCGGCATATTGGTAGAAATCTACATTGATGACATAGTGATTAAGTCTGGAGACATCGCAAAACATCTAACCGATCTACGGAAGATACTGGAGTGCACAAGAAAACATGGATTAAAGATGAATCCCAATAAATGTGCATTTGGTGTATCGGCAGGACAATTCTTGGGTTTTATGGTGCATCAGAGGGGCATTAAAATTAGTAGAAAATCTATTGAGGCAATCAACAAGGTTGTTGCTCCTGCCGATAAGACTGAATTACAATCCTTGATCGGTAAGATTAATTTCATCAGAAGGTTTATATCTAATATGTCAGGCAAGATCAAAGCTTTCAGTCCATTATTGAAATTGAAAGCCGATCAGGAGTTTAAATGGGGGGATGAACAACAATTGGCTTTAGATCAGATTAAGAGTTATTTAACAAATCCTCCAGTGTTAGTTCCACCCTAGCATGGAAAACCTTTTAGATTATATTTATCAACTGAAGATACTGTTATTGGTTCAGCTCTTATTCAAGAATTTGAAGGAAAGGAGCGTGTTATCTATTATTTGAGCAGACGATTAATAGATGCTGAAACCAGGTATTCGGCCATTGAGAAATTATGCTTATGTTTATATTTCTCCTGTAGTAAATTGAGGCATTATTTACTATCGGCTGAATGTACTGTCATATGCAAAAATGACGTAGTCAAATATTTGCTATCTATGCCGATATTAAATGGTAGGATTGGTAAATGGATTTTAGCGTTATCAGAATTTGACCTACGTTATGAATCGGCTAAGGCAGTTAAAGGACAAGTTATGGCCGATTTTGTTACTCAACATTGCAACACGGTGGATTCTTTGGAAGTTGCTCCATGGACACTTTTCTTTGATGGGTCTACTTGTGGTGAAGGGGCAGGCATCGGCATCGTGTTGATTTCCCCTCAGGGGAAGAAGTATGAATTCTCATTGCCGATCGTTGCTACATCGACAAACAATCAAGCTGAATACCAAGCCCTGATAAAAGGGTTAGAATTGCTTAAAGAAATTCAGGCTGATGCTGTTGAGGTCTTTGGTGATTCTATGCTAGTTATAAATCAGTTGATTGGGGTTTATGAATGCCGAAGTGAAATTCTAATTTCATATCATGAAAAGTGTTTGGAATTGTTAAAAGGGTTTAGGAGTTTTCATCTGGAGCATATTTCCCGGATGCATAATGAAGAGGCTAACCGATTGGCTCAGCATACTTCAGGATATCAATCTGTTCAAGAAGCATTGACATTGGTGGCTGATGCCGATGACTGGAGAAAGGAAATCATTAATTATTTAAAGGATCCATCTAAAAAGGTTGAAAGACGCATAAGGTTCCAAGCGACAAAATATGTACTCCTCGATGATGAATTATATTACCGTACCGTAGATGGAGTTTTACTCAGGTGTGTTAGCATAGAGGAATCAAAAAGCCTGATGAGTGAAATTCATGAAGGAGTATGTGGGGCTCATCAGTCAGCATTTAAGATGAAATGGATGATCAGAAGAAATGGATATTATTGGCCAGCTATTCTTGAGGATTGTTTTAAATATTTTAAAGGATGTCAGGAATGTCAAAAATTCGATAATATTCAAAGAGCACCCGCATCGGCTATGAATCTCATAATTAAACCGTGGCCGTTTAGGGGTTGGGTTATTGATCTCATTGGTCAAATTTATCCACCATCGAGTAAAGGGCATAAGTTTATTCTGGTTGCTACCGATTATTTCATAAAGTGGGTTGAAGCAATTCCTTTGAAAAAGGTGACATCGACTAACATGGTTGATTTTGTGAAGGAGCATATTGTTTACCGATTTGGTATCCCTCAAACCATCACTACCGATCAGGGCACTATGTTTACGTCAGGTGAATTTGAATTCTTCACCAATTATGCCTAAGCTAATGGCCAGGCTGAAGCATCTAATAAGGGAATTATCAAACTTATTAAGCGCAAGATCAAAGAATATCCTAAAAAGTGGCATACAATATTAAATGAAGCTTTGTGGTCATATCGGATGGCATGTCATGGTGCAACCAAGGTATCACCTTATCAATTGGTGTATGGACACGATGCAGTATTACCTTGGGAGATTAAGATTGGTTCTAGGCGAATGCGCTTTCAGGATCAACTGACAGCCGATGATTATGATATTCTTATGAAAGATGAATTGGAAGATGTAGCAGGTCATCGGTTAAAAGCTTTGGTTAGTATCGAGGAGAATAAGAAAAGAGTGGCTAGGTGGTATGACAAGAAAGTGAAGGTAAAGGAATTTGCCGATGGTGAATTAGTCTGGAAATTGATTTTACCGATTGGGACTAAAAGTTCTAAGTTTGGCAAATGGTCTCCTAATTGGGAAGGTCCGTATCGGATAAATCAGTCTGTTCCTGGTAATGCGTATATTCTTGAAACTCTCGAAATAGTTGTATTTCCCAGAGCGTTAAATGGAAAATATTTAAAGAAATATTACCCTAGTATCTGGGTAGATGCATAAAAAGTATAGTTGCCGATAACAATCCTATCGGCTGGAGTTAAAACAAAGTATCAATTGTGCCGATGTACTAATTTAACAAAGCCTGGATGGCTGATATCGCACGCAGGCGAATTTCATCGGCTTCTTTTAACTCTTTGGCATCTTCATCGGCATTTCCTTCCACAGGTTTGATTTTCTTTTTCAAAGCCAAGGCCTTGCGAGCTTGAGCATCTCGTTCCTGTTGAAGGGCTTTAATGGCGTCGGGAAGCTGGTCTTCTTCTTGTTTAGCTTGAGTCAGAGCTGTCTCAACCTTTTCCAATTCAGCTAGCAGGGCTGCTTTCTTTGCCGATAGATCTGAGATTTTCTGTCTGATATCGGCACTGGAGGCTTGCAAATTGTTGATGTTCTTGTGCTTCTCGTCGGCAGTCTGCTTCAGCTGTAGCATTTCTTCTTTAAGTTGAGACTGAGCTGCTCTGTCAGCAATACGATGAACGGCCCTTTGATATTGAAGCTGTCTGCTCTCCAGATGGACTGCTGGAAAGATGATTTCTTCAATATTAGCGGGGACTTGGCCGCGGATCGCTTTGAAGATAGACCTCGCAGGATCCGGGTCGATCACCAATTGGGCAGTGTCTTGCTGTAGCAGATTTAGAAGGGTTTCCAGCTTGCCATAGGTGTCCGATGATATTGTTCCCAACGCCAGGGAGGAACTCGCTTCTTCTCCATCGTCATCAGAAACATCGATAGCAAAAGAGAATAAGCTATCGGGAGAGTCTTGTTCCTATGAGATAAAGAGAATTAGAAATCCTGTTTATGATATTTGAGGATATAATAAACCAAGTAATTGATTGGTTTACCTGCTTCAGGGCGATTTCTTGAGCTTGGCTTGAGGGAGCAGCTTGTAAAGGGTCATGCAAAGGATCGGCAGAAGATGCCGATGGAATGTCTTCTATGACCACATCGGTAGTCGGCCTTTGAGGTACAATTGCCGATGATGTTTCTTGGGCAGGAGCAGTTTGTTCAGAGGGCTGATCGACGGGTGTTGGAGCAGACGCAGGGGCTGGTGTAGGTTTTTGTCGTTTCTGTTGAGCCTCAGTATCGGTCAAAGCTTTACGTTTTGGTTGTGCTTCAACAACAACTGGCTGGGGGGCATCAACATCTGTTGGTTGGGGAGCCTGTTTGATCGGTGTGCTTACCGATGTATCCATTTGTTGCTGCAAAAACAGGTATAAGATTGGATGTTTAATAGAGAAAAATAAAAAATAATAATAAGAGAATACCTCTGAAGGAGGAGTAGAAGTTGCGGTGCTTGGTAAAGTTGCCGATGATGATCCGGCTGCAGCTTGTACACCCTGATAGTTGTATGTTAATATGAAGTGTATCGGCAGAAAAGAAAGTAAGCAAGATTGTTACCTTAAAAGCCTTGATCAGGCTTGAAGCAGCATCCTTTGGAGAAGCCCTGGATGTTCCCAATCTCGGTCTAGAAGTGCCGATTTTGGTGCGAGCCCTTTGAAAGGTCAAGGCTTCTAGGGTGGGGGCGTTGTAACCGATTGATGAAATTGGAGAGGCTGGATGGAGATTGAAGTGTTTTCCGCTTTTGCTTATCGATGGAACTGGATCATCAGCCTGTTTCAAGGAAGGTTAGTTGCCGATACACATAATAAAAGGAAGGAAAAGGATAAAAGTTAAAAGGAACTTACTGCATTATCAGGAATAGCATAATCTGGGTCGATCAGGTGCCGATATGTGTGAACAGACGTTGAAAATAGCTGTTCTTTCCACTCCTGCCACCATTGCTTATATGACTCTGTTATGAAAGAAGCTGGTGACCAGGCGGAGAGATCGACATTTGAAATATCGGCATCGGGAGCAAGTCTTACTATCCTGCTCTATTCAGTTCCGGTGGTGATGATTTCTCTGGGTTTAATCACATCGGCATAGCACAGTTTGATGGGCAGTTGCCCAAAGGCCAGTTGGCGAGATACTGCCGATGGATTGTAGAATTCATAAGTAATGTGGGAGGCTTTCCCGCTGCCAAATGTGTTGACTGGGATTGCTCTGGGGGTGATAATGGCCATCATGAGATCATTGTCTTGGTTCAGATCACTATCGGCAAAATTGAAGAGGAGAGGGAACTTGTTATCCTCGTCAATATAAGGCACCCAAGCCCTGAGGTCACGAGGGAGGCCATGGTAGAGAGTTTGGAAAAATCTGCCGATTTGATCCTCATTGGCTTCTGTTCCGGGAAGGACGATTGCTTCACCGAAGTTGAGAGGAGGGCGTGTTGCCGATTCATCATCCCTAAGGACGTACTCTTCGGGAATCTCTCGTGGGAATTCCTGAGCAAAGAGATTCCACTGTAAACGCTTGTGCATGTGAGCGTTTAACCACATATTAACAAACCACCATGGGCCTCCCAGATTGACGATGGGTTCGCCAAGTATAAGCTTCTGAGATACTTGGTGGAGGAGGTGGTAGGTTGAGCTCAGGAGATATCGGCCAAGTGGGAATCTGACACCGTTGGCCAAGAGTTCTGCTGCTGGGAGGAAAGCGTTAGTTGGTCCTACCGATCGTCCGCAGAAAATAAACTTTTCCAGCCACATGTTCAGGAATGTGGCATGCTCCCTTTGATTGACGGTGCCAGTCTTTTGATACTCCTGGATATATCCCGTCCAGCCGCCGATGTTGCATGTAGTTACTCTGTATTCAGCTTTTCTGCCGAAAATATGGCCTTCATCGACAGTTGAAATGTCTAGGCCTGTGAGCATGTATACATCGGCAAGAGTAGGGGCACATGGGCCATGACCGAACATGAAGGTGTTGGTGGTGTCAGACCAAAACTGAGCAGCAGCTATCATCATGGATTCATTTTTCTGCATATCGGCAATGGACAACCTGATACATTGATCTATTTTCCGCTCTGCCCAGAACACTTGCATTGATCTGTTGACCCTCAGAAACCAGTTTTTCCACCCTTTGGTGGGTTTGGGCCAGGAACGGAACGTGTCTTTCCACAGATTCAAAGAGAAATTCTGAGATTTGAAGGGAATACGATTGGCCTCTGCATTAATCAAATCAGTTGGATCTGGGTCGCCCATCAGACCTAAGCAATGAAGGGGCGGTTGATGGGTTGGAATCACCAATGTATTGCGAAGTTCCTAGGTTTGAAAGACCAAGAAAATGAAAGAGAAAGAAAGATGTCGACTGTAAGAATTCGCAGGAGACCGAAAGGATTAAAGTAAAAGTAATGAGAAGAAGAACAAACCGCAGGGACGTCGAAGTTAACAGCCATTGCTTCAGGAGGATGAGGGCACGAGCTGGTGAAAGCTCTATGTTTGGTGTTGGTAATTAGTGACAATGCCTAAGTACTAATCCTACGCCTAAGTTGTTTGTAGCATATGAGGATTAGTACATTCCAAGGTTGGTGACAAGATGGACATGGTGATCATGATGGCCACACTTGGATTTGGACGCAACCCTACGTGATTTGGGGTCCTCTCTCCCTCCCGCCGAGCGTGCGAGCGCGGGATTCAGGCGATTTCGGAGAAATGAAATGCCTATTTTCCACTACGCCGGAAGTCGGAAATCAAACGAAAATCAAACGGAGGCGAACGGAGGTCACAGTGGTGACCGGACGCTGCACCGAACGCTGCACCGGACGCGGTCACTGTTTGACCGGACGCGTCCGGTCAGTGTCCAGTGTCTGCGCGTTTTTCAGTTGTGTGATCGGACGCGAGGCGCGTCCGGTCACAGGCGACCGGACGCGTCCGGTCGTCCAGGGAGCTTACTGGACTCCGACCGGACGCGGGCACTGTGGCGTCCGGTCAGTTCTTCAGCGCGTCCGGTCAGTCACGGGACCGGCGCGTCCGGTCGTGACCAGCGCGTCCGGTCGTTGCGACCGGCGCGTCTGGTCAGTGTTTCGAAAACTAGCCGTTGCGCGACCGGCGCGTCCGGTCAGTTGGACCAGCGCGTCCGGTCAGCGCGACTGCTGCTGATTTCAGTTTCTAACGGCTATATTCGAAGGGGTACGTCTATAAATACTCGTTGGCCGGCTCAAGGCTCTTACTCTTGGACTTTTGACATACTTGTGAGCATTTTGAGCTAAGCAACTCCCCTCCCACTCATCTCTCTTGCTTGTTTGCATATTCGAAGTGAGATTGAGTGATCCAAGTGCATTTGCATTGTGAGATAGCATCTAGTTGGCACTTGGTGGTTGATTTGCTGCGGGATTCTTGTTTCTCTTGGTGGTTGCCGCCACCTAGACGGCTTGGAGCAGCTTGGAGGCATTGGCAAGAGTTGGTGATTGTTCTTGGCCACCTCCGGTGATTGTGAGGGGTTTGTGCCTACCTCGGCGGAGCGCCAAAGGCAACATTAGTGGATTGCTCGTGTCATTTGCAACCTTTTGCCATTTGGTAGGTTCTTGTGGCGCCTTTTGAGAGGCTCGGTGTGAGACCGATTAGCCACCGAACCACGTGGTGAAGAGGGACACAACGGGGACTAGCGTGCCGGCAAGCACGTGAACCTCGGGATAAATCTTTGTGTCATCACTTTCATATTGTGATTGATTGATCCCGGTGTTCGGTTGTTTTGGTATTCATTGTTGATCATATTGGTTGGCTCAATACTTCGCCCCTCGGTGAAACCCTCCTAACTCAACTCTGCGTTACTTTCTTAGTTATCTTTGCTAGCTAGTTTGCTTTGCTAGAGTAGCTCTTTTGTGTAGCTTGCTAGTTGTAGTTGTAGTTACCTTCTCGGTTTAACTTCTACGGTTGAGTGCCAATACTAGAATTGTGAATTGAATAGGTGGCTTGCAAACACCCCGTAGGCTAAGCAAAACTCACATCTCGCTATTTGTTGTATTGATAAACTTGTTTAGCTTGTCTTTGTAGAATTTTTTTTAAAAGGCTATTCACCCCCCTCTAGCCATCAAGACCTTTCAAGTGGTATCGGAGCCGTGGTCACCGTTTGTAAGGCTTAACAACCTCGGTGTAAGATGGCTCAAGTTGTGTTCAACCATGTCGGGGGCAAGCCTCCATTCTTTGATGGTGTCTCATCTTTTGATCATTGGAAAAGAAAGATGAAGCAATATCTTGGCTCTATCAATGAGAAGGTTTGGGAGGTTACACATCATGATTATGCAATCATTGATCCCGACAACCTCACCAACAATGACCGCATCAACAACCAATGCAACACTATGGCTCTCAACACTCTCTACAATGGGATTGATGCAAAGGTCTTTGAGCAAATCAAGGATCTTGAGATGGCAAGTGAAGTGTGGACAAGATTAGAGGAAACATATGAGGGCACTTCAACGGTAAAGAGTGCCAAGCTCTATATGCTCAAGGATAAGTTTGCAAGCTTCAAGATGAAGGATGATGAGTCTATACCGGAGATGTTCTATAGGCTCCAAGTCATTGTCAATGATCTCAAGGGGCTTGGAGAGAAGGTTGAGGACAAGGACTTCTCACATAAGTTCTTGATGAACTTACCTAAGAAGTTTGCTATCTTGAGGAAGATGATCCAAAGAGAGGGTTTGGACAAGGTAACTCCAAACCAAGTGCTTGGAGATGTCATGACCGATGCTCAATATGATGATGATGAAGATGAAGATGAGAAGAAGGAGATCAAGGTCAAGCAAGAGAAGCCCATTGCATTCAAGGCCTCAACTTCTAAGGGCAAGAGCAAGGTAGAGAGCGATGATGATGATCCATTCGATGATGAGACCATGGCCCTCCTAGTGCACAAGATGGGGAGATTTATGAAGAAGAAAGGATATGGTGCAAGAAAGAGAAGGGACTTCATGAAGGCAAAGGAGATGCTTTGCTACAATTGCAATAGCCCCGATCATATAGTGGCAAAGTGTCCCTATGAAGACAAAAGATATCATGATGGGGAGTTGAAGTTGAAGAAAAACAAGAAGGATAAGAAGGAGAAGAAAGAGAAGAAGAGCTTCACTATCAACAAGAAGAAGAAGGGTGGTGGCTATGTGGTCACTTGGGATAGTGATAACTCCGATAGTGATGATAATAGCTCTAGTGATGATGAGAGGACCACTCGGCGAGCCATTGCAAGCATCGCCCTCTCCAATAAGCCATCCATCTTTGACACTACATCGACATGCCTTATGGCCAAGCCTACCAAGGTAAAATATGATGATAGTGATGATGATTCTTGTGCTAGTGATGGTTGTAGGAGTGATGATGAGGAGGATGAGGACTACTCCAAGGATGATCTATTGGGCATAATAGATCAAATGAGCAAGGGCTACAAGAGGACAACCAAGAAGTGCAAAATCTTGGAGCAAGAGCTCATTGCCAAGAGCAATGAAAATGATGCCTTGATGGAAGAGCTTGTTGCTCTCAAAAAGAGTAAGGAGTGCAAAGGAATTGAACAAGAGCTTAAAGCTCTTAGGAAATCTTTTGATGAGCTAGAGGCCTCTCGTGAGTGTCTAAAGGAAGACCACGAGGACCTTGAAGTTGCTCACACTAGGCTTAAGGAAGCCCACTCCTCTCTACTTGAGCTCATCAAGGAGAAGGACCTCAAGTTGGAGAAGCTCATGAAGGAAGCTAAGGAGGAGCAAGTGATTGCCACTTGTGATATTGGACTAACATGTGATATTATTGATGATTCTTTATTTGTTTGTCCTACTAATGCTTCATGTAGCTCATCATCATCCACCACAACTAACTCTATCTCTACTACTAGTGATTCATCACTTGTGGTTGAAAATAAGACTCTCAAGAGAGAAGTGGATGATCTCACCCGCGCATTAGGCAATGCCTATGGTGGGGATGCCCGCTTGCTAAAATGCTTGGGTAGTCAAAGGTTCTCTCTTAACAAAGAGGGTTTGGGCTATACTCCCAAGAAGGGCAAGGCGGCCTTTACTACTCCGAAGCCTCGCTTTGTGAAGAGCAATGGTCGTTATTGCAATAGATGCAAGCAAGTTGGGCATCTAGAGATTAATTGTAATAAAATAAACAAGAACAACAACAAGTTTCATGCTAAAATGGATTACATTCCTTTTGATTCTTGTTATGTGCTTACCAAGGGTGAGAAAGGTGTGCATGCTAGGTTTGTTGGTACACCAATTGTGGGTCCAAAGAAGAAGGCCATTTGGGTACCAAAGAGCTTAGTTACTAACCTCCAAGAACCCAAACAAGTATGGGTACCTAAGAAACATTAATTTATTTTGTAGGTAAATTACAAGGCCGGAGGAAGGCATTGGGTGCTTGATAGTGGGTGCTCTCAACATATGACCGGTGATTCAAGAATGTTCAACTCTCTCAAATCAAATGATAGTGGCATTAATAGTATCACATTTGGTGACAATAGCAAGGGTGATGTGAAGGCTCTTGGAAGGATTGCAATCTCAAATGATCATAGCATTTCCAATGTGCTCCTAGTTGAAAAGTTGAACTTCAATCTTCTCTCGGTTGCTCAATTGTGTGATCTCGGTTTCAAATGCATATTTGGTGTTGATGATGTGGAGATAATTAGTGTTGATGGCTCTAATTTGATCTTCAAGGGTTTTAGATATGAGAATCTATACTTGGTTGATTTCAATGCTAGTGACACTCAACTCTCAACATGCTTGCTCACCAAATCAAGTATGGGTTGGTTATGGCATAGAAGACTTGGTCATGTTGGCATGAAGCAATTGAACAAGTTAGTGAAGCATGACTTAGTTAGAGGCTTGAAGGATGTCACATTTGAGAAAGATAAGCTATGTAGTGCATGTCAAGCCGGAAAGCAAGTAGGCAACACTCATCCATTGAAAAGCATTATGAGTACTTCCAAGGCATTTGAGTTGTTGCACATGGATTTATTTGGGCCAACTACATACACAAGCATTGGTGGCAACAAGTATGGGTTTGTGATTGTGGATGATTTCACTAGATACACATGGGTATTCTTTCTTGGGGATAAGAGTGATGTATTTGACATATTCAAGAAGTTCATCAAGAGAGTGCAAAATGAATTTGAGACCACAATCAAGAAAGTGAGAAGTGACAATGGAAGTGAGTTTAGAAATACAAGAATTGATGAGCTATGTGATGAGCTTGGAATCAAACATCAATTTTCGGCCAAGTATACACCTCAATCAAATGGCTTAGTTGAGAGGAAGAATAGAACCTTGATTGATATGGCAAGATCAATGTTGAATGAGTATAATGTGAGTCATTCATTTTGGGCCGAAGCAATCAACACGGCTTGCTTCTATAGCAACCGCCTCTATTGCCATAAGTTCTTAGAGAAGACACCATATGAAATTTTAAATGGAAGAAAGCCCAACATTGCATACTTTCGGGTATTTGGTTGCAAATGCTACATCTTGAAGAAGGGCACTAGATTGAGCAAGTTTGAGAAGAAATGTGATGAAGGATTCCTACTTGGTTACTCAACTACTAGCAAAGCTTATAGAGTTTGGAATTTGGCTAGTGGTTTACTTGAGGAAGTTCATGATGTTGAGTTTGATGAAACAAATGGCTCTCAAGATGAGGAAAATAACTTGAATGATGTGAGAGGAACTCAATTGACCAATGCTATGAAAGAAATGGATATTGGTGATATTAGGCCAAAGCAAGTGATTGATGTGGATGACAACAAAGATCAAGTGCTCCAAAGTCCAATTACACAAGCTAGTGGGTCTCTAATGCAAAATCAAGCTAGTACATCATCTCAAGTGCAACAAGATCAACAAGTGGCTAGTTCATCATCTCCAACTCATGATCAACATCAACATCCAAGCAATCAAGTGCAAGTGCTTCAACCAACCAATATTGCTAGAGACCATCCATTAGACTCCATCATTGGTGACATACAAAGGGGAGTTCAAACTAGATCAAGATTGGCATCATTTTGTGCTCACTCTTCCTTTGTGTCAATAGAAGAACCCAAGGACATTGATAAAGCATTGAGAGATCCGGATTGGGTAAATGCAATGCATGAAGAGCTCAACAACTTCAAGAGAAATGAAGTATGGGAACTAGTTGAGAGACCTAAGGATCACAATGTCATTGGAACTAGATGGGTCTTTCGCAACAAGCAAGATCAAGATGGAATAGTAGTAAGGAACAAAACAAGACTAGTGGCTCAAGGTTACACACAAATAGAGGGTCTTGACTTTGGTGAAACTTATGCCCCGGTTGCAAGATTGGAAGCAATTAGGATCTTACTTGCCTATGCTTGTGCTCATAATATCAAGCTATATCAAATGGATGTAAAGAGTGCATTTCTCAATGGGTACATTCAAGAAGAGGTGTATGTGGAGCAACCTCCCGGTTTTGAAGATGACAAGAAACCCAACCATGTATATAAGTTAAGGAAAGCTTTGTATGGATTGAAGCAAGCACCTAGAGCATGGTATGAAAGATTGAGGGACTTCTTGCTATCCAAAGGATTTGTCATGGGCAAAGTGGATACTACTCTCTTTACCAAGAAGATTGGGAAAGACTTGTTTGTGTTGCAAATATATGTTGATGATATCATCTTCGGTTCAACCAATCAAGAGTATTGTGATGAGTTTGGGAAAATGATGGCAAAGGAATTTGAAATGTCAATGATCGGTGAACTTAGTTTCTTTCTTGGACTTCAAATCAAGCAAATGAAGGAAGGAACATTTGTGAGCCAAACCAAATACATCAAAGATATGCTCAAGAAGTTTGGCATGGAAGATGCAAAGGGCATTACAACTCCAATGGGCACTAGTGGAAGTTTGGATAGTGACAAGAGTGGCAACATGGTGGATCAAAAGCTTTATAGATCAATGATTGGTAGCCTACTCTATGTGACGGCATCAAGACCCGATGTGATGTTTAGTGTATGTATGTGTGCAAGATTTCAAGCCTCACCAAGAGAAAGTCATTTGAAGGCAACAAAGAGAATATTGAGATACTTAAAGCATACACAAGATGTTGGATTGTGGTATCCCAAAGGTGCAAGCTTTGAGCTAGTTGGATATTCGGATTCCGACTATGCCGGTGACAAAGTAGAGAGAAAGAGCACTTCCGGGACTTGTCAATTGTTGGGAAGATCACTTGTCTCATGGTCATCCAAGAAGCAAAATAGTATTGCACTATCTACCACCGAAGCCGAATACATCACCGCGGGTAGTTGTTGTGCACAAATCTTGTGGATGAAGGCAACATTGAAGGATTTTGGAATCAATTTTAAGAATGTGCCATTGCTATGTGACAATGAAAGTGCCGTGAAGCTAACCAACAATCCGATTCAACATCAAAGAACAAAGCATATTGATGTTCGTCATCATTTCATTAGAGATCATCAACAAAAGGGTGACATTGCTATTGAGAGTGTGGGCACCGAAGATCAATTAGCCGATCTATTCACCAAGCCACTTGATGAGAAGAGATTTCACAAGCTAAAGAATGAGTTGAACATACTTGACTTCTCCAACATGAGTTGATGCACCCCATATATGACATGCCCCTCCTTCGAGCCCCAAGGTATAATTGATTGACATGTCATACATTCTGTACTAAGGACATGTTTAGTGCATCTAGTCATGATTTCTTATATTTTAGGCTCATACATGAAAATCAAATGACTTTGAAGTTTATATGGTGCCACTATTGTTTCCATGACTTGTATGATCTAGTGGTAGCATATAACTTGTTTGAGTAGCTTGTGATCCTAAGTGTTTAATCTAGATCACTTGTCTAAATATTTGCTTCAACATGGTGCATGATAACCCTTCTAGTGAGGTGTGAAGAAGCTTGCCCTTGGTTCAAACCGAAGCATTTTATTTATGCAAGCAATCTAGGTTGAATCACAAACTTGATCCTCACCCCATAATTCAACACGATAATCTATCTAAAATTGGTCCCTTGTGGTCATTGGTGCCAAAGGGGGAGAAAATGTTGTTCACAAAGATAGAACTCAAAGTGGGAGAAGCACAAAGGGGGAGAAAATGTTGTTCACAAAGGAGAAAACCTAAAGGAGAGAATTAAACCTAAAAGAGAGAATTGGTAAAAGAAGGGGATCAACTAAAATTTTGAGCACACAAGTAGGGGGAGCAAGCTCTTAAACATGAATGTTGCATTTCTTTGTGCACTTCATATGTATGATGCATAGTTAAGCTTTTCTTTTTCTCCAATACTTTGCTTGTGTGGTGACTTGCTAGTATAATTTGAATGGTGTATTGAAGTACTAGCATGAATAGGAAGTAGTTAGATTTCTCTTGCTTCATGTTTTTCAAAGTGGTACTAGAACCTTGCTTATAATGTTGATCTCACGAGGTTTCTAGTTATGTTTGTGCTTTTCCAAGTGGTATCTAACTACACAAGGTGCTAAGATGGTGTTTATCGCTACTCCGATGGTATCACGCTTCAAAGGTCTATAATCTAAAACACTTAGCACCTATTGATAGTCAATGCTCCTATATTTTCCTATCTAAGCATGTATGCTTCCTAAATCCAAACTTATAGCATACATGTAGGGGGAGCCATTGCTATCAATTTGAATTCATGATCACATGTCCATACTTCTTACACATGGTAACACATTTGGACAATGTGACATGGGTTCAATCAAAATTTTATCATAATATCTTTGTGAAAGGGTTGTCACCAATTACCAACAAGGGGGAGATTGAAAGCTCTATGTTTGGTGTTGGTAATTAGTGACAATGCCTAAGTACTAATCCTACGCCTAAGTTGTTTGTAGCATATGAGGATTAGTACATTCCAAGGTTGGTGGCAAGATGGACATGGTGATCATGATGGCCACACTTGGATTTGGACGCAACCCTACGTGATTAAGGCAAAGGTATATGCTTAAGGGTTGTGTTTTAGTAACCAAGACACCTAGTGGGTGTGGTTACATTATAGGATAGATAGCCGTACTATAAAGAGGGGAATGACGCGGCTAATGAACTCCTAAGTGCCTCTAGATGTGCATTTCATGATCATATGCATTTGGATAGAACTAATAACGCCTCGAAAAATGATTGTGAAAATGCTAACACACATGCACATGGTAATGATCACTTGGTGGTGTTAGCACGTTTGCGATGGCGTTGGAGTTTGAGCGGTAGAGAGGGTTTGGGGTCCTCTCTCCCTCCCGCCGAGCGTGCGAGCGCGGGATTCAGGCGATTTCGAAGAAATGAAATGCCTATTTTCCACTACGCCGGAAGTCGGAAATCAAACGAAAATCAAACGGAGGCGAACGGAGGTCACAGTGGTGACCGGACGCTGCACCGGACGCGGTCACTGTTTGACCGGACGCGTCCGGTCAGTGTCCAGTGTCTGCGCGTTTTTCAGTTGTGTGATCGGACGCGAGGCGCGTCCGGTCACAGGCGACCGGACGCGTCCGGTCGTCCAGGGAGCTTACTGGACTCCGACCGGACGCGGGCACTGTGGCGTCCGGTCAGTTCTTCAGCGCGTCCGGTCGCTGGTTCGTTTTGCGCGACTCAGGGTTGACCAGTGCGTCCGGTCAGTCACGGGACCGGCGCGTCCGGTCGTGACCAGCGCGTCCGGTCGTTGCGACCGGCGCGTCTGGTCAGTGTTTCGAAAACTAGCCGTTGCGCGACCAGCGCGTCCGGTCAGTTGGACCAGCGCGTCCGGTCAGCGCGACTGCTGCTGATTTCAGTTTCTAACGGCTATATTCGAAGGGGTACGTCTATAAATACTCGTTGGCCGGCTCAAGGCTCTTACTCTTGGACTTTTGACATACTTGTGAGCATTTTGAGCTAAGCAACTCCCCTCCCACTCATCTCTCTTGCTTGTTTGCATATTCGAAGTGAGATTGAGTGATCCAAGTGCATTTGCATTGTGAGATAGCATCTAGTTGGCACTTGGTGGTTGATTTGCTGCGGGATTCTTGTTTCTCTTGGTGGTTGCCGCCACCTAGACGGCTTGGAGCAGCTTGGAGGCGTTGGCAAGAGTTGGTGATTGTTCTTGGCCACCTCCGGTGATTGTGAGGGGTTTGTGCCTACCTCGGCGGAGCGCCAAAGGCAACATTAGTGGATTGCTCGTGTCATTTGCAACCTTTTGCCATTTGGTAGGTTCTTGTGGCGCCTTTTGAGAGGCTCGGTGTGAGACCGATTAGCCACCGAACCACGTGGTGAAGAGGGACACAACGGGGACTAGCGTGCCGGCAAGCACGTGAACCTCGGGATAAATCTTCGTGTCATCACTTTCATATTGTGATTGATTGATCCCGGTGTTCGGTTGTTTTGGTATTCATTGTTGATCATATTGGTTGGCTCAATACTTCGCCCCTCGGTGAAACCCTCCTAACTCAACTCTGCGTTACTTTCTTAGTTATCTTTGCTAGCTAGTTTGCTTTGCTAGAGTAGCTCTTTTGTGTAGCTTGCTAGTTGTAGTTGTAGTTACCTTCTCGGTTTAACTTCTACGGTTGAGTGCCAATACTAGAATTGTGAATTGAATAGGTGGCTTGCAAACACCCCGTAGGCTAAGCAAAACTCACATCTCGCTATTTGTTGTATTGATAAACTTGTTTAGCTTGTCTTTGTAGAATTTTTTTTAAAAGGCTATTCACCCCCCCTCTAGCCATCAAGACCTTTCAGCTGGGAACTTGAAGATGATGATGGTTCTGATGAGTTGAAGACACGCGGTCGTTGGTTAGGGTTGCCGCCGGAGTGAGAATGCCAAAAGGTGGAGTTTGCAGGTAGAAGATGAACAGCCCGGAGGAATCTATTTATAGGTTATTTGGAGTAGGGGTATTCTTGACTTATCTCTATGCCGTATGCGGATGGATCGAGGTGGTTCAGTTGGATATGGTAACTGTTCGCATGACAATCAAGGGATGGTACAGAAGATTTGACGGCAAGTAATCATAACTTGAAGGATATCTTGATACAAGATTTTTCAGTTCTAAAAATGATGCGTTGCGGTAAGATATTGTTGATGAATTGTTATTCTGGTATCTCAACCGTAGTTAAGGCAAAGAAGGTTGGAAAAAATGCGATATATATTGAGATACATGGATTGGATCTAGATTTGATTGAATTTGGTAACAAATCGTGTTATGCTTGGAGAATGGGTTAAAGAAATATATAATAGCAAGCATCAGTTGGAATAAATTTCAGAGCATCAGTATCTTATACTCCGAAATTGTGGGGCATGTGTTGACATCGTTTTTAGCACGTGTCAAGATGATCAGGAAAGGCTAATTAGCAAGGGAAAGATTACCGTGTAAATTGATAGCCAAGGAGAATAAGTTTGTTTTTAAGCGGTGACAGTGTATAAATTTAATTTGGAATGTTGCCGATGAGGTCAAAGGGTGTTATTGCCGATGCCGATGGAAGAGGGTTTGGAGACTGATGCCGATAAGATAAGGGAATGTACCGATGAAGGAAGGTATGAAGGCTGCAGCCGATGAAACAGGGAATGTACCGATGGAAGGAGATCGAAGGTTGCTGCCGATGGAACAGTGGCTGTACTGGTGAAAAGGAGGTCGATAAGAATACCATCGTGATTAAGGCGGACTATGGAATAAAATAGGAGTTGATTTCCTTGTTTACGATTAGTAGAGTCTGAGTTGTGTCAAAGTCATGTTCTTTTCCTTAGACTTGGATTTAGTGTCCTAGTCGTATTTGGTTATGTTTCTATAGATCAGGGTATAAATATAGAGTGAAGGGCAATGTAATAGGGAATCAATCAATACATCAAAAAACAGCTTTTACTCTTATTTACATCTACTTTTCGGCGACTTCGTCAATTTGCATATTTTTCCTTTTTACGAGTTCTCATCGATTCGGCGAGTTGCATTGCTTTAAGTGCAATCTTTGTCAATCCTCGAGTTCCGCGTGAGTACCTCTTGACCGTGACTTCCGGGCGTATCGCTGTTGTCAGGATCAAAGTGCTCGTATATTCATCCTTGTCGATTAACAGGTCAAATCGACTGGCACGCTTTGGATATCGATTTCGGGTATTAGCCCTTTGTGTTTGCAGATTCACTTTTGCATCAACACACGCAATCACTTGCTCACTTGCTACACCATGCACCTGTAACTCTAGCCACGAACACGAACCAACTTGGTCGGCGAGCGCCTTCACCTCTCTACGCAGCCGCTACCTTTACCTTGTATATGATGCGTTGGCTGCTACCTGCGACACATACATATATTGTGTTAGCTTCTTATTAGCTGTGTTTCTCAGATTTTTATCTCTTATTAGCACTATTGTGCTAATACATCTATTGCTATGAGCCTTACATATCTTTGTACATTAATATGATACTTGTTACTAACTCATCTACAGTTGCATTGTATGAGAACTAACATATGTATGTATCCATCACAAACTATGTAGGATGAATACTCAGAATATGGATGGGAAGATGTGGCCGGGTACGACGATGACGTTCATCTTCAAGAAACCTACAGGCTACAATCTCCACTGAAAAAGGAACTCTAATAATTCATGTTTTGATCACTATTTATGTCGAGTCAACTTAGAACATGATCGTTTATTTGTATCTTTGTCAAGAATTGTCATACTGTTACGTGGTTTGTCACTGTTTGAGACCTAAGATTGTGTGAATTGTGTGGTTTCAGCTTATGATTTTATCAATTGTAGCTTTATTTATTATTGTTATGTGAGATAGGTCGAGTTATATGGATCTTCTCATGTTCTACGGTTTGACGTGTTTATCGTTTTTTAGGATATCGTTCTCATGGATTCCGATCGTTATCGATGTATTTTCCGATTGACTACTATCGTTTTCGAAATTACCGGAATATCGGCGCCATATTCATTTCCGACAATATCATATCGATTTCATTTTCGAGAAAAAGATGTGAAAACGAAAGTGATTTGGCCTTCTATCGATCGTTTCCGATCGTTTTCATCCCTAGCCTCAACATTATCTACTCCTAGACCCTCGACCTTCTGGGGGTCGAGAGAGCGCACCTCCAACCTAGCGTCGGGGGCTTCCACGGAGTCGTGCCAGGGAAACGGGCGGAACCCCTCGGACGGGTCGATCTGCCTATTTGTTTTGGCACACCGGCCAACTTCAGAAAGGAAACGCTCACTTTCGAAGTAGTCGGATTCCGTGGAACGTACCACGCTATCCTTGGGCGCCCATGCTACGCCAAGTTCATGGCAGTCCCGAACTACACCTACCTCAAGCTCAAGATGCCAGGCCCAAATGGCGTCATCACTGTGGGGCCCTCATACGAACATGCCTACGAGTGCGACGTCGAGTGTGTTGAGCACGGCGAGGCTATTTTGGAGTCAGTGGCCTTGGCTGCGGACCTCGACGGTCTCGCCAATGAGATTTCCGACACAAAGCGCCATGCCGGCAGCTTCAAGCCCACGGAAGACGTCAAGGTTGTGCCCCTCGACCCGGCTGATCCTGCGGGAAAGGTGCTGAATGTCAGCGCCACCCTCGATCCTAAATAGGAAGCAGTGCTCGTTGACTTTCTCCGCGCAAACGCCGACATCTTTGCGTGGAGTCCCTCAGACATGCCGGGCATACCTAGGGAAGTCGCCGAGCACGCCTTGGAGATCCGGGCCGGGTCCAAGCCGGTGAAGCAACGCCGGCGCCGCTTCGATGAGGAGAAGCGCAGGGTCATCGGCGAGGAGATACACAAGCTGCTGGAGGCCGGATTCATCAAGGAAGTTCATCATCCTGACTAGCTAGCTAATCCTGTATTAGTTAAGAAAAAGAGTGGGAAGTGGAGGATGTGTGTAGACTATACTAGTTTAAATAAAGCATGTCCAAAAGTTCCCTTTCCTTTGCCACGCATTGATCAAATCGTTGATTCCACTGCGGGATGTGAAACTCTCTCGTTCTTAGATGCGTAATCCGGCTACCACCAGATCAAAATGAAGGAGTCCGACCAGCTCGTGACTTCATTCATTACCCCATTCGACATGTATTACTATGTTACAATGCTCTTCGGTCTCCGGAACGCAGGGGCTACGTACCAGCGATGCATGCAGCACGTTTTCGGGAAACACATCGGGTCGACCATCAAGGCTTATGTCGACGACATCGTTGTCAAAACAAAACAAGCTGACAATCTGGTAAACGACCTCGACGTTGCGTTCAAATGCCTCCGGGCAAAAAACATCAAACTCAATCCTGAGAAATGCGTCTTTGGCGTTCCTCGAGGTATGCTTTTAGGGTTCATCGTGTCTAAACGCGGCATCGAGGCCAACCCTGAAAAAATCTCTGCGATAACCAAGATGGGCCCCATCTGAGACCTGAAGGGCGTACAAAGGGTCACAGGTTGCTTGGCGGCGCTTAGCCGTTTCATTTTGCGCCTCGGCGAAAAAGCACTCCCTCTGTACCGTCTCTTGAAGAAATCGGAGCATTTTTCCTGGACCCTCGAGGCCGAGGAAGCTCTCACAAAACTCAAGGCCACACTCTCTAACTCACCAATCCTCGTCCCTCCAACCCCAGGGGAACCGCTCCTACTTTATGTCGCCGCAACGTCACAAGTAGTCAGTGCGGTCCTGGTTGTCGAACGGGCCAAGGAGGCACATACCTTGCTCGTCCAGAGGCCGGTCTATTTCATTAGCGAAGTGCTCTCAGAAACCAAGATCCGATACCCACAAATCCAGAAACTGCTATACGCCGTCGTCCTGACACGGCGCAAGCTCCGACACTACTTCGAGGGTCACCCGATTACTATGGTTTCTTCTTTCCCCTTGGGAGAGATAGCCCAGAACCGGGAAGCCTTGGGTAGGATTGCCAAATGGGCAGTCGAGCTCATGGGCAAGACCTTGTCCTATGCGCCGCGCAAAGCTATCAAGTCACAGGTGTTAGCAGACTTTCTGGCTGAGTGGACCGACACCCAACTCCCTCCTGCACAGCTTCAGGCGAAGCTGTGGACCATGTACTTCGATGGGTCATTAATGAAAACAGGGTGGACCATGTACGCGGGCTTGGTCTTCATCTTGCCCCTCGGGGTTCACATGCGCTACATCATCCGGCTTCATTTTCCTGCGTCTAACAACGTCGCCGAATACGAGGCGCTCGTCACGGGATTAAGAATTGCCATCGAGCTCGAGGTTTGACACCTCGACGTTCGAGGCGACTCCCAGCTCGTGATCGATCAGGTCATGAAGAGCTCGAGCTGCCGTGACCCCAAGATGGAAGAATATTGCCAAGAAGTACGGCGCCTCGAGGACAATTTTCACGGCCTCGAGCTCAACCACATCGCACGCAGGTATAATGAGGCCGCCGATGAACTGGCAAAAATCACGTCCAGTTGAACTACGGTTCCACCAGACGTTTTCACAAAAGACATTCAGCAGCCATCCGTCGACCTCGGGCCAGACGGAGGGGTCAACGGGACGTCACTCGACCCCCCACCTGAGGCAGAAGCCCCCTCAACCGGGGCTGAAGCCATGTAGGTGGAAGACTTGACCCCACCACCTGACCTCGAGCCTGACTGGCGCATCCCGTACCTCGACTACCTTATCCGAGGGGACCTCCCCTCGGATAAGACCGAGGCTCGACGGATCGCCCGCCGGACCAAAACCTTTGTGATCATTGGCGATAGTAGGGAGCTCTACCGCCGTAGCCCTACTGGCATCCTCCAACGCTGCATCACAAATGAGCAAGGCAGGAACCTGCTCAGCGATCTCCACTCAGGGGCTTGCGGTCACCACGCAGCACCTCGAACCCTCGTCGAAAATGCCTTTCGACAAGGATTCTATTGGCCGACCGCGGTCTCCGATGCTGTCAAGCTAGTACGCTCCTGCAAGGGTTGTCAGTACTATGCGAGACAAACCCATCTTCCGGCACATGCCCTGCAAACTATCCCCATCACATGGCCGTTTGCCGTTTGGGGGCTCGACCTAGTCGGACCCTTGAGAAGGACAACTGGCGGCTTCACCCACTTGCTCGTCGCAATCGACAAATTCTCCAAGTGGATCGAGGCCCGCCCTATCACCAGCATCAGGTCCGAGCAAGCTGTGCTCTTCTTCACCGACATTATTCATCACTTTGGGGTCCCCAACTGTATCATCACGGACAATGGCACCCAGTTCACTGACAAAAAGTTTTTGGATTTCTGCGACAACCACCACATCCGTGTGCTCTGGTCAGCTGTGGCCCATCCAAAAACAAACGGTCAGGTGGAACGTGCCAATGGCATGGTCCTACAAGGCCTGAAACCTAGAATCTTTGACAAGCTAAACAAGCATGGCAAAAGATGGGCTGCCGAACTGCCCTCGGTCCTGTGGAGCCTAAGAACAACGTCGAGTCGAGCCACGGGGTTCACTCCGTTCTTCTTAGTCTACGGGTCTGAGGCAATGCTCCCAACAGATATAGAATACGGATCCCCAAGGTTGAAGGCCTACAGCGAAAGAAATAACGATGCTGTAAGAGAGGACGCCCTCGACCAGCTCGAGGAAGCCTGAGATGTGGCCCTATTACATTCTGCCAGGTACCAGCAGGGTCTCCGACGCTACCATGACAGACACATCCGCAAGCGTGGCCTCAACGTCGGTGACTTGGTGCTACGGCGGAACCAGAACACCAAGGGGCGCCATAAGCTCACGCCACCATGGGAGGGACCGTACATCATCGTAGAAGTACTAAAGTCGGGCACCTACAAGCTATCCAACGAGAAGGGCAAAATCTTCACCAACGCTTGGAACATTGAACAGCTACGTCGCTTTTTTCCTTAGAAAGCATCGAGGCTCTGTAATTTCTTTTTCATCAATAAAGAATACAACGATGTTTCAAACTTTCGTTTCACAATGAGGAAGGACCGACTCTACACTCCCAGAATTGACCCTCCCTCGGGGCCTACAAGGGGGGAACCCCCCAGTCCCTAAAAAAACTTGCACTCTTTTTTAAATTTAAGAACCGCTTCTTAGATCGACGGCGCCGCAAAAGCGCCCTAAGGGCTCTCGAGCCAGGAGTATTACCTACGCCTCCAAGGCTATGGTACCTCTGCTCACCCCTCACGCCTTCTAGAGGCACGACTTCACGCTAGAAAGATCTAAATAACGGTTCCTAACTTTGAAAAAGAACATACCCCCTGTCGCTCAAATCAGGTTCTCACATGATCTACAAGGCCACAACATCACCCTGAAGCTCGAGGGCAGTTGAGCCATGAGATTGCTTACGCCTCCGAGGCTACGGTACCTCCACTCGCTCCCTTACGCCAAAGGACGCAACTGCGTGCTAAGTAAGTCACGCGAGAACACGATCCAAGCGATAAAGGGAAGAAAAGCTCGAATAAAACTAAATTAACCACGAACCGGTTTATGTTTCGAGTTCTTAGGGTCTCCGAGGCCACCACAACCAAAATCCAAAGTACTAACTTATTACATGGGCCTTTTCGCCCAGATTTGGCTCACAGGCCCTCATCGTCAGCAGGCGGGACCACCTCGGCTTGAAAAAGCGAGGCCAGACGGCTCCTAGGATCTTTCGCGGCTTCAATCAGCTCTAGGCAGGCATTCTCGTTCTCCTCGTCCATCCGATCCGGATCTGTGATGAAGCCATCAGCAACGAGCTCCATGTCGAACACAAACCCTGAACGGACGACGGCCAGCGCCCTCTTTACGCCATGATGGAGGCTGTCCCGTATCTTCTCCCAGGCAAGGCGGCCCAGCACCACCATCCGACGGATGAAGGAGTTCCCCGGAACATCTTCCCCGGTGTCGGCGTCGGGCTCGACCCCCAGGCCGTCACACACGGTGGTGATCGCGCCCTGGAGCAGCTAGGTCCTCCGGGTCTCGGCTTCGAGGAGGCTCTGGAAGGAGTTGGCAGATGATTGGGCCTCTCGATTCTCCCTCTCCAGCTCTGAAACACGATAAACAAATTAATACCTAACACGAGGCCTCGACGCCGTGGCCGTAACAGTCACACTTACCCTCGATATGGGTCTGCAGGCCCACGACCTTGTTGCGAAGCCCCCCGCACGTCCGCTCGAGCCCTAGGAGGGCGCTGTCCTTGTCACTGATGGTCGCCTTCAGTGCCTCGATCTCCTGGCGAGTAGACTCGAGAGCCGCGTCCTTCTCTTGGACAGCTCCGTTCAGCGTCGTGACCTCGTCCTTCAGAGCACCAAAACGAGCAGTGACCTGCTCGACCTCAACGTTGAGGGTGTCGCACTGACGGCTGACCTAGGAGACATCCTCCTCGAGCTCCTTCACCTGTGCCGACAGGGGCTTGAGATCCCTGCGGGCCTGGGCAGCCTCCTCCCGAGCCTTGTCCATGTCAGTGCGCATCACGGCCTCGGCCGCCCAAGCCTGTATCGCCTCCTCCTTCACCGCCGCGTATGCCACGCGCAGCTCAGCCATTTCGGCATTCCGATCGGAAAGCCGTTTCTGGGCCTCCTCGACCAGGACCCGTTGCTGAGACAGCGCGGCCCACACACCACTCTCATCCCGAATGAAGAGTGACTTGCGGCGGGAGTACTCCTTCAGCTCCTGAATCACAATTCGAAAAAACCAAAAAGGTTAAACAGCCGAGGGAAAAAGACACCAAGGGAACCACGAAGAAAGCCGACGGGTCGATCATACCTCGGTGGCATCCCGCATACTTCGCGACACGGCCTCGGTCGCCACATGGAGCAACCGATCAAGGTGCCGACGGACGCCCTCGAGGTACTCCCATCGGTGCACCTCATCCTTGTCGTTCAGGGTGAAGATGGGCTCGGCGTCAGGGTTCGCGGCGTCCCTAAACTGGAGGGACGGCCCCCCCACCTCGGTATCTCCGCCTCCGCCCGTGCTATGGCCAGCGCGGCGATGTCGGGCCATGATGACGATGACCCGACCGGGGCGTCTCCCGGTCCTGCGGAAGGACCAGCCTCGCCCGCAGTTCCCGCCTCTCCAGCGGCCGTCGAGGCACCAGCCTGGTCCTCGGCCTCACCCCCCTCGACCCCCATCACTTGTTTTCCTTTGTCCAGAGGGGTGTCGTCGAGGGTGAGGTCCACGGTCACGGGGGCCCGCCCTTCTGAGGGAGCCGGCCCCTCGACCACCGGCACCTCCGGAGCCGGCCCCTCGATCGCCGGCGCCTCCGAAGCCGGCGCCTCAACCGTCGGCGCCCCCGGAGCCGACGCCTCGACCTCCGGCGCCTCTTCTTCTAGAGCTCCGGTCGGGGGCTCGACGGCCCCGCCCTCCACCGTACCCGCCGGCTCCGTCGGCGGGTCTTGCTGCGGCCGCGACCCCCTCGCCAGGGCCGCCTCCTGTCCCGGTGCCGACGTGACCTCCTCCATGGCCACGTCAGCACCCGCCCGCTCCGCGCCGCGGACGGATGCTCCGCCCGTCATGGCCTCGACGGCAGCCTCGGCCGTCGGCGACGACCTGGGCTCCGCCTCGACCGCATTGGGCGCCACCGTCTCCGCCGGTTCGGACCCCTCCACGACGGGATCAGGGCCAGCAACCACCATGGCATCTGCTGCCCCCTGCTGTTGTCGCAGGCGCCCCTTCGCGGCCTCGACCTGCCAGACCCAGGCCGCATCCTGCTCCGCCGTCCGGTTAAGGACAAGGGCGCTGGCCTGCAGCGACTTTACGGAGGTAGGCCCCATCGGCTCCGCCTTCCGCTTTAACCTGTAAAGTGAGAAAGAACGTCAGCCAACGGATCCAGAGAAAGGCAAAACAACCAAGCATGAACACTTACCCGAAAATCGGCGCCAAGGGCCTCGACCCCGCGCGATCCGAGCCTCCCGGGGCGGCCGACGATGGCCTCGCAGCGGCCCCACCAGCAGGCCGGGCACTCCTTGGGGCCCTGGCCGACGCGCCGCCCTGCGCCTTCTGTGCCTCCGAGGCCAGCTGGCCTCGGGTTCTCACGCCTGCCGTTGGCGCCGCCGATGACGACGCCGGTACCACCGTCCCAGCCCCTGCCCGAGCTTGCGGGGCCTGGGCTAGTGCAGGCATCCCCGTCGACCCCTCTTGCTGGGTCCGGGGTAAAGCGGCCCCTCCCGTCGAGGGGCCCGCCTCCTTCTCTGTCTTCTTCTTCTCCTTCTCCTTTTCCTCCTCCTCCTCCTCCTCGGTCTCCTCGACCACGACGACCGAGGAGGACGACCCCCCGATGGGCTCCAGCAGGGGGCGAATATCGGGGAGGCCCCCCAGTCCGGTCGCGGCCTCATACCGCGACAGGGCGTCGTCGTCTTCGCCGCTGCTGTCGTCGTCCTCTCCCGAGATCGTCTCGGAGGGTGATGGCGCCAGGGGGACCCCGTCGATGGTCTGCTGGCACCGAAGCTTCTTCAACGCCTCCGCCTCTTTGGCCTTGCGGATTGCCTGCTTCTTGGCCGTCTCCTTGGTTTGCTTCTTCTTGGAGGCATGCTAGCGTCGAGCCTCCCGGGCGGGCCGGTCCTCTAGGACTGGCGGACGCGTCTCCCGCAGTGCCGACAAATCCTACGCGCCGGCCTCTACCAAATTAGTGGAATCCAAAAATAAACAAAACTAGTAAACATACCAGCCCAAAGATACTTACCACGGGCTCGAACCCCTCGGTAGGTCTCATGGGGACCCGGTTGACCTCCTCCACCTTGAAGTTCCCGACCATCCGGCGCGCTCGCCGGAGGACCTCCTCGAGGGCGAGGGACTCGTGGGACATCTGGGTCCCCTCTAGAGAAGCCTTCGGAGTCATCTGGTCGAGGCAGAGACGACGCCGGCACAGCGGCATCACTCTGCGGCGGTGGAAGGCCGTAGCCACCGCCGCTGCCGTCAAGCCCCGAAAGCGAAGCTGCTGGAGCGCCGCCAGCAGCGGGTCCAGGCGCGACTTCTCGGCTTCCGGCACTCCGTACGTCCAGCGGTCCTCTCGAGCGGTCAGCACGCGGCCGGTGTACCTCGGCAACTGATTTTCATCGTTGCGGAGGTAGAACCAACCCTCGTGCCACCCGCTGTTCGAGGAGATGAGGCGAGCCAGGATATACAGATCCGCCTGACTTGACCTCACCTACAGGACGCAGCTCCCTACTCGAGCCGCGGCCAGGACCCCTTCTCCCCCGCCCTCCTGGCGAAGAGCTCAGCCTTGAAGAGGTGAAGCCACAGGTTCCACTGCGGCTCCACCCCAAGGTAGCCCTCGCAGACCGCCGCGAAGATGGCGGCCTGCACGATGGCGTTGGGGGCGAGGTGGTGAAGCTCCACCCGGTAGTAGTGGAGGAGCGCGCGCATGAAGGCAGACGCCGATACGCCAAACCCCCGCTCGTGGAAGCAGACGAAGCTCACCACGTACCCTTCAGGGGGCGCCGGGTCCCGGTGGGCAGGAGGCGGCGCGATCCACTCCGGCTGAGACCGGTTCGTCCTTGGCCGCAGCAGCCCGTCCTCCACCAACTCCTCCAACCTCCTCTCCGTCACCGAGGAGGCGGCCCAGTCATCGGCGGGGAGGATCTGGCTCTTCCCTGCCATCGGTGCTGTCGGAAGGGGGGTGGGCGAAGAGGATGCGGTGGCGGCGGCGATGCGGGCGGAGAACGCAAGAAGGCAAGGGCTGTCTAGGGCAGGAAGGTGGCAAGAGCGCAAGGGACCGGTGGGGAACGCAGGCCCCTAGGTTTCGATTTTATATACCCTAGCGGAAGCCCAACGGCCACGCGAAAAGGTAGGAACAGTTTCCCGCATTAAATGCGCTCACCTAACCGTTCCCCCCCACGTCTCGCAGGAGCCGGGCACGTGGCCATCCCCCACGCCATAACCGAACACCACGTCGCCCACTACATCGCCGATCTCACCCTAAAAAGGCGCGCCCGGCTAACGGGTGGGGCGAGATCCGTGGACGGATATTCCTAGATGCCTGGTAAACGGGCCCCGAACCCGTCATAAGTCTCGAAGGAACGGGAGCTGGCCCTCGACCCAGGTTCGACAGCCGCCCTCGAGCAACAGAGTTAGGGATGACTAAGGATGCGCCCGTGCATGGCCAGGGCTCGAGCCACGCTCTCGAGGCACCCCAAGACGTATTCGAGGCCAAAGGAGGAGGTCGACGTAGGAATCCCCTCGAGGGAGGCATCGAGCCCTCGGATCCCATCGAAGGGAACTGACATCCGCACGACCACTCCTTGGCATTTTTTGAGAGCGCCTCCGGGCCACTAGCCGACTCCTAACGACTGGAGCACGGGCTCGCACTCGAATTCTCCCGCTAGCAGCTCACCGGAGATCGTCGGAACTCGCCCAAACAGGGTAGTGCGGCGTTCCCCACCCCTCCTCCTCCTCTCTGCAGGAGGAGCGTGAGGGTCGCACAACAGAAGACGGCCGGGATTCCGATCGACCTCGTGTGCACAAGGCTCAGGGGCTCGACCGCATCAAAACTACTCCCCGATAAAACACGTAAAAGACCTCGGAGGAGTCTTCAACACTCCACCGAGGCCTCGGGGGCTACACCCGGCGGGTGCGCTCGCGCGCCCCCACCGAAGAAGTCAACGGCGCTACGACTCTAGTTCATCAGCAAAAAAAGCCTCTAGGAGAGTGGTCACACACTCACCAAAAGGCTCGGGAGCTACTGTCGGTACCAATAGTATAGTGGTACCCACATTTAACGATAATAAAAATCAAAACGACTAAGCCGCGCCCAAGCTCGGCCGCACACCGGGTCCGCCTCGTACGAGGGCGGCTCGACGGAGTGCCTCGACCGCGCTCTGGCTCCGACTCGTACGAGGCACCCTCGACGGGACGCCTCGACCGCGCCCCGCCCCGTACAGCAAGGTACCTCGACCGCGCTCCGACCCGCGCGAGGCTCATCCGCCCCCTGAGAAAAACTCCGACTCGCGTGAGCCCGGGTCGAGCGTCTCGACCCCTTCTCTTTACCTACCCCAGGACAAAAGCCATATCATTTAATGCGATTACCTACTACCACCTAGCGGCATGGCTGCGATCAGGGTCGACGTGGGAACAATGCCAGTGTCAGTCCTCACTGTTTTACCGCCCATCCCATGATGGGAGGTGAAAACCGTCACTGTACCCACCTTACCGTGCACTGTACGTCACTAGTTACCCTCGAGGGAGGACGCGACAAAGCCCGTACACCGCAATCCCGGGGATTCGGACTTATCCATTCGGTCTCGACCCGGCCTCGACCCGGCCTCGACGCTCAGCATGGCTCAATAGGGAAGGAAGGACGGCATGGCACGGCGCTCCGAGTCATTTCAGTGTCTCGTCCTCTACATCACCGTGGTGTCTAGGGATGGCCTTCTATTTCTGGGGCACGTCGTAACAGTCACCTTAACAGGGATCGACAAAACATCATCTCAAGGCTCCCCATCGTCTTGGCCTCCTCTCGCCCTATAAAAGGGCAGGCCAGGGCTCTACAACGGAGACAGAAGACAACGGACGACAAGCCAGACACAAGATAGAGATCAACATCTCAAGCAATCATCCTTGTACTCTTTTTTCCTCTTTGAGACTTGGGCTCGCCACTCTCTCTCACAAGCTTGTAACCCCTACACAAGCACCTCGGTGCAAGGAAATACAAACCTCTCCCTCCCCGCTGGACGTAGGGCCTTCCTTTGCCCGAACTAGGATAAACCTCCGTGTGTTCTCCTTGCATCACCATCCAGGAAAGGGACACACAACATTTACTCGTTGGTTTAGGACCCCCTCGGGACCGAACACCGACACAATTATCTAGTGTTATTAGGTGATGCTTAACTTGCATATGCATTAGATCTAGTGATATGGTGAGTTGCAAGCGGAGATGTTTTTGAAAACACTCTGCAAAATGCTAACTTAGTGCTTCAATGTTTGGCAAAAACTTGTGAAGCAGCATGCTTGCAAAGTTGGGTTGAAACTTCACTTGGTGGTGATGTTTAGCCCTCACTAGATAGGTTCGGTGTGCCACTAGAGTGGGCACCAGAGCTTATGTGCAGTGCACTAATTTTTGTTGGGTTTGAGCGCACACAACCTAACTTCCGGTGCACACTGAAAGTGTTGCAACATAACTTAGGGACAGTGAAGACCAAGAGCATAGGTTCAGCACAGGTGGTCACCGGAGATGTCCTGTGCGGCACCGGAGTACGCACCAGATCATTCTACAAGAGAGCTTATTTTTTGCACTTTCGAGGTCAATGCTCACCAGAACTGTCTAGTGTACCACCGTAGTGATCATAGGAGTTCTGATACAGGTCAATGGATAGTTTTTGCAACGTTGGAATATAGTCGTTGGGAGCTGCGATGTGAACTCCGGTGCGGTAACCGGAGGTCTTCGGTGCACACGCAAAAAGCAGCACAAAGGGTGACGACTCTATTTGTTGTTGGGCTTATAAATAGAGGTGGTGGTTGGCCTTGGCCACTCTTTTGGCACTCCTTGTTGATGCTTACACCCTTTAGAGCTTCATACACACTCCACTCACTTTGTTCATCAAAAATCACATTTGAGTGACATTGAGAGTGCTCTGGTGTATTTGCATAGTTGATTTGCGTATTATGGCACTAGTTGAGCGTGATGGCCTTGGTGTTCTTGATACTCTTGGTGGATCTTGGAGCTGGTTGGATCATCGAGCACCTTGTGGTGATTGTTTGGTGGCTCTGATCAAGTTCATTGTGAGAGGTATCAAGAACTCCTAGTGTATTTGTGCTCACCCTGCCAGAGATCGCGAAAGGTATCGCTTTAATTGGCAATGGCTCCATGTGAGCATCAATCAAACTAGCTAATTAATCAGCTTCCATGTATCCATGTGGCCATTTTTTTATTGTGGTCATTATCACAAGCACACTATATACATACAGTATATAGTACTGTACTCGACAAGGAGTAATATAATACTACTGCTGGCCATTTTCCAGTAGTGGTTGCTAAGAGCTTTATTAAAACCAATTAAGGTCACAACCGAAGTATTTAATTATATGTACGTATACTGTCGGACATGGCAATTGACGACAATACCTAGTCGCTGTACGCATGATTCACTCCCCAGGATCTACTGAACAATCACGGCTCTAATTGACCAATTACGTACCTTCCGAATTGAATAAGCTAGACTCAATAATGCATGATGATAGATTGTGTAGTCATGGTTTTCCATCTCTCTCCCTCTCTCTCTACTGAATGGAGTATCTGTGTACGTACAAGCTACGAGTGTTAGGCACCGCAACTTCCGCTAGCTTTATTCAAATGCTGCCTCCTCCCCCCTAAAAAATATATATCTAGATGCATTCTTTGTTAAAAGTATTTAAAGTTCGATAAAGTATATAGATAGCAATATTGATACTTATAACATTAAATAGAAAACATATCTCATGAAAAAATTAATAATACTTATTTAATATGATAAATATTAACTTTTTATATTTAATAATGCGTTATTATACATTAAATAGATATACCATAAAACTCATGAAAAATCTAACATTACTTATTCAATATGTTAAATATTAATTTTATATAACATAATTAGTCAAACTTAAGATACTTAACTTAATTCTGCACTAGAATTGTATTATTTTTTTTGAGCTCTTTTACAATGGTTGGAAAAGTACCTTGGTACCTCTAGGTACTTTCATCTTTTTCTATTTTCTAATTAGTTCTTTGAGAAATATATTATAGAGGGTATTTTAGTAATTGAGGTTGTGATCTTCTAAAACTAGACGTAACCCTCTCGGTCCCTCTGCGACATGTTCCGCTCGACCGATACGCGCTGCTGGCCTGCTGCTCTGAAGTCTCGATAGGGTGTTGCCGACCCAGCCGCCGGCGCCACTAGGCCCTAAACGCCGCTGCAGCCCGCCGCTGCGCAGTTGCACTTCTCCATCGACCCCGCAAAACAGAGCTCGGGCATCCTGTGTTAGGGCCATATCATCATGTTCCTGCTATAGGGTCCGGTTTTCCTCCTCTCGCTCTTAAGCGATCTTTCTGTCCATGGCCTCACGTGCTTGCATCAAGTCAATGTCGAGTTGAACATGTTGGTAAAGGATGTTTGCATCCGTGCTCCCTGCAGTAACATAACGTTGGATTAACAAATGAACCAATTTTTTTTTCATCAAATGCCTACACAATGATGTTGATTGGTTACGGTAAATCCCAAAAGACTGTAGAAAGAAAATGCAAATGTATGACCAATTTTTTCTCCTAAGAATCCTAATGATGTGTGCTCACCTTAGTCACCTGGAACAAGAGGATCGGCGACGTGTGCAAAGGGCGGAGGAGACGGGCGGTGTTGGTGCAGACATATGAGATGAATGGCGGCCGTAACCTAGAATGACTGATTTACCCTTATTCGAAAATAAAATACAAAAATAAAAAAAAAAGATCTTGCCCCACATATTTTGGTACTAGGTCCACCTAATTTGGTACTATCCCTACCTATTTAGTAACTCCACGTACTTTCGGTTGGGTACCTCTTATTTTTACACCGTCTGATCTTGCCCAATAGATGACCTATGTTTTTTTCAACTATTGTAAAATTTCTCTATTTTTTTATGCACACTCCTCACATTCTAACTGATTTTTCTATCTATCATCATCAGCCAGTCAAAACTGAAGATAGTTCAACGTAATGCATGTTTGAGACGCACATGTGCAGCAGATAGAGTAGCAGGGAGAGCACGCAGGCGACTAAATAAAGATCTTGTCCTTGCGCGGCGGCCACACAAGCATCTAAAAGCTTTCTATTTTATAAAATCAGATAGCACATCTGTTGGAGCCTATATTTTACTATACAAATTCTAAAATAGCATTCAAAATAAGAATGGCCGAGCTATTAGAGTTGCTCTAGGAATCACACTAATTGTCATCAGCCACGCTAGGAAAAAAATCCTAGATATTCTCACAATACTCAGAAATATCAGGTGTTTAATTTGATAGACACTAACCATCATCGCCGATAATAGCCTCGGGATCTATTGTAATTTATATAAAAAAATTAATTACTTCTATCATTATAAAAAATAAATAAAGTAACCCTCTAAATTTCGCATCTAAATTACCCACCTTTGCCACTATGAGAGACAATTCAAAAATAACCAGCTAAATTTGTATATAAATTTGCGACATCTGTCATTATAAAAAATAATTCAAAATAACCCCTAAATTTACATCTAAACCATCTGATTTGTATTGCTAGCCAAATCCATCTGTCCATTGATGGCCATGGCCATTCGTCATCTTCCATCCCACAAGCCATCATTAATTGAAAATTAACTAAGGGTATTGACTGATATTTGTCATAAAACCTCCTAATTATGATGGCCCACAAGTACCCGTCATTGCCATAATGACCTCTGACAGCCGTACTTATGTTCACCATAACTTAAAAGGCCTGCTTTCCTCCGAACAGGATCCAATCACAGGAGTATTGCAATATTACAACAGTTTATTCAAAATATTCAACAAAGTAAAGTAGCGGAAGTCTTACAATAACTTAGGGTTACAAACCAGTTTTCAAACTTCAAACCTTATGTAACATTATTTATTACAAACCAGTAGTAGGGAAGTATCGGTAATAACTTTATTACAACACACAAACGAGATGCCTTGCCCAAAGGTCACACAGTCTACTCGTCGTCACTGTCTTCAACCACGACGGTCATGCAACAAGGCTCGAAGCAGACTTGTTCATTAACCGCACCTGCAACAAGGGGTTCAACAAACCCTGAGTACGAGAATACTCAACAAGACTTACTCGACTAACACAAAGACTCCAAGGGCATGCTAGCTTTAGGGAATCAAGGTACGGGTAATTCAGAATCAAAATTTTCTTTTGCGGAAAAGCTTACTAAGGTAAGTCCTTATCTTCAACATTTTACTTTTACCATTGATGGTTCATTAACCAAATCTAGGTGATCCTAATCTAGATCAAAGTAATTAACATCAAATATTTTCTCATTCTTTCTTTCATTCCAGTTCTTAACTACGATGCAAGTCAGGTGATCAAGTCTCCATAACCGAGGAGCAACGACGATTCGAACCGATTATACCCAGCTGGGGATCCCTAACATCACGATATATGTAGAACCGAATCTGCATATATCAACCCTCATCTAGATCTCCCAAAACCAGAACATGTCCATCGCCACCCGAGAGTACAGTACTCCTCGAACCCGGCCCGATTCTAGCCCCGAGGGTACACGCTACTCCCGCCATCTCTCCACTCCTAGTGCGAGGTTAGACGTTCTCGTAATGGAATCACTAACATTTTGGGCTTACCCAAGGCATGAGGCTAGTTGCAAAGTCTCGAACACAACAGGCTTACAACGAACGGACCTTAACTGACAAGGCGGAAACACTACATTGAGACTCCTTTCCCAATGCATGTTAGCAGTGGCCAAACCACCCGCCCGATCTTTCAAGTTCATTCTCATATTTCAATATTCATTAAGTATGCTGTCATGGCTATATAAACATTGCATTTAAAAGCTTAACTTCTAAGCATAGCGAAGCATACTATGCATTTTCCGTAAAACAGGTATCATGGTTAATATCGCAATAATCAAGGATGATAATGCAGCAATTAGGTTATCACTCAACTCCTAATTACTTAATGCAATAAACCATAATATAAATAATAAAACATTTGTAAAATTCAAGGTAGGGTTTAAATGCACCGGGGCTTGCCTTGCTCTGACACGACGACTGACTCAGACTCGAAGACTCCAACATCTGGTCCAGAACCCACCGATGATCGCTCTTCTCCGGAAGCTTGCTCGGCGACTTCGGCTTCTTCGAAAGTGGACACTACACGAATACATAACATGCTTTAACATGATGCTCGATGATAAACATGATGCTTGATGATAACATGCTACGAGTTACGACTTGAGTACAACTTCCCTTCACGGTACAGTCGCAAACAGAAAACCTATTAACTAGTAGCGACGATTCTAGCGATACCAGCTTTAACCTAAACAAGATACTAACGAGCTCAATCATGAAATTAAGGTGCCAAAGATCACCAAAGGGTAGTGACCTAAGGACATCACTCAATCAAAAGGGCACACAACACTTAAAGTTCTCAAATTAACATTTATTTTCTATTCAAATAATTAGGGCATAATTAGAAGTTGATCAAACTTTATCTAAGTAAGCTCAAACTTTTTCTATGGGTTAAGAATGATTTATAACAGTGTCATAATAAATTTCACAATTTTTGGATAAATAAATTAATTATTAAAATTCCTGGAAGTTGCATTTAATCTTTATTGGAACCAATTAATTCTACTGCACAAAGTATTCAAATTCATGATTTAATATTTTTCCTAGATAGTTTATACATTGAGAAGCTTACACAAAAATTTTCATGAATTTTGGAACTCTACAAAATTTTTAATGAAATAAACAAATAATAACACTATTCATTTATTTGAAAAAGGAAAACAAAAACAAAAAACTGAAACGGGCTGCTTCTCCTCCTCCCCTCCGGTCCGGCCCAGCCAAACGGCCCACGCGACCGCGCGCTCGCCTGCTCGCGACCGGCCCAGCAGGCGGCCCGCTCCGCTCGTGCGCGTCTGCCTCTCCCTCTCTCTCTAATAGCGCGGTCCCGCCTGTCATCCCTCACCTCCGTCTCCCTCTCGCTCTCCCGCGCGCTCACTCGCTCTCCCACGGTGACCGGCACTTCGGTCGACTAACCAACCCTACCAACACCTTCTACACCACCCCACGACTCCGTTTTGCTAAGTAGCATCGTAGCTCGAGCCCTAACGACCAACGAGCGACGGCGATGGCGGCACGGTGGTCACGGGAGCAGCACACCGGCGCCTACAAAGCGGTAGAGACTAAATTGAAGGGTCGGGAAGCATCAGCGGCTCACCGCGGTTGCAGTGGAGTTCACAGTGGCGACGGGGAGCAGCTGGAGTGGCCTAGCCACGGAAAGGCAAGGATGGCGGGCGGTCGCCGGAGTTGAGCACGGGAACAGACGGTGCGGGGGGTTCGGATGCGAGAACGGTGAACTCCGGTGGTCCACGAGGTGCGCGAGGCCAAGGCGGAGCTAATGGTGCGGTTGGCGTGGCCGGAGACGGCTTGGTGGCGGCAGCGGCGAGCGGCGGAGCTGCGGTGGCGGCGGTGGCGAAAACGAACAAGGTCACGGTGAACGTTCGGTATTTATAGCAGGCGGTCGCGGCTACAAAGCGGCACTGCTACGTCGTCGCGTTGGCGATCTAGGTGCGCTCGAGAAGACCGTGGAAGGCCACGGTGGCGGTCGGCCGGCTCCCATACCGGCCGGTGGCCGACGTTCATTGGCGTTGCACTGTAGCTCCCCCCCAAACTCTGAAATTCAAACTGATTTTTTAAATTACTTTCAAATTTGTATAACAACTTGAAAAACTTCCAATGTATGAAATCTTCAGAATTTCAAGCTCTACAAGTTTTGTATTGAACACTTTTTCAAATTCTCACTGGATTTTGAAATTTGAGTTTAAATTCAAAAAGGGACACATTTTTCAGATTTGGTAATTTAGAAATTACTTTTGATTTTATATTGAAACTTCAAAATCTCTAAAAATAAAAGTTGTATATCTTGACCAGACCTACAACTTTGCTGTTCAAAACTTTTTCAAATTCTGCCTCCATTTTGAAATCTTAGTTTGGGGACAAAAATGAGTTAAATCTAAAATTTGTTTATTTTCAAAATTGCTCCACATTTTACACTAAAACTTTGAAAACTCAAAACACCAAAGTTGTAGCCCTTGAAAAGTTCTACAAACTTGGTTTTGAACTTTTTCCTAAATTTTGCTTAGATTTTGAATTATTTCAAAAGGGGTAAAACAGGGTTTTGAAATTTAGGGTTTTCGGAGGAATTTTAAATTGGAATTTGTTGCTACTTTGATTTGTAATTACTTAGTGATCAAAACCTCTCCCAAGGGCATCATTTGGACCAACATGACATGGTTGACCAAATGCCACTCTTGGTTGACCAATTTAGCTTTTGAAATTCTTTTACATTTCTCCCCAGATTTGAATTCGAATTCGAATCGGAAAACTCGTGACAAGTTTTGGGACTCCAATTCAAACTCAAATTTGGAGCTTCATTTTAGAGTTGTACTTGAGCTCATACCCTACACTTGACACTAGTGTGCAACACAGTCGCACACCTCAAATTACGCAGGGCAGGGCCTAAGTATTTGCGGTGGCATTCGAAATTAGGGTTTTCGGGTTCGGAGCACACCACTGAGAAACACATTCAATCTAGATAAGAAAACTTGTTTTAGTTGATGCATAACAAAGTTAACCTAACAGGGATGCTTTGCAGTGCATTATGATGACATGGCAGATTAATTAGCACTATAACACCCGGGGTGTTACAATATTTATCTTCCATCCCACTAGCGTGAATTGAAAATCAACTAAGGGTATTGACTGATATTTATTTTGCACCATACTTGGAAATCTCTTCCGTCCAATAGAGAACAGAACTCTCTACTACAGAAATAATTATCACCAATGGTATCTTCAACCTAGAGGATATTAAAATAATTGGTGATAATGTATCACCGTCAGTTTGTGTCATCATCCGACGATGATAATCGACCTGGTTGTCATCGTCAATTCAAGCCACAAATCTGCCTTAGCATTTAAAACCAGCCACAAACCCAAGCTCGTTCACTCGCCCTTCTCTCTCTCCTCCATCCCTGACATAGAGCGCCCACTCTATCTCTCTCTCTCTCCCCCCTTACTTGGCCCCTGTCTTGACACACTCACCCCCTTTGGCGGCCCTAGATAGGATCTAGGCAAGGATGGTAGGGGAGAGGGTGATGGGCACGAGTGCAAACGGACGCCGATGAGTGCGGTTGCGAGGGAGTGGCACGACACCTCAACTCGGATCAGTGCATGGGCGGCAGAGGGCATGGGTGTGAACAGACGACGGGCAATCCCTGGCGGCTATTTTTTAAAAAAAAAAAATCGCTTTTCACAGCCGGTTTCAAACTAGCTATGATAAAGCTAAGCACCACATCCTACTTTAACGCGAAGTGCTAAAATGACGGAGATGAGGGTTTCTAGCCAATGGGGATAGTACTTATGTGGTGTTGACTCCATCTTCTCTCCTCACCTCTCCTTCTCCCTTTGCTATGATGGGCATGTATCAATTCCAATTAATCATGCCCTGTTACTCCTCTTCTAATCACTTATCTCTTATAATCCTAAACCCACTAACGATGTATCTCAACAAGCGAGCTATTAACCTCAGCAATGCACTAGACATGGAATTAAAATCCACTAGCACATGTAACCGCGATGCCCTTGTCAGCAAGACATACAAGCATTTTGTTATTCACATCAACATGCCACGTAATCCATTAACATTAATTTATAATAGTTTATTCCTTCATATAAGTAATTATATATAGTCTAATTTTGTTCTAAATCGCCCGTTTGCAATTTTCCCTTAGGTCTATTGCCTTATGAACGCACCCAAAATGCCTAATGCATATTTCTCTATTGTCCACACATGTGTAAGGTCTTATGAGCATCCAAGAGGAGGTGAATTAAGTATCTAATGTCAAAACTCAATCCTGAACTCAATAAAACTAAATAAATGTACTATGGAGACACATTTCATTGTAGATTTAGTGAGACATATTGTTATTGCATTTTCTTCTCTGTAAACTAGATGAAAATTGGGAACGAGCAAGTGCTCGCTTGGTCAGTAGCACAGGCTCAAAGAGCCGTGCACTCGGCCACCCCGGGTTCAAAACCCGGCACCCACCGTATTTCCGTGCAATTGCGTGGGAATGAGGAGCAAAGCTCCCCAGTTCAAAAAAAACTAGATGAAAATTAAATTTACTTGTGGGAGAGAGAAAAAAATGACGAACTATGTCTTGCACTAGAGGGAGTTTATGCTTTGGTGACTCCGTGAGAACTACTGACTGCAACTGCTAATCTATGCATTACTAGTCCAGTACTAGATATTTTCTCCTCCTAAAAAAGAGCACAACCGTTCGAGCTTTATAAATAAACTCAAATTTGACCAGATCTATATACAAATAGTAATGTTCATGATACCTACTAGATTAATTGTAATTTTTTCATAGTAAACCTATTTAGAGACATAATGTTACAAATTTATTACATTAACTTGGGCAAAGTAAAGAAAAATTAATTAACTTCGTTTAAATTAGAATCGATCTTACCCTCTTATAGGAGGGATGGAGTAAAGATGAGAGAGCGAGGTTGGATATATCGGACGATCGGTGGTATAGACGACAAGACAGCAACGATTGGCACGGTTGCTCGAAGTTGAAACTAGCAGTCCGATCGATCAAATAGCATCTACTATATCGCTTTAATTCGCGATAGCTTCGTGTGAGCATCAATCAAACTAGCTAATTAATCAGCTTCCATGTATCCAATTAAGTGGCCATTTTTTCTATTGAGGTCATTATCACACGCACACACTATATATAGTACTCGACAAGCAGTGATATAATACAACTACTAACTAGCGCTTTATTAAACTAAGTTACAGCCGGAGCGAGTAATTATTTATATATACGCACTGTCGGACACGACAATTGACGACAATACGTTAGTCTGTACGCATGATTCACCCCAGGATCTACTGAACAATCACGGCTCTCTAACTCACAAATTTCGTAGCTCCCGAATTGAATAAGCTAGAATCAATAATGCATGATAGGTTGTGCAGTCATTGTTCTCTCTCTCTACTGAATGGGGTATCTGTACAAACTACGATTGCTAGGCACCGCAACCTACGCTAGCTTTTACTATTCAAATGCTGCCTCCTCCCCCCAAAAAAGATATATCTAGCTAGATGCATTCTTTATCAATCACATATCTTCTCTTTTCATCCTCTACCAATCACATCTCGTCATATCTTGGTTCTCATGTAGACATGGTTTCTTATCTAAGAAACCATTTTCTTATCTCTCTTCTTTAATTAGAGTGTCACATCATCTTTTTGCTTAGTTGGCACCATAGTTAATGAAGATAGAAACCATCTAGTTTCAGAGTTGGGAGTGCCCTTAGAAGTATCTGAAGTTCGATCAAATATAAGCTAAAAATATTAATATTTATAATATCAAATAGAAAATATATCTCATGAAAAAATTTTAATAATACTTATTTAATATGATAAATATTAGCTTTTATATACAATTAGTTGAACTTAAGATACTTTAACTTAATTTTGTGCTAGAATTGTATTATTTTTTTATGCACACTCCTCACATTTTAACTGATTTTTCTATCTATCATCATCAGCCAGTCAAACTGAAGATACTTCAACGTAATGCATGTTTGAGACGCACATGTGCAGCAGATAGAGTAGCAGGGAGAGCACGCAGGCGACTAAATAAAGATCTTGTCCTTGCGCGGCCACTACTGTTACTTGTTAATAATTGCTTTTGTTCTGACTTGTATGGACTAGCTTGCCTAGCTGCTGGCCTAATAAACCAGATGAAAACAAAGGAAGAAAAATCCAGTTCATTCGTTCATAGTATATATTATTACATATGTCATGTGTGAATCCAGTTCATTTGTTCACATGCATGGACGTCGTCGTCGGCGTCGTCCGTCCCATTAATTCACGGTTGATCTCTTCTCTTGCTTGCATGATTTACTGCTGGAGCTGGGGATGGGTGGATCTGTGTATGTTTTTTACTAGCTACTCCAGCACACGCATACAAGACTTTAACTAGCAAGTTTATTTACGGCTGACAGAGAACACACAATAATTAACTAGTTTGCGCATGGCCGGTAGCCCTTCATTATGTGTAAATATTAACTCTAACCCTTGCTAATTTTCGAGCCGACAGTTCAACGAAATGGATCGATGACGATACCGCCAATGCAAGCAAGGCCGCCGGGCCCTAGCTCATCTAGCTAGCTAAGGTAGCTAGCTTTGCCGGTGGATACTATAACACCGGCCAGTTAGCCGTTTGTCAGTGTCATTGCTAGTCTGATTAATTACGCACCAGCTAGCACAGGAGTGTGCGTGATGATAATACTGAAGACGATGGAAGAAACCAAGTTGATCGAAACTGTTTTTTTTTTTTTTTTTTGCAAATATAGCAATGCAACCGTGCTGTATGTTGCGTTCATCGCTTCATCACAATAATTGGCGGTCGTATATACGCAACAAATAAATCAATCTTCCTGCATGCCCATACTTACTCTGGATGTGCAGCAGTCCATCTTTTTCTTTTCTTTTTGAGACAAATGTGCAGCAGTCCAAGATGTATGACGCATGCCCATACTTACTCTGGATGTGCAGCAGTCCATCTTTTTCTTTTCTTTTTGAGACAAATGTGCAGCAGTCCAAGATGTATACGCAGCTAGCTAGCTAGCCTACTCAATCAGTCGTCAGTCAATCTGACCGCACCGGAATACATGGCGGATGGCACCCGATAGAAATTAAATAAACCAATTAACAAAATAAAAAAGGCCACTCGGGTTCTCGTTCCATCATACATCTTCTCTCCAGCATGCGTGTTTTATCTCTATCTTTTTTTTTTTGTTGTGATCGATGTATTTGAATCAACACAAGTTTAATTTTTTCTTTAATAAGAAAAGAAAAATACTATGAATCAGCAGAAGCAGCCAGCAAGTGGTACGGTGTGAATTACTGAATTCTCAAGCCATACGTTTTTAGAATAGGATCAACACATTACTTGCTTCAAGTTGGCCATCAGTTCAATACAATGCATTGTTTGAGTGAGCACGTACTTGTATTTCCCTATCATTATTTACCATGCATCTTCTATTATTTCTTTTCTTTTCTTTTCTTTTGTTTTGTTTTCAAAAGGATGTATCATATATGTATATGGGAAGGGTGTGTGCGTGGTTTATCCTCCTCCTCCATTTAGTGAGACGTGAGAGCTACTACAATACTAGTTACCATTATTGTGAAATGCATGCAAAGGTATATATTGAATGCTATATAGTACTCCCTCTGCCTCAAAATAAGTGATGTTTTAGGTTTGTCCTAAGTCAAACCATTTCAAGTTTGACCAAATTTATAGAAAAGAATATTAATATTTATGACACCGAGTAGGTACAGTGTGAAAATATATTTCATAATAAATCTAATAATACTTATTTGGTATCATAAATATTAGTAGTTTTTTTTTGTATGAATTTGGTCAAACTTTCAAAGTTTAACTTAGGACAAACATAAAACATCACTTATTTTAAGACGGAGGGAGTACATTTTGTATCATATAGTATGAGCTAAGAAGCATGCATGTAGTGTGTGTGTGTGTGAGAGAGCTATATATGTACGATCGATCGAGCAAGGCAGGCAGCAATGATGTATTATGGGTCTGTTTGGCATAGCTCACAGCAACTTCATGAGCTGTTGTGAGCTATTTTTTTTACCAAACACTCATTTCCTTCTCTCACAAAGACATGAGTTGGAATGAAGCTGAAAATAGTAGCTCATCTTAGCTCTCTCCCTCATGAGTCGTTGATAAAGCTATTTTTGCCAAACACTATTTCCAAAATAGTTCAGCTTCACTAAAAAAAACTGTTTGTGAAGTTGTTTTCTAAAAAAAACAGCTGAGCTATGCCAAACAGACCCTATATTACGTGGGTATTGTGAGTTCACTACATGCATTTGTATCGTACAAATAGCTAGCATAATATGAACAGCAGCACGAATCGATCATGCTATGTGTGTGTATTGACGCTTGGCGGCCGGTATCACTACGGTGTGAACAAGAAGCTAGGAAGGAAGCTAGGAAGCTGCCTGCTGATTGAACGAATGGACGGGTGGTCAAATTACTAGTACTACTGCTACTACTAGGTAGTACCAGCATCAGTACCCCCAATGCAGTGGAAATTTGTTTGAATACCCCTATAAAATTTTCAATTTATAGCACATCAAAGCATAAATTCACTCACTTTTTTATCAAAATATTATGATTTTTTTTGTTATGAATACTATAAGTATATGTGTAGAAACATTACAAAAAATTATTAAGACATACAATTATGTAATATATTTATCATACTTAGAGGTGTCATCGTATATGTTCGGTCTCCTTAATCAAAATCGCTGGTTCCGCCATTGATCATCTGTAAATGGCTGCAAGTGGGCATACGTGTGAACGAATGGAATTCTGAACACACACGACAATCGACAGGGCATGCAGACGGCTCCATCTCATTCTACCGGTGTCATACAGCTGATACAGATACTAGCTAGTGTAACTGCCTGATGCGGTTGGACTAGCACGCTAACTGACAAACTGAAAGACGATGCATGCCGGCCTGCCGGTGATAACGTACACTAACTGAAACTGAAAGATGCCTGAGTGCCGGTGACGATGGATGATGGATGCAGCTGCTAGCTTTTCATATATATGTATGTATATGTATCTTCTCTCGATGCATGTCTCGATCGATCTGACAATCTCGATGTCTAATCTTCAACTTCAGCTGAAAGCAGCTATAGGATGGAATTGAAGAAAATGTCAACAACGCACGCAGCAGCCACGGAGTCAGCGCTGCTAAGTACTAGCGGAGTGCAATCATGGTGATCGAGCGTGCAGTTGCAGTCACACAGCTCCTATAGCCGCCATTTGGTGAGCCGACTAGCTAGCTACGTCGTCGTCTTGACTTGAACTAGCTAGCTGCCGTCGCACTCGCTCTCGTGCGTACCTTACCTTGTGAAAGGAGCTCAAGCATTGACGTACAAATGGAGATGGGAGATGCGAGATGGACACCGCGCGCCACACACCACTAGGGTGTAGCCACCACTACGCCGGTATACTTGCGCGCGCGAGATGGCGACACGCACGACGACGACGGTCTAGCACGTACGACTAACTACTGAGTAGCAGACAGTGCTGGGCCTGCATGGCTATATATATATATATATATATTGGCTGGCTATTGTCTAGTATATTGGCCAACGGTCGGTAGGCCAAAAGAACTTATTGAGGACCTAGGTGTTGCGGACATGTCAACAAATTTAGGAGGGCCCTACGCCTTAGATGGTCGTTGTGGCTAGACTGAGTGGACGAATCCAACCATGGACAGGGACTAATTGATCGACTCTTAGGCCAGTCTCAATGGCAGTTTTACAAGAGCTTCATTTCCATTTAATACTGTGACATCAGCAAAACTGCTGAGTTGGCAAGGTATTGATGAAGAATAGAGTTTCATCCGGATGAAACCCAACCAGCACCGTTACCCAGGCGATGAAATCCGATGAAACATCCACTGAGCACGAAGTGTTTCATTCCAACGCGCTCGGCTGGATCTCCTGCGACGCGTGCGATTCTCCTTCCCGGCGCCACCTCCCCCTCCGTGGTTCACGCCAAATCCTTCCCTCCCCAATCCTATACTCACACCTCCTTCCATGCCGCCTGCTGCTTGTGGGCGTCGTGTTCCACGGCCACCACCGGCTGCTGCGCTGCCTCAGCCGGGATTCCCCTTCCCAATTGAAGGATTTTGGTCCAGATCTTGCGGCAGTGGTGGTGCAGTCCACTCCCCACAAGAACAATCAGCAAATATGTAGTAGGCTCATCTTCGCATCAAGTTCTGCTGTCGTCTCCTCTCGTATTAGATGGTAATTCAGATGATGTGTCTGAGCGCTAGCTGGTTTGGAGCATCAGATGTGTTTTTGCGTCAGATTTCTCCGATGTTGAATCTTGATGGCGTCTGGCAGCATCGTTCGTTTCAGTGATGGTTGCTGCTGCTGGCCTGCTGGCCTATAAAGCCAGTAAATTGTTAGAGGAGTGCCGATGTCAAGTCAGGATGCAGAGTTGGAGAAAATCACCATTGTCATTATTTAGTTGCCCTTATTTCTGAATGTTTGAGAAGTGAACAGAAAGAGATGCTATATGATTTTTTTTCTAAAACGAAAATCTAAATGCTTTTGCCTGAATGTTATCTGAATGTTATCTGCATTTGCATTCATATGACCTTACCAGTGTACTGAAATTGAAAGTATATTGATATGGTATATGTCACTGAACTGAAAGATCTCCGCTGCAGTCAAGCTATGTCTATTTTGACTGAGAGTATATTTGATATGGTCTGACCCAAGAGTGCAAATGTGATATGCCAATACTCGGCTGCAGTTAAACTGTCTCCATTTTGACTCCAAGTTCACTTCATGTTTTCATATAGTTCCTATTTGCTGGCCAATTTAATTATCTACTGCTATAGCCTTGTGATAGATATGGTATTTTTTATTCCAACAAGGCTCACAGGAAGAGCATGAGGAGCATGCCAACAAGGCAAAGACCTTGCCTGAAACAACTACAGAAAAGAACAAGCTGATCATCGACGGGCTCTAGAAGCAGCAGTCAACTGATGGCTACGGATCTCAAATATTGAAGTTTTAAGCTTTGAAAAAGGAAGAATCATGTATCTGAATTTTGAGTTACAATGTTATTTCAAGCAAATTCTTGTATTGTGTATTGTGGCTCTGCGAACACAAGGTTGATATGTGCTCTTGTGGTTTGTTTTGTGATAAGTAATTGTCAACGTGATCCATGACCTAGGTTGAGTTTGTGACTAACCATGGCGTGAGTTGGGTTGTGCGACATGTCTGTTAGCTTGTGGTGTGCAGGTGTCTAGCTCAGAAGCGGTAGTCGATGGTGAGGTGAAGGTCAAGTAGGGACGTGACATGCCGATGGACTAGGAGTGGTGAAGGGCGGACATGAGGCTTGGACCGAGGGATCAGGAGGTCGAGTGACCAGCTGCGGTGGTTGACATCTAGGATATTAACAAACGCAAGTGTACATGGGAGTGACCGTGTTGACCGAGTCAAGACGATGGACGTGCGAGTCGAGCGGGGCTCAGGAAGACTTGGCGGATGACCGGTCGAGGACGGTGGTGACATTGTCGAGTGGCAGGGGACGCGTATGGAGTACGCTACTCGCGTGCGGTTTGGTGGTTTAGGCCTTAAAACCATTGGTGGCCGGTTTCGTGGGTTGAGGCCTCAAAACCCGGGCGGAGGTTCCAAGGAGGAACGGATGGCACGTGTGTGACATCCTCAGTTGTCCCAGGCCCAGCACAGCAGAGCGGCTCCGAGCCCGGCCCGTCTCGTCCCCGCCGCACAATGAAGCCCAACAAGAATGTGTCCGGCCCAATGTGGAGTGTGTAATGCTCAGCATATATAAGCTGCAGCCGTAGAGAGAAGAAGGGGAGAAACATTTTGTAATCGCACAATTTACATTCAGTTAATCATTCCTCCTCGCTTATGCTTCGTCTACCTTCCGACCCCTTGCTTTGCTCCTGCCCCCAACTCTACTCCTAACAATTGGTATCGGACTTCGTTCGATTCTGGCCACCGATCCGCCGCACGATTACTTCACACGCCTTCAGCGCGCGAGGGGAGTCATGGATCCGAACTTCAAGATGATCCTTGATGAGATCGTGAAAACGAAGGAAGAGCTCGGCCGCCGCTTCGAGGACCAGGATGACCAGTGGGCACGCCGCTTCACCAACCTCGACCGCGACCTCACCGCGCACGACGACGCTGTCGACAAGCGCTTGGGCTCGCTCGAGGCATCCGTCTTCGATCTAGAGACCCTCAACCTCGACAGCGTTCACACCGAGCGCGACAAGCGGGTGGCCGCGTTGGAAACCGCCGCCACTGACCTCGGTACCTGGCGCCCCGAGTTCGAGGCGGTCGTCGACAACCTGAAGACGGAGGTGTACAAGATGCGCCGCCACTGGGATCGAGCCGTCGCCGACAACTCTCTCCACCAGCCGGGCATCCTCTCCGCGTCTTCGTCGGCTTCCGAACCACCGGCGGCTGCGACCGCCGCTGATGCGCCCAGTGGGCACCGCTCTGCTTCGATTCCACGGGACCTTGGGTCTGGGGTCGTCACGACCTGGACTCATGTCCCGGCCAACGGTACGCGCCCTGAGCTCCCTTCGGTTCATACTTCGCCTCACCATATTTCGATTCCTCCGTCGTCAATGTTCGTTCCCACCCACTCCGGGCACCAAGTTCCTTCGATTCCACCCCCTTCCACCCATTTCCGCCCCAGTACAACCCAGCAATTTTCCCCTCCTACCACCAATTTCACGTTTCCTTCACTGACGACGATGCGGCCACCGGATCCCCATCCCCAACCGCCACCGCCTACCTCTCCTCATCGGCCTCCAGATCCACATTCAGCCATGCTTCCACCACCCCTTCCTCCCCCACCCCCAATTCGCCCACCAGATCCTCATTCATTGGCTCCGCAATTTCCTCATGTTCACCCTACTGATTCCCTCCAATTTCCCACCAATTCACAGTTCCTCCGCCCTCCAGCTCCTTCCTCCTTTCCATTTTCACCACTCGATCCACCTCCATACTACTCTCCTCAGCCTTATTCCTTCTACCACCAATCCCCATCACTCCTGGCCAGTTTTCTTACCACTTTCAGCCTTACGTCCACCCTCCTGATTTCACCCTCAATTCTCGGAACACTGGCCGTCTTCCTAAGTTGCCTTTTCCCAAGTTTGATGGCGACAATCCTCGCAAATGGCGTTCTCATTGCGAGAAATATTTCTCCATGTACGATGTCCCACCTCAGTTGTGGATTAGTGTGGTGGAGATGTACATGGAAGGGCCAGCTTCACGCTGGTACCAATCCTTAGCACCCCAACTTCCTTACCTTACTTGGGATTCCTTCTGTCGCCTTCTCCACGACCGTTTCGATCGTGATCAGCACGAGGCTCTTCTTCGCCAGCTCTTTAACATTCGTCAGCACACTACTGTGTCTGCTTATGTTAAGGCCTTCTCTGAGTTGGTGGATCAACTCACTTCCTATTCTCCTGTGCATGATCCTCTTTATTTCACCATGCGTTTCGTCGATGGCCTTCGGCCTGATATCAAAGCAATTGTAATTGTGCAACGTCCTCGCAACTTCGATACTGCTTGTCGTTTGGCCTTGTTGCAGGAAGAGGTGGCATCGCCCCCGGTGTCCAAACTGTCTCGCAGTGATTGGGGAGCAGTTTACAAGCCTCGTCAAGCTATGGCTTCCCCGTTGCCGTTGCCCACACCGCCAACTCGTGTGGACAAGTTGGCACCTGCCCCTGCGGTGAAACCTCCACCACCGGAGAATTCCCTGGCTGCGTTGAAAGCTTATCGCCGTGCTTTGGGTTTATGTTTCAAGTGCGGGGTGAAATGGAGCAAAGATCATCAGTGTGCACCGGAGGTTCTTTTTGCCGTTGAGGCCGTCTGGTCTTCTCTTTCTGAAGAAGATTCTGATGAACTACAGTCACCCCAAAGTCCAGAGGCTCCTGTGGAACAGGTTCTGTTGGCGGTGTCTAAAGCTGCAGTTTCTGGTGTGGCTGCGCCCCGCACCATGCAGTTTCACGGGCGAGTACATCATGTTCCAGTTACCATACTATTGGATTCTGGGAGTTCTTCCTCCTTCATCAGTCATTCTGTGGTTCAGCAACTGAGGGGTGTCCATCTGATTGATAGTCCTTGTCAGGTCCAAGTTGCTGGTGGTGGTCTCCTCCAGAGCAAAACTATGATTCGTCAGTTACCTTGGGCTATTGATTCCTGTGACTTTCACTCTGATTTTCGAGTCCTCACTTTGGCATCATATGATATTGTGTTAGGAATGGATTGGCTGGTGTTGTTCAGCCCTATGCAAGTACACTGGCAAGAAAAGTGGATTTCTATTCCGTTCCAGGGAGTACAGACAGTGTTGTATGCTGATCAGTCTGATGCTCCTTCACAGATTCTTCTGCACATTGAGCCGCTGGCTTCCAGAGAGTCTGCTGCCGCTACTGACAGTGCCTTGCCGGCTGCTATTCAGCATCTTCTATCAGAGTATGAGGGTCTCTTTCAACCTCCATCATCACTGCCTCCCTCTTGCACCTGCAATCATCAGATTCCTCTGATTCCTGGAGCACAACCTGTGTCCTTGCGGGCTTACCGTTACCCACCAGCCCTTAAAGATGAGATTGAGAAACAAGTGCAGGATATGTTGGCTCAGGGCATTATCCAGCCAAGTACCAGTCCATTCTCATCTCCGGTGTTGTTGGTCCGTAAAAAGGATGGGTCATTCAGGTTCTGTGTGGATTTCCGTCAGCTGAATGCTGTTACTCGCAAGTCGAAGTTTCCGGTTCCTGTGATTGATCAATTGCTGGATGAATTGTCTTCAGCCCGCTGGTTCTCCAAACTTGACTTGCGTGCCGGCTTCCATCAAATCCTTCTTGAACCTGGTGAAGAATTCAAAACAGCTTTTCAAACTCATTTGGGGCAGTACGAATTCAAGGTAATGGCATTTGGATTAACTGGAGCTCCGGGAACATTTCAAGGCGCCATGAACAGTACATTGTCTCCTGGGCTTCGCCGCTTTGTCATCGTTTTCTTCGATGATATACTGGTATATAGTAAGACCCTTGAGGATCATGTGCACCACTTGCGTCAGGTGTTTGAGTGGCTTCGCGCTGACAGTTGGTTCCTGAAGATGTCTAAATGCGCTTTTGCCCAAACATCTATTGCCTATTTGGGTCACGTGGTCAGTCATTCTGGAGTTGCAACTGACCCATCCAAAATTCAAGCTATCTTGGATTGGCCTCCACCATCTAATTTGAAGGAGCTCCGTAGATTCTTAGGCCTTACAGGTTATTATCGCAAGTTCATCAGACACTTTGCGATCCTGTCCAAACCACTGTCGGACCTTCTGCGCAAAGATGCTGTATTTGTTTGGTCTCCGCCTCAAGCCACAGCATTCACACTTCTGAAACAGGCGCTTTGCTCTGCTCCGGTGCTTGCACTTCCTGATTTCAGCCTACCCTTCCACCTCGAGACAGATGCGTGTGGCACAGGCATTGGCGCTGTACTCCAACAGCAAGGCCATCCAATAGCATTCATGAGCAAGGCATTGGGTCCTCGTAATCAGGGGTTATCAACTTATGAAAAAGAGTATTTGGCCATTCTCATGGCAGTTGACCAGTGGCGACACTATTTGCTCCAAGGTGAATTCTTCATTCATACTGATCAGCGAAGCCTGATTCATCTCAATGAGCAGAGGCTCCACACCCCCTAGCAACAGAAAGTCTTCGCCAAACTTTTGGGCCTACAGTACAAGATAATATACCGCAAGGGCTCTGAGAATACAGCAGCTGACGCTCTTTCCCGTCGACGTCATTCTGCTCAGTTGCTTGCCATTTCAGCCGTAACTCCGTCTTGGTTGTCTGAGGTGGTCACGGGTTACCAGGATGATCCTGCAGCTCAGTCCCTCTTGGCTCAGTTATCTCTGAACCCTGCCAGTCGTCCACCATACACCTTACTCAATGGAGTCATCCGGTACAACTCTCGTATTTGGTTGGGCTCTAATACTGCTTTGCAGCGTCAGGTGATCGCGGCTCTTCATTCCAGCCCTCTCGGTGGCCATTCTGGTGCTCCGGTCACACTCGCCAAACTCAAGCAACTCTTTTACTGGGCGGGCATGAAGCGGGCTGTATGGGATTTTGTGCAGAATTGCAGTATTTGCTTACAGTCTAAATCTGATCGGGCCAAGTACCCAGGCCTTTTGCAGCCGCTTCCAGTACCTACGTCATCTTGGGCTTTTATTTCCATGGACTTTGTTAAGGGTCTTCCCCGCTCGGGCTCCGTTAATGCCATCTTGGTGGTTGTGGACAGGTATTCTAAGTTCGCCCACTTCATTGCCTTGCGTCACCCTTTTACTGCTCTATCGGTGGCTCGTTTATTCCTGGACAATATATACAAGCTGCATGGCATGCCTCAGGCCATTGTGTCGGATCGCGATAGAGTATTCACCGGTACCTTGTGGAAGCTGTTGTTCAAGCTCTCGGGCACAGAGTTACAGTTAAGCTCTTCATACCACCCTCAGACGGATGGACAGACGGAACGGGTCAACCAGTGTTTGGAGACCTACCTCCGATGCTTTGTTCATTCCTGCCCTTCCAGTTGGTCTCGTTGGCTCTCTTTGGCCGAATACTGGTATAATACCAGCCCTCATTCAGCTCTGGGAAGATCACCATTCGAAGTTCTATATGGGTTTCCTCCTCGCCATTTCGGTATGGACCCTGCTGATGCCGTGGCAATTCCTGAATTACATAGCTGGATGGAGGAGCGAGCTCTCATGCATGATCTGGTGCGTCAGCATCTCTCCCGAGCTCAAACCCGCATGAAGAGACAGGCTGATAAGGGACGTTCGGAGCGTGAGTTTGCTGAAGGTGATTTGGTTTTTCTGAAACTCCAGCCTTACGTTCAGTCTTCTATGGCTCGTCGCTCCAACCAGAAGCTGTCCTTCAAGTTCTTTGGCCCTTTCCGTGTACTAGCTCGTGTGGGAGTTACTGCTTATCGTCTGGATCTTCCAGCGTCATCTCGCATCCATCCGGTGGTCCATGTTTCACAACTGAAGAGGTCCCCGGGTAATATGCAGGTAACCACCACATTGCCTTCTAACTTGGTTGAGCTTCAGGTTCCTGAGATGATTCTTTAGCATCGCTGTGCTTCCGGTGATCGGCCGAGGGAACAAGGTTTGGTGAAGTGGTCTCAGATGCCATCTTCCTTGGCTACCTGGGAGGATCTCGAGCATCTGCAGCAGCAGTTTCCCAGGGCGCCAGCATGGGGTCATGCAGGCTCCAAAGGAGGGGGGAATGTGACATCCTCAGTTGTCCCAGGCCCAGCACAGCAGAGCGGCTCCGAGCCCGGCCCGTCTCGTCCCCGCCGCACAATGAAGCCCAACAAGAATGTGTCCGGCCCAATGTGGAGTGTGTAATGCTCAGCATATATAAGCTGCAGCCGTAGAGAGAAGAAGGGGAGAAACATTTTGTAATCGCACAATTTACATTCAGTTAATCATTCCTCCTCGCTTATGCTTCGTCTACCTTCCGACCCCTTGCTTTGCTCCTGCCCCCAACTCTACTCCTAACAACGTGGCGGCATCGAGGAGTTCGCGTCGAGGCGAAGCTATCTCATGAATGGCGCGGTGACCGTCAGATGAAGATTACCTCAGGTTGAACCATAACGCCCTCGGTTTATGTGGTTCGACTCAAAATATCTAAGGGCAAAACTGGGATTGTGTAATAGCTCTATTAAATAGGATGAGGGAGCCTCCATCTCCCTCACCTCTCCCATTTTTACTTTCTCCTTGCCCTAGGTTTTTCTCCTCCCCTTAGTGTTCTTGAGAGAGGTACACAAATTTTAAATTTGTGTAATCAAACCTGAGATTCATGTTGGGAATGGAGGCCCGAATCCTTCAATTGTCCTTTGAGATTTCTTTGAAACTGTGATTTTCATTCACTGTGTTTCTAAGTTTTCCCCTTTTTCATTCTTGGCTATGATCTGATTTTCCCAGAGTTTGGTTAATCCCAGGCGATAATTTCTTGAGGATGAGTTCATGCTAGGTTGAATTTCATCTGTGCTAAATTTAGGAGCGATACCTTTCGTTTTCACTGAGTTCTTGTCGACTTTGTGGTCGCCCTCTTTTCTCTGTTCTTGGGTTCGTGAAGTTAGTCGTGCTCTCTGTTCGCGCGACGCGGCTTCTGTTCGTGGGATTGGAGGTGCTGAATCATGGGGTCAGGCATCAGTGCTACCACAGCCGGTGCTCGGTTGAGCAGCACTTGTCCTGCCTGGAGATCCGTCGCTCCCGTCTCTTCTCTGCGTTTTGCTGCCGCCGGTCCTCTGCATCGGTGTAGGAGTGTAACGGCGCGGTGCAGCCCCCACCCGTTCTCTGCATTCGTGCGTGCTCAATCGAGCAATTCTTGTCGTGAGTCAACTTGGTCGTCCGCTTGCTTCTCTCTCTGTGCGTCCGTCTCTCGTTGCTTCGGTCAGTGCAGCGCATGGTGAGCAGCCCCAATGCCTGCGCTCGTTCTTCGGTGGTGAGCAAGCCTCTCTCTGCGTTCGTGCTCGTTTGCTGCCTGTGCTCCGCACTTGTGCTTTCCAAGAATCCAAGCACCAATCCGTGCTCATCCAGAACCTGTGCACGCGCAGCACGAAGAGCAGCAACAGCAGTTCACGTGAATTGACTTTTGTAGGCTTTTGGAGTTGTCTAATCAAGCAACAGTGATTGGAATTTTCATTTACTTCTCAAGCTCATTGTTGCTTGCTTGCGCCTTGTTTAGTTCCTCTCAAAATTCCAAGTTTTTTCACTCTCTCTCCATCACATCAATTTTTAGCGCCTTGTTTAGTTCCTCTTAAAATTCCAAGTTTTTTCACTCTCTCTCCATCACATCAATTTTTAGCCGCTTGCATGGAGTATTAAATGTAGATAAAAAAAATAACTAATTACACAGTTTAGTTGAAAATCACGAGATGAATCTTTTGAGCCTAGTTGGTCCACGATTGGACAATATTTGTCAAATAAGACGAAAGTGGTACTATTTATCAGGTTGAAATTATTTTCAATCTAAACAAGGGTTTGGGCCTTGTTTAGATTCCAGAATTCACTCCCAAATTCCACTATGCAAAAAGAAGATTCCCCATTACATTAAAATATCGGCACATATATAAAGTACTAAATGTAGATAAAATCAAAAACTAATTGCACAATTTTGTTGTACTTTGCGAGACGAACATTTTAAGCCTAATTAATCAAAATTTGGACAATTATTACCACAAAAAAAACCAAAAGTGCTACAGTGCTCGGGGTGGCACTGTGTAAATTCGGCCACCCGAGTTGGGATCTAAACAAGGGGTTGATTTCTTAATTCCTATTGCTTGAGTAGGACCCTCGGTTGACCTGGTGTGTGCTGCTCGCTACAGAATCTGGTGAGCTCTCCGTGCAGTGGGTGTGCAGTCCCACACTCCCACCTAGGGATGAAAACGGTACGGATATTTTCCGACCGTATTCGAGACCGAATCCGTTTAGAGTGGTTTAGATTTGTCTGTATCCGAGTCCGGATATTCAACATCCGATACCGTATCCGTATCCGAATACTTAAATCGCATATTTATGATGTCGACATCCAATCGTATCCTATCCGGCATGACTAACACTATCCGTATTCGAATCCGAATCCGACCAGAAATATGAAAACAAATGTAATATCAACCATATCCGTCCGTATCCGATCCGTTTTCATCCCTACTCCCACCCCTGCGGCTGCTGTTTGGTCCCTGGAATTTCCGGTCTCTATTTCTAGTGCTCGCTATTTCTTCCGCGGTTTCTTCGTTTGAACTCCGAATCATGTTCCATGTGTTACGATGGCTTTCTACCGTTCCGATTAATCTCTCTAGGTACTCTCACCATCAGTTGGCTTGGGTATTTAGTTTTGGGAATACGCTTCTGTTTGGCGGTGATTTTGGGATAGTGGCCAAAAGTTTACTGAGAAATTTTATGGCTCCCATTCACCCCCCTCTGGTCGCTACATGGTGTTGGCCGCAAATAGAATATTGAACCCACTAGCACATCTAGATGAAAATGTCAATTGTCTGACATGCAAATCCCAGGAAGTTAGTTTGCTTCAGTGTGTAGTATGTGTCGTCGCTGCGTGTTTTCACGTAGTTCCTACTTATCGGCTATCAAATTCAAATGGCTACATAGTCCAAATGGCACATTGGATCCTAATATCATGTGTATATTAACTGTTGTATCTTGTCTTAGAAACAGTAAAATAAAACCCTCTACCGAGAGAGTCAATTTCATTTCTCAATCTAAATTTGCAAAGCTGATATGACAGTTTTGGTAACGGTAAAATGAAACCCACCATTGAGACTGGTCTTATTCAACACCTCCACCACCATCACATACAATTGGCAACGCGAAGAAGGCCCGGTTCTGGCATCACCATTGGCTCGATGGGGAAGCTCCGAGAAACCTGGGGGCTAACTTATTTGAACCGGTTAGGAGAAAAAAAACAAGACGGTGGAACAAGAATTAAAGAATAATGCCTCGATTAACTCCCTGCACAGTATGTTAGAAACTTAGGCATTATCATGTTAAAATTAATTCAGAAAAATAATAGCAAATTTATGATGACAACTATGTGCACGTGTGTGATTTTACTACTACTCAGATTAGCAGCAAATATGTTCATAAACAATATACTGATCATAGCGAAAATGAGATTGAATTTAACCGATTTGAGAATAGAGATGTATCCTACAGAGGGACCCATGCTCAAGGCACCGGTGGGTCCAGTCCCACTCATGGTAGTTGCTCATAGTCGTGGACCAAAGTCGGTGCAGGAAGATGTACACAGTGCAGTCCCTCAAACGTCCACCGGAAAGTAGACGATCTAAGGAAGAAGATGTCAGCAGTCACCAGGAAGAAGCGAGCAGTCGCAAAGACGCTCCATAAAAACCTGATCATCCGCACACCCGAGCAGATGTCACAGATGCAGACGGCGGTTTCGGAGGCCTGCTCTCCCAACTCTTTGTGTGCGCAGAGGATCGAAACGGGGAAACTTAGAAGGCAACGCAGTAGTGAGAAGTGGAAAACATTAATTGACTATCTTAGGATTTTTCAAACTAGGAACTTCTAATTATAGTTCTATTATTGTTATGTCTTTTCCTAGGAGAATTGGTGTGTGTGTGTATATATATATACATACATACATACATACATACATACATACATACATACATACATACATACATACATACATGGAGAACTTCCTACCTCCACATCAACTAGAAATAATATGGTATTAATTGACGTTGCACCTTCCACCTCTACTTATGGACTTAAATAATAAATCCCATTAAGGAACACATATATTAGGCATTTGAAATTTATTAGAATTTCTTCTGATGGATTTAGGGAATTTTATCCATATAAATTCTAATGCAGTAACATAACAACAACAAAGCATGTCGAGGAATTTGTCTTGCTTTGGATCCAACTACAAGAAGTACAACTACAGCCTGAGGTGATCACCTGGAGATGGACGGCGGATAGACATTATGCCATGTGCTCGTCTCATCAAATACAATTAAAAGGTGCTTACAGCATGTTCGAAACCAACCTAATCTGGAAAGCGCACGTAGAAAACAAGTGCAAAGTTTTTGCGTGGACATTAGTCAAGGACAAGACCCATACCGCATTTTGGTCCAAAGTTCTCTTCCGGCATTTTAGTCCAAGACATCAGTTATGGTGCCATATCTGTCCTCCGATCCGTGGTGCCCCTAGTTTTTGAGGCAAAACTGGCAAACCCTAGCACGCTCCTCCGAGCCACCTTGCGTATCCGCCACGCAAGGTCTCAGACGCCGACGTGTGTCTTTGCCTCGTCCTCAGCCCATGTTGTCTCTAAGTACATACTTGGGCTCCGCTCCTGGGCCGCCCCTTTTCCTTGAGCCCAAATTTTCGATTCGTAGTGAATCCGCAACAGCTATACGTTGTTGAGCTCAATTCGGTTTTGATTGGATCTGAGTTCCGTAATTCCTCGGCACGCGGGTTCTCCGAATCGCGATTTGCCGCACTAGATCATAGGCCACCGCCACCGCCGCATCTCCACTATACCCGTTTTGCTCGACGTCGAGGGGCCATGAATCCCGAGTCAAAGCTGCTCATCGAGGAGATGCATCGGCTCTTCGACAAGCGTTTCACCAACCAGAAGACCCAGATCGACCAGCGTTTTGAGGAGTTCGACCGCAAGCTCAACAACCGCTTCCTCTCCATCGACGATTCCTTCTCCAAGCGGCTCGCTGAGGTCGACGACTCCATCGCCAAGCGCATCGCCGAGGTTGATGTGACTGTGGCGAAGCGTATCGCCGAGGTCGATGACGTCGTCGCCAAGCACTTTACCGACGCCAACATCAACGTCGAGCACCGCATCCTCGACTCTGAGTTGCGGCAGAACAACCTCATCTCTGAGGTGGAGCGTCGTTTGGAAGCGCTCCTCGCCCCCATCACCAAGGCCGCAGGTGAGCTGCAGGGATGGCGTCAGGAGTCGGAAGGCACCGTTCATGATCTTAAGTTGAAGGTGGACAAGCTCACCCGGTACTGGGATCGCTCACTCCTCGACCACGCTTCGGCGTCGACAGGCATGTTTTCCCACGTTCCCACTTCGTCGGAGCAGACCGCCGCGCGTCCTTCTGCGGAGAGCATGGTTGCTCAGCCCAGCGGGCACCGCGTCGAATCGACTACACAGGTCAATGGGGCTGATGGGAATCCTTCCCAGCCCCATAGCCCGGCCAATGGTACACATTCAGACTCCCCTGATCTCTCTCTGTATCACGGTGTAGCTTATGATACTCAGCTCCGGAACCATCACATTGAACCACATTCTTCTGATAATGGACGTATGCCTAAAATGAACTTTCCTATCTATGATGGTGACTATACTCGCTTGTGGATCCAGCAAGCCGAAGATTATTTTGATATGTATGATGTTCCACCCCATTGCTAGGTCAAGGTGTCCCGCATGAATTTCCGTGGGGCTGCCATGCGCTGGATAAAGGCTTTAGCTCACCCTGATCGCATACCCTGGACAGATTTCTATAGAGCAAATGTTCCATATCCACCAGCTCACTTCTGTGCAAGACTATGTGGAACATTTCGCCACCCTCTTTGACCAGCTTAAGGCATACGTTCCTAATCCTAATATGCACTACTACACTACTCGTTTTGTTGATGGTCTCCGGGCTGATATCCATGCAATTATTACTATGCAACGCCCACAAAACCTCGATACTGTGTATACGCTTGATCTGTTGTAGGAGGAGGTGTTGCAGGATGCCAAGAAGGGTGAATTCCATGGTGCTGATCGTGGAGCAAGAGGCCAGATCCCGGTTCGACAAGTCTTCCATGCACCACCACAAGCTCAGGCTCCATTCGGCGGTGATAAGCCGGCCAACAATCTCGCGCCACAAGCCAATGATGACAATATGGCTACGCTCCGTAAGTATCGCCGTGCCCATGGACTCTGTGACTTTTGTGTTGAGAAGTGGGTCCGTGGCCACAAATGTGCCCCGGTAATACCAGTCCACACGATGCAAGAGATATGGGATTTGTTTCAGTTAACAGCTCTGTCTGAGGAACAGTCTGATGATTTGGAAGCCACTGATACTCCACCTGAGCATATGTTTTTGGCCATATCTCATGAAGCTCAGCAAGGTTCCACAGGCCGCCGCTCTATTCAGTTCTTGGGTACAATTGATAATATTCCAGTCACTATGCTTGTTGATTCCGACAGTTCAGCATCATTCTTGGCTTCATCCATTACTGATCAGTTACTTCATCGTGAACGTGTTCCTTTGAAGGCAACGGTTAAGGTGGCCAATGGTCAGTTGGTGCAGTGCACTGAGGCTATTCCGGCGTGCTCCTTTGTCCTAGATTCTTATGCATTTCAGCATGATCTGAGGGTCTTGCCTCTGGAGTCATATGACTTAATACTTGGGATGGATTGGCTTGAGCATTTTTCCCCTATGCAAATTCATTGGAAGGATAAATGGTTATCTATTCCGTATCATGGTGACACTATCTCTCCCCAAGGTCTAACAGGGGCACCTGACAGTGAACTGGTGTTTCAGCTGTTTCCACTCCAAGATTCTGAAGATAACAATGCTGCAGCTGAACAAATTCCTGATGCCATTGCAGCGCTGCTCAAGGAGTTCGCTCCAGTTTTTCAGCCTCCAACCTCGCTGCTGCCACAGCGCGCTTGTGACCATGCGATTCCGCTGGTGGACGGGGCTACACCAGTCAATATCAAGGCATACAGATATCCCCCTACTCTCAAGGACGAGATAGAGAAATAGGTGAACACCATGCTGGAGCAGGAATTGATTCAACTGAGCAAATCTCCTTTCTCCTCACCAGCGCTCCTTGTTCGCAAGAAGGACGGTTCGTGGTGGTTTTGTGTGGATTACCGTTACCTCAACGCCATGACAGTAAAGTCAGTATACCCAATTCCGGTGTTTGATCAGCTGTGGATGATTTGGGCAAGGCTTCGTGATTTTCCACCCTAGATCTCCACTCGGGATACCACCAGATTAGGCTGCAACCTAGGGAAGAATATAAAACAGCCTTATAAACACACTTTGGACACTTCGAGTTTTGTGTTGTGCCGTTTGGCGCCATTGGAGCTCCCGCAACATTCCAGGGCGCCATGAACACCACATTGACCCCCGTGCTCAGGAAGTGCGCCTGGGTCTTCTTCGATGATATATTGGTTTACAGTTCATCTTATGAGGACCACATTCTGCACCTACATCAAGTACTGACACTACTAGCTCAAGACCAGTGGGTGGTGAAGCTCAAAAAGTGCCGGTTTGCCCAACGCGAGATCAAGTACCTCGGTCATATTCTAAGTGCTAACGGGGTGCGCACTAATCCTGAGAAGGTTGCTGCAGTTGAGCAGTGGCCAGTACCCACCAATATCCGTGAATTATGAGGCTTCTTAGGATTGGCAGGATTCTACGGAAAATTTGTGAAGCATTTCGCTATTCTAGCTAAACCACTGACACAGCTCCTCAAAAAGCATAAGTTATTTGTTTGGACTCTGGACCATCAGCAAGCATTCACTGCCTTGAAGAAAGCTTTATGCACCACTCCAGTGCTCGCCATTCCGGATTTCAGCAAAACTTTTGCAATTGAAACCGATGCCTACCAGAATGGGGTGGGCGTGGTGTTGCTTCAGGAGGGCCATCCCTTAGCATATGTCAGCAAGCCATTAGGACCAAAAACTCATGGACCTTCCAGTTATGAGAAAGAATATCTGGCCATCTTAATCGCTATAGAGCAGTGGCGCACATATCTTCAGTTGGCTGAATTTGTCATCTTCACTGATCAAAAATCACTTACTCATCTGAATGATCAGCATCTTAATACCTTTTGGCAACAAAAAGTATTTTCCAAGCTGCTGGGCTTAAGGTACCGATTGTGTACAAAAAGGGGGTGGATAATGGGGCTGCTGATTCGTTGTCCCGGCGCAGTCATCCCGCAGAAGTTTGTTGCGCCATTTCAGTTGCTACACCACACTAGTGCACAAATATTATAGTTGGGTACAAGTCTGACCCACAAGCTCAAGATCTGTTGATAAAGCTCGCTTCAGTTGTGTCACCACCAAGGCATTTCTCGTTGGAAGATGGCATCAACAGGTTCAAGCAGCGCTTATGGGTCGGCAACAACAAGGCGTTACAACAGCAGTTGATTGTTGCGTTTCATAGTTCTCCTTTGGGTGGCCACTCAGGCATATCGGCAACAACTAAACGGCTCAAAGAATTCTTTGTGTGGCCAAGCCTCAAGAAGCATGTGGATCAGGCTGTCTGCAGCTGTCCAACCTGCCAACAAGCCAAGGTGGAAAGGGTGAAGTACCCCGGATTGTTGCAGCCCCTCGATACTATAAGTGCAGCATGGCAGGTGATATCGTTAGACTTTGTGGAAGGCTTGCCGGTGTCACACAGTTACGACTGCATCATGGTGGTTGTGGACTTGTTTTCTAAATATGGGCATTTTGTGGGATTGAAACATGCATTCATTGCTCTTTCCGTCGTGAAACAGTACATGATGCATGTCTACAAGCTCCATGGCTTGCCACAGGCAATGGTTTCTGACTGGGATCGAATCTTCACCAGCCGACTATGGCAGGAGCTGTTCACATTAGTGGGTGTTGAACTCCGAATGAGCTCAGCCTACCATCCTCAATCGGATGGCCAAACCGAAAGGGTCAACCAATGTATGGGAACATTCTTGCGGTGCTTTGCTAATGCTGCTCCAACCAAATGGTATGATTTCTTGCATCTTGCTGAATTCTAGTACAATACATCATGGCATTCATGCTTGCAGCAGTCCCCATTCTTCGTGCTGTATGGTCACTCGCCAAGGCAGTTGGGTCTGGATGCATCTTCCACTTGCTCAGTAGCCTCATTGGATGAATGGTTACAGCAGAAGACTATTATGCATCATCTTATTCAACAGCAGTTGGCTCGAGCTCAAAACTGTATGAAGATACAAGCTAAACGCTCCTTTGAAGTAGGCACTTGGGTTTATATCAAGCTTCAACCCTCTGTTCAGTTGTCAGTAGCAGCTCGTGCTAATCAGAAGCTCTCCTACCGATTCTTCGGCCCATACCAGATTGTGGCAAAAGTGGGGGTCCGTGGCCTACAAGCTTCAGCTTCCAGAAGCTTCTCAAGTTCATCCTATTTTCCATGTTTCGCAGTTAAAGGCAGCAATTTTGGTAACACACACTGCTTCACCATTACCAGCTACTTTAGATGGCATGCAGGTTCCCCGGTCCATTCTGCAGAAAAGGGTGGCGACCTCGGGCGCTGATGTTCGTCTTCAAGGACTAGTACAGTGGTCTGGCCTGCCTGCAGCTCTAGCCACCTGGGAGGACATGGAGTCGCTCCGGCAAAGGTTTCCAAAAGCGCCAACTTGGGGGCAAGTTGCTACTCATCAAGGGGGGATGTCAGCAACCTAGAAGGCACACCAAGCGAAGCCGGTGTTGATCCTATCATCGCCCACGGCTTCGGGGTCGTCGAGGTTGGCCCAAGGAAGAGCACCAGGACCTGATGGCCCAATAAGCTTGTTCAAGGCCCAACGTGGGTATGAAGACTCCGAATCGACCAGAGAGTCTCGAGAGTAGATAAGAAAGGAACGGTGAGGAGAAGCACTCCTCTGTTCTAATGTTCTTCTAAACTCGACCCCAATTCCTGCTATTCCTCACTACAATTCCCTCGCTCTTATCTCTGTACCTGACAATAAACTATATGCCTTTACAATCACTAGCAAAAGTGCCCGTGCATTGCAACGAGATGTACATATTGCGGGGTCACCTGATTAACTTGCAACTTATATTTATTAATAACCTTGTCATGTGTTCCAATTCATCTTGGAACTGGACTCCCTATCATGCCTCGATGAACGCTAGCCACTCTAATTTGCATGAACACGAGAGGATTAGAGATTTATCTAATAAATCAAGTTGTATATTCATATTTGTTTTGGGATCAGACTCTGCCCACATTGTGGCTTGCTAGATACGTTGCTCTAACTTATAGACTTGTGAGAGAGTCCGATAAAATGCTCTAATAGTATATAGCAACAAAAACACTTAAAGTGAACATTCATTCATGAACCTTAACTCTTACTCCCTCCGTCCCAATATTATTGTCATCCTAGGACTTGTACCGGATACTAAGTACAAAGTAGAATGACCCAGTATACCCCTATAAACTCTGCCAGAAACATGCTGCTCAGACGTCCCGTCGTTGATACAGTGAGGAACGCCACCAGTGGATACATCAACTTTTTACCATGTCAATTGCTCATATGTCTTGTCAAAGCATAGTATAGTTGCTTTACTAAGGGGCAGGACCTATATCCTACCTAAGCGACATTCTTTTTTGGACTAATTTTGAAAGCTAAAACGATATTAATAATGGAACAGAGGGAGTAAGTTTTATCCCTCTATTGTGGTTGGTGACAAGTTTATTTAGGTTTTCTTAGGTACTTTAGAATACATGTTTACATGTTGCTAATCATGTTTATATGAGAAACAGAAGGGTGCAATTAGTTATTTAATTAATGCGATTAATTAGTTAGTTAATTTAGGTACTTCGTCTATTAACTATAGTTTTTGTAACATAATTATTTTTCATTGACTAAGTGACACTGGCTCACCTCATCTGCGAGTCGCAAAAAAAAGTCTTTGGTCCTGTTCGCTTGTCTTATAATCTGTATTTTTTTAGCTTGTTTTTTTCAGTCGGAACAGTATTTTTCTCTCATAACAAATCAGAAAACAATACTTTCAGCCATGGCTTTTCAGCGAAGTGAACGGGCTCTTAGCTATAACCAGTAAACATCCCTTCTCTCACATCTTTCTTATCTCCTCTACCATCTCAGATCTCTATTCCAGTACCAGTGATGTGGCGACCATGGCTCTTCACGCACAACAGGCTAAGGCGAGCTGGCGTGTGTTGGACTGGACCTCTAGGAGCGGCCCGGCTAGGCTCTGCCAAACAGGCAGCGCATGAGGTGGGGGGAGCACGGAGAGAGCGAGGCAACGAGCTCTGCGCGTAGCACGGTCAGCCCACCGATGATCGATGTGCTCAATTGTGCTTGCGGAGTCGACGTCTAGCAACTGGATCTGCAACGGCGCGTTGAATCAAATTGCCGACCGACGCATGCATTTGCGGCTCATCACCGTTGACGCTCCTGTCTTCCACGTTGCCAAGCTCGAGACTCCAGAACATGGTGATGCACTCTTGGGTCCGGCATTGATCGATGGAGTTGGGGCTCGTACCTCCTCTACAAGCTTGTGTCGTGCCCGTCCTTGGATGGGCTGCCACGCTAGTTGGTTGCCTGAGCTCACCAGGTGAGCAAGTGACTCGTGCGCAATTGCGGCTTGCGAGTGAGAGGCCTCAGTCCGTGCGCGTGGTTTCTAGCGGAAGAGGCTCACCAGCAAATTTGCAACCATGTCTCCAACCGATTCCTCATCATCGTCGCGTCTCTCCAATTGCCACGCCCCGACACCGCAGGGAAGGGCGGTCGCCTTGGCACCTGCGCCAGGTGAGCAAGTGACTCGTGCGCAATTGCGGCTTGCGAGTGAGAGGCCTCAGTCCGTGCGCGTGGTTTATAGCGGAAGAGGCTCACCGGCAAATTTGCAACCATGTCTCCAACCGCTTCCTCATCATCGTCGCGTCTCTCCAATTGCCACGCCCCGACACCGCAGGGAAGGGCGGTCGCCTTGGCACCTGCGGGTGCGGTGCCCATCTCTCGCTGCCTCTACGGCATCAACTTTGCCACGCAGCTCTTTGCCCGCCGCCTCGGCAAGCTAGAGCTGTCAACCACCACCGTCCGTCGTTTCCACCAACTTCTCCTTCGTGTACGTGGTTGCATCAATATATATGCAGTTCAAGTGCTCGGTTTCCAATGAATACCATGTAGGAGGCTTGCCCGTGACGTACGTGTTATATTTAGAGTCTTGTTAGGATAGGATAGGATTTTTTTTGAGGTATATAGAATAGAATTGATCTGATGATCCTCTTGTCTTTTTTTTGAACTGATCCTCTCATCTTGAGATAAAATACCGTATATATAAGAATATATATAAGAAGAAGAAGAAGGACATCGAGTTGGATTCTGCTTATTACCGTGTCATGTGCGTCATGCTAGGTATATATACTCCAAGTTCCGATCAAGCATTATATTTCCAAAGAAAAAAACAGACGGCTGAGAGCTTCCGTCGGACATCCACTCTGGATCGGATCTCTGTCGGTACGTACGGCAGTTTCCCGAACGCTTTATCTATTTTATTTAATTTTTGTATTTACCTTAATTAATGCCCATGACCAATTCTTTTCGAACTTTGCATCTTCTATTGCGTCAGATCTTTTTATTCACGTTGGTGTTCGGTTCGGTTGAGAGTTTGCTCCGCGTCTGCCTTATCTTGTCTTTCTATTTCTATCTATGTTGTTTTCGGTTTTCTGTTGGCTTTGGAAGCGGTATTTTTATCTGATTTCCAATATCCTCATAAAGTATTTAGAAAGAGCCGGAATTGGACTCCATATTACGCTAGATAAAGTTATTCTAACTCGTATAAGCATGAGTTGTTATATATATAAGTCCGTACAGAAAAACTCTCCATTGTCCGATAGTTAGAGGGAGACGGACAAAAAAATGGATGGACGAAAAAAAATAGCCAGAAATTTTGCTTCTTTATTATTATTAGAGATAGATAGATAGATAGATAGATATATAGATAGATAGATAGATATACAGTGTAGTAAACAAAAACTCTGTCATATAACCTCCTAATTATGATGGCCCACATGTACCTGTCATTGTCATAATGACCTCTGACAGCCGTACTTATATTCCTCATAACTTAAAAGGTCTGCTTTCCTCCGAACAGGATCCAATCACAGGAGTATTGCAATATTACAACAGTTTATTCAAAATATCATCAGAGTAAAGTAGCGGAAGTCTTACAATAACTTAAGTTTACAAACCATAGTTTCCAAACCTCAAACCTTATGTAGCATTATTACAAACCGATAGTAGAGAAGTATCAGTAGTAACTTTATTACAATCACACAAACGGGATGTCTTGCCCAGAGGCCACACAGTCTACTCGTCATCACTTTCTTCGGCCACAATGGTCATGCAACAAGGCTCAAAGCAGACTTGTTCAAGAACCGCACCTGCAACAAGGGGTTCAACAAACCCTGAGTACGAGCGTACTCAACAAGACTTACCCGACTAAGAAAAAGACTCCAAGGGCATGCTAGGCTTAGGGAATCAAGGTACGGGTATTTTAGAATCAAATTTTCTTTTGCATAAAAGCTTACTAAAGTAAGTCCTTACCTTCAATATTTTACTTTTACCATTGATGGTTTATTAACCAATTCTAGGTGATCCTAATCTAGATCAAAGTAATTCTCATCAAGACCTTTCTCATTCTTTCTTTCAATTCCAGTTTTTAACTACGATGTAAGTCAGGCGATCGAGTCTCCATAACCGAGGAGCAACGACGATTCAAACCGATTATACCCAGCTGGGGATCTCTAACCATACGACATATGTAGAACCAAATCTTGCATATATCAACCCTCATTTAGATCTCCCAAAACCAGAACGTGTCCATCGCCACCCGAGAGTATAGTACTCCTCGAACCCGACCCGATTCTAGCCCCGAGGGTACACGCTACTCCCGCCATCTCTCCACTCCCAGTGCGAGGTTAGACGTTCTCGTAATGGAATCACCAACATTTTGGGCTTACCCAAGACATGAGGCTAGTTGCAAAGTCTCGAAACACAAGCAGGCCTATCACGGATGGTCCTTAACTGACAAGGCGGAAACACTACATTGAGACTCCTTTCCCAATACATGTTAGCAGTGGCCAAACCACCCGTCCGATCTTTCAAATTCATTCTCATCTTTCAATATTCATTAAGTATGCCGTCATGGCCATGTAAAAATTTCATTTAAAAGCTTAACTTCTAAGCATAGCGAAGCATACTACGCATTTTCAGTAAAACAGGTATCAAGGTTGATATCGCAATAATCAAGGATGACAATGCAGCAATTAGGTTATCACTCAACTCCTAATTACTTAATGCAGTAAATTATAATAATAATAAAGATTTGTAAAACTCAAGGTAGGGTTTAAATGCAACGGGGCTTGCCTTGCTCTGACGCGACAACTGACTCGGACTCGAGGACTCTGACTTTCGGTCCAGAACCCACCGGTAACAATTCTTCTCCGGAGGCTTGCTCGGCAACTTCAACTTCTTTGAAAGCGGGAACTACACGAGTATAGAACATGCTTCAACATGATGCTCAATGATAAACATGATGCTTGATGATGATATGCCACAGTTTACGACTTAAGTACAACTTTTCTTCGTGGTACAGTCGCAAAACAGTAAAACCTACTAACTAATAGCGATTACTTAGGCGATACTAGCTATTATTACCAAGTATGCTACTAACGAGCTCAAACATGAAATTAAGGTGACAAAGATCACCAAGGATTAGTGACCCAAGGACATCACTCAATCAAAAGGGCACACAACACTTAAAGTTATCAATTTAACATTTAATTAATTAGGGCATATTTAATATTTGATCAAACTTCATCTAAATAAGCTTAAACTTTTTCTATGGATTAATCATGGCCTAAAACAGTGTCAAAATAAATTTTATGATTTTTGGATTAATAATTTAATTATTAAAATTCATGGAAGTTGCATTTAATCTTTAATGGAACTAATTAAATATCCTGCACAAATTAATCAAATTTAGCATGTAATATTTTTCCTAGGTAGTTTACACCTTGAAAAGCTTACACAAAAATTTTCATGATTTTTGGAGCTCTACATAATTTTTAATGAAATAAAGAAATATTAGCACTATTCACATTTTGGAAAAAGAAAAAAACAAACTCGGGCCGACTTCCCTTCCTTTTCTCTGGTTCGGCCCAGCCGAACGGCCCGCTGCACTGCGCCCATGCCCGCCTGCGCTCGCACCCGCGCGGCCCAGCAGCGCACGCGCGCACGCGGCTCTCTCTCTCACGCTCGCTGACACCCATACCCCACCTGTCATCCCTCACCTCCCTCTCTCGGTCTCTCTCCCGCGCGCTCGGCCATGTCCACGCGGTGGCCGGCCGGTGATCAAGGCGTCGGTCGACCAACTGAACTGACCAACATAATCTACACCTCCCCACGAACCTTCCCGGACCCTTTGCTCGACCGTAAACCCCTCGGGGGTAGCATCCCACCGGCCATGGCGGCACGGTGGCCGCGGTGCCCGACGTCCCGGTAACCCAAGGCCGGTAGCGACTAAATTAACGCGAGGAAAATATTCAGGAGCTCACAGCGGTTACGATGGCGCTCTCGGTGATGACGGAGAGGAGCCGGAGTGGTCTGGCCACGGGAGGGCGATGGTGGCGGTGCTCCGACCGGAGTTGGGCACGGGAACGGGTGGTGCGGTGGTTCGGGCGTGAAAACGGTTAGCTCAGGTGGTTCACGAGGTGCGCGAGGATGAGACGAACGTGATGGTGCGCTTTGCGTGGCTGGAGGTGGCTCGACGGCGGCAGCGGCGAGCGGCGGAGCTAAGCGGCGGCGGCGGTGGCGAAACAGAGAAAAGAAAACGGCTCACAGTGAACTCGACGTATTTATAGGCATGGCCACGGTGAGCAGCTCTGGAAGGCGCGCGTCATCGCACTGGTGGTCCTGGTCGCGCGGGAAGGGCCTGGACGGCCACGGCGGCTCGCCGGCGCCCATACCGGCCGGTGGCCGGCCGCCATTGGTTGGCTACTATAGCACCTCCCCCTAAATTTGTAAATCAAACTGTAATTCTCAAATTACTCTCAAATCCATGTAACAACTTGAAAAATTCCCAAGATATGAAATCTTCAGAATTTCAAGCTCTACAAGTTTTGTATTGAACACTTTTTCAAATTCGAACTGGATTTTGAAATTTGAGTTTAAATTCAAAAGGGGACACTTTTTTGGAAAATTGGTAATTTAGAAATTACTTTGGATTTTATATTGAAACTTCAGAAACTCCAAACACCAAAGTTGTATATCTAGCCAAGACCTACAACTTTGCTATTCAAAACATTTTCAAATTCTACCTCCATTTTGAAATTTAAGTTCGGGGACAAAAAGGGGTCAATTCTGAATTGTGTTTATTTTCAAAATTGCTCCACATTTTACACTAAAACTTTGAAAACTCAAAACACCAAAGTTTTCGCCCTTGAAAAGTTCTACAAACTTGGTTTTAAACTTTTTCCCAAATTTTGCTTACATTTTGAATTATTTAGAAAGGGGTAAAACAAGGTTTTGGAATTTAGGGTTTTCGGAGGAATTTTCAATTGGAATTTGTTGCTACCTTAATTAGTGATTACTTAATGATCAAACCATCATCCAAGGGCATCATTTGTACAAGCATGACATGGTTGACTAAATGCCACTCTTGGTTGTCCAATTTAGTTTTTAAAACTCTTTTAATATTTCCCCAAATTTGAATTCAAATTCGAATCGGAAAACTCATGACAAGTTTTTGGATTCTAACTCAAACTCAAACTTGGAGCTTCATTTTATGTGTTGCACTTGAGCTCATACCCTACACTTGACACTAGTGTGTAACACAGTCACACACCTCAAATTACGCAGGGCATGGACCAAGTATTTGCGGTGGCATTCGAAATTAGGGTTTTTGGTTCGGATCACACCACTGAGAAGCACATTAAATCTAGAAATGTAAACTCATTTTAGTTAATGCATAACAAGGTTGACCTAATCATGGATGCTTTGCGATGCATTATGATGACATGGCAGATTAATTAGCAACTATAACACCCGGGGTGTTACAAACTCTCTCTAGTCCAGTTTATAAGGCGCACATATATATCAAGATTACTCAAACTTCACACCCTTTGAATAATAATTTGGCCAAGAATTTTGAACTATTATAACACAAACTTCACATGGTTATATTTATAGTGAATATACAAAATTTTATAATCATAAAAATATAATAAAAATAAATAAATAATCAAATTGTAATTTGAGGTACCATGTCATATCTAAGTGCTCCTTATAAACAGGACTAGATAGAGTAACCTTCTAGAGACCGGATAACAACTTTTTTTCCTAAAATAAGTAACCCTTCCCCACCATTTATGATTGGATGTTAATCTTCACCTCACGAGGCATGGTTAGAAAAAAAAAATGAATCAGAGAAATCCCCCTCCCCCCAAAATTGAATTATCTAAGCATCAATTTGGTAAAATTTATTAATCACTAACAAGAGGAGCCGTTGGATCTATTTTTTCTTAAAAAGTACCGACTGTTTTTTTCATTATTAAATATTATCCTAAAATATGCATATAAATTGTCCACATTTGCCATTATAAATGATTAGCCTAAACTATCACGGCGGCGGTCGACGACCCTAAGTCCATGGCTTTGCCCTGGCCTGCAGTGGTCCCGGTGCTCTGCAAAGTGAGCCGCATGATGGAGGGCTTCACCTCTTCGTTCGAGTTGATGAGGTAAATGATCGAGGTCAGGCACATGGGATCCAGCTCCCCCCCCCCCTACACCCCTGCCATCGCCCGAGTAAGCGAACTAGCCGCGCTCATTCCGCAGCCGTCAGCCAGGTCTTCGCATTGCAGGCACACCTGGCGCTAGATGACATTTCCGCGCATGTTACAAAGGTGATGGGGGAAGAGAGGGTTTAGGAGAGGAGGCAACAATGCGGTTTGGGAGAGGAGGGGCAGTTATACTTTTTCTACCAGAGGCAGCTCCAAAACCAGCCGCCTTTGAAAATAGAATCATTTTAAGAGACAGCTGGCCTCTAAAGGTCCATTTCAGAAGCCACCTCTACAAATGTCTCTGTGCACAGAAGCGGCTTCAGACCCTCGTTTCTAAATATTGTTTCTGTAGTAGCGAAATGCACGAAGGGAAGGTATATAATGAATGTCGTATAGTGTGAGTTACTACATTTGTATCGTACTGTATGAGCTGACTAGCAAGCATGCACGCAGTAGCACACATACATGCATGTAGTGTGAGCTATATGTATACGATCGATCGAGCAAGCCAGGCAGCAGTGATCTACGTGTGTAGTGTGAGTTCGTTACATTTGTAGAGTATCGTACAACTAGCTAGCTAGTATGAACAGAAGCACGATGGAGCATGCTATGTGTGTATTAGCTATATGTATACGATCGATCGATCGCTTGCTTTGCTTACTACTACTAGTAGCTAGACCGGCATCAGTATCTCACTCTCTATCTCTCTGGCCTTGTTTAGTTACAAATTTTTTTTGCAAAATGACACTGTAGCAAATTTCGTTGTTATTTGGTAATTAGTGTCTAATCATGGTCTAATTAGGCTTAAAAGATTCGTCTCGTCCATTACGTCTAAATTATGTAATTAGTTTTATTTTTTATCTATATTTAATGCTTCATACATGCGCCCAAAGATTCAATGTGACGGAGAATCTTGAAAAATTCTGTAAAATTTTTGACAACTAAACAGGGCCTATATCTGTAGGTGGCTCAAGTAGGCGTACTCTCTCCGTTCCAAAAATATCTGTCATTTTTACTTTCCGAGAAACAACTTTTACAAAATATATATTAAAAATATTAACTTTTACAAAATAATAAATGAGGGAAATGTCAACAATGCACGCAGCAGTCACGGAGTCGATCAGCGCTAGCGACCGGAGTGAGTGCATGCTGTATTGCAGTCGCAGACTTGCAGTTGCAGTCACAGCTCCACGCCGCCACTTGAGCCGACTAGCTAGCTACGTCGTCGTCTTGACTTGAACTGCTAGCTTTATATATTGCGGTGATCTTAGCATGCATTACATCCGGTGATGGAATGCATATATATATTGCGAATTTGCGATCATTTGGCTGCCGTCGCACTCGCTCCAGCTCGTACATACCTAAAGACTGAAAGGAGCTGCAGCATTGACCGCAGACAACAGTTAGATGGAGATGGGAGATGGACACCACCAGCAGCCAGGGTTAAAAAAACCGGCCGGTTTACCGCGGTTTACCGCGGTAACCGCCCAAACCGGGCCGGTCCGGTTCCGGTCCGGCCCGGTTAGGGTTTTTTCAAATTCAAATTTAAAATTTGAAAAAAAAAATGCTGAAAAAATTCCTAAAAATAGTCCATGATTTATAGAAGCCAATGGTGTAAAAATTTTTCAAATTTGAGTTCGTTTAGTATTTATTTATACGAATAGAAGTTTGAAAAAAAAGAAAAAAAAACAGTGCCGGCCCGTTAAGGCCCATGAGGCCCATTAGGCCGTCACGGGCACAAAACCAGCCGGCAGTGAGCGGGGGGGGGGGGGTCCAAACGCGCCGACACTTCATTTCCTCACCCCCAACGCGACGCTCCGGGCGAACCCTAGGCGACCGGCCGCCGCCGCCAGCTTACCGCGCCGATCCGTCGGTTTACCGACCGGTTTGGTCGGTTTACCGAGGCCGTTGAGCGCGGTCGGTAAACCGCTCGGTTAGCTCGGTTAGCCGCTCGGTTAGCTCGGTTTACCGACCGGTTCGGCGGCTAACCGCGCAGGTAAGTTTTTTTTTTGTTTTTTTTTATTTAGAGTAGTTTTAGGATTTAGGTAGAATTTGTTTTAGGATTTAGGATAGTTTGTTGGTTAGGTTTTAGGTAGGATTTATTTTAGGATGTTTTTTTAGGATTTAGGATTAGAGGTAGGATTTGTGGTAGGATTTAGGATTGGTTAGGTTTTAGGTAGGATTTATTTTAGGATGTTTTTTTAGGATTTAGGATTAGAGGTAGGATTTGTGGTAGGATTTAGGATTTTAGGTATACATTGTGTGACTTTGTGTATATATTGTAACTTTATGTATGTGAGGTATAGATTTGAGGTATATTTTAGGTATATATTATGGAGGATTTGTGGTAGGATTTAGGAAACATTTTATTTAGGTGTGACTTTGTGTTGTCCGTTTATGCAGGTAGAGTAGACAATGTCAGGCAGAAACAGAGACGTTGTATGGGAGCATGGTGACAATCTTGCTCCTGGATGGAGATGCAAATATTGTCATGTGACGAGAGCAGGCGGTGGTTGCACTAGATTTAAACAGCATTTGGCTGGGTACGGGGCGGACACCTTGCATTGCTCCCGTGTGCCACCAGATGTGCGTGCGTACTTTCGGCGAGATCTTGACAGAGCTAAGAAGACGACTGCTGACCGGGCTCGACAAAGGTTGGCAGAAGAAAAAGCTGCAGCTGAGGGAAACCATCCCCTCGGTGATGATGAATATGAGGCTCAGATGCGGGAAGCACTCAACCAGTCAAGAGCAGAATATGAGTACGAGCAGAGGGTGCAACGTAGAGGAGGTAATTACCACCGTGGAGGGGGTAGTGCTGGTGGTGGTGGTTCGCAAGGTGGGAATCCTATTGACAGGTTGTTTAGAAGAGCGGGATCACGGAGGGAGACTCCAGTGGAGGTGGAGGACTATCATGTGGCAGCGGGTGGGAGGAGAGGAATGCAGCAACAAAGGATTGATACAGGCTCTTGGACGCAGAAGGGGAAAAATGCAAAGGAAGCTATTGGTAAAGCTTGGGGAAAGTTTTTCCATTATGTAGGAATCCTCGGAAGAAATGCCGATAATCCATACTTTGTCAGTGCGGTGCGAGAGACACAGAAGTGGGGTAAGTACCTATACGTGGAGACCTATGGCCTTATGTATGTTTCCATATTCTCATTGTTTGCTTATGGTTTCAGGTGAAGGCATCGCGTCACCCACTGGAAGAGATATTGATGGCAAGTACCTAGAACAGAATGAGAAAGACTTGAAGGATAGATATGCGAAGTTTCAGAAGGAGTGGCCCAACTTTGGTGTCACGTTGATGTGTGATTCATGGACTGGCCCCACAAAAATGAGTGTCATAAACTTTCTAATTTATTGTAATGGGGTCACATGGTTTCACAAATCCATTGATGCATCTGGAAAAAGTCAAGATGCGAACTATTTGTACAGGGTACGTCCTAAACATAGTTGTCATGTGTTTCTTTTATATATATATATATGTGTGTATATATAATATGTTATGCGTTTTTCAGGAGATTCGGAAGGTGGTGGAGGAGATTGGTGCCGAGCATATTGTACATGTGGTCACCGACAATGGCGCCAACTACAAGAAAGCTTGCACCTCACTGAAAGAGGAGTATGGACACATTGTTTGGACACCTTGTCTGGCACACACCATCAATTTGATGTTGAAGGATATTGGCAACAGGACCGATCATGCAGGTATGTTGCAAGTATGCAAGCGAATTTCAACTTGGTTGCACAACCATTCTCAGTTGAATCATATGATGAAGCAAGCAATTGGTGGTGAGTTGGTCAAGTGGAATGGCACTAGATTTGGGACCAACTACATGTTTTTAGAGAGCTTTCATCGAAAACGTGAACAATTCATGCAGTGGATGGCATCTACTGAGTTTTTGCAGAGCAAGTGGGCACGCACTGAAGAAGGTCGCTATGCTCATGTAAGATTGTCAAATATTCAGTGGTGGGAGGGATTGGAATACATCATAAATACAGTTCAACCAATTTACAAGTTCCTTCGGTTCGCTGATCAAGACAAGCGACCCAACATGTGCGAGGTGGTGTACGAGTACCAGTCATGCAAACAGGAGTTAGAGTCGTACTTTGGAAGGAATACGCAAACATGGAATGAGTATAGAGAGATTATGGATGCAAGGATTCGTGACGTGTACATAGGGACGTATGTGGGTTCAGGTATGATAATGACTTATGTTGATTTAGCAAGATGTATATATTGAATATTTCCCGTATGCTTATTTGAATCATATGTTGCAGCTGCTGTTCTAAATCCAAAGGTTACATATAGTATGGATCCAACTCCAACAATGTTCGGAGGCCTGAAGGAGACATTTCAGAAAATGACGGATGTGGAGTGCGCCGTGCAGGCATTGCAGGAGGCTGAGATTTTCCGACAGAAGCGTGGTGAGTTTGGTTCAGAACTGGCAATGAAAATGGCGATGGATCCAAGGACAACCCCATGTAAGAGATACTCTAAATCTGCACCAAATTCGTATATTGGAACATATACCTAACATAATGTGTTGCACTTGCAGCGGCCTGGTGGATGATATTTGGTAGAGAAACTCCAAATTTACAGCGTCTTGCTTTGCGGCTTGTTTCACAATGCATCTCCTCCAGTGGATGCGAGCGGAACTGGAGTACTTTTGCGTTGCTGCATACTAAGGTTCGCAATCGGTTGTCGCACAAGAAACTAAACAGGCTTGTTTATGTCAATTACAATCTTCGGCTGCGACTAGCGGATCTGAACCCACGAAGGTATGATGAAGAAGATTTTATCGACCGGTTCGCCGAAGTCTCATTCTATGACCGGAGCAATCCGGTTAGGGAATGGATGGAGTACGGTCGATCTAATCTGCCTCCTGTTCTTGATTCTGACGAAATGGACGTCCCTCTGCCATCACACCTTGTTAGGTACATATATTTATATATATACAAATGTGTGTGTATGTCTCACCTGTATTATGTGATTCATTTGTTTGTGTTGGCAGTGACCAAATAGACCCCGATGATCTACGTCAGGCTACGGGGCATGATTGCATCAGTGATTGGGCCCGAAGAAATGTGGGTGCAACTCACCTCGGGAAGAGGAAGATGCAGATGGTGCCTCCGAAGGGTCACGACAAGCGTCACCGAGGAAAAGGAAAAGCTGTGACCAGCGACACAGAGACTGAGGATGAGCAATACCAGTCCCAGGATAGTGGTGACGATGACAGTGGTGACGATGACAGTGGTGACGATGACAGTGCCAATGACGGTGCTAGTGGGAGTGATGGTGGCGGCGCTGGTGGGACAGACGGTGGTGGTGGTGGGAGTGGGGATGCTACTATTGGTGCTGGTGGTAGTAGTTATGTAGGTCTTCATTTCACAGGTATCCATTGCACCTACATACACACAATTGTTTCTGTCTATGCCTACTAATTATGGTTGATTGCAGGCGAGACCCAATTCACACATGCTACTCAAGACCGTGACCATGGACAACCGACATCGCAGAGGAGAGCATATGCACCGACGGACTACGACACTCCACAATACTCTTCTTCCTCCTACAGCGATACCTCAGAGCCTACTTATAGGTATCCCATTCCTGACATGACCATGCAGACTCAGACTAGATGGGTCTATGAATGGGAAGACCCCAGTTTTTATAATATGTTAGTTCAAGAATGGGAGACAACAGCAGCATGGACAGGACAAACTTGGCAAGATTACAAAGCTGACCTGCTTAGACACCAAGGTATCTCTCTTATGTCCACCGCCGAATATGAAATGTCGTGCCAACAAGGGGTCTTCCCATACATCCTACGTAGTTGACCATGCGAGCGGAAACTATATCTTTGTTTGTGTAAGCGACTATATATTGTATTTGTATGCTACTATATATTGTTGTTTTAGTGACTATATATTTAAGCGAATATGTATTTGTACGCGACTATATATTGTTGCTTTACTGACTTATGTTATTTTTTACCACATTGTGTGGTCTTTTTATATTAATTTGTGCAAAGGAAGTACCAAAATTTCTTTTTTATTCATCACAAAAAAAAAATCCGGTTTGGAGCGGTAAACCGGCCAAACCGGCCGGTTACCGCTCCAAACCGGCCGGTTTACCGACCGGAAACCGAACCGAAGAACTTTTGAATTCAAATTTGAATTCGGCCGGTTACCGACCGGTTTACCGGTAAACCGACCGGTAAACCGCTACCGCCGGCCGGCGGTTACCGGAAACCGGTCGGTAAAAAAAACGCTGCCAGCAGCCACTATGGTGTAGCTGGCGGTATACTTGCGCGAGATGGCGAGACGCACGACGACGGTATAGCACGTACGTACGACTAGCAGACAGTTCAGTCGTTGACATTATTGACACAGGAAGGATACGATTCAGGGAATGAAGATCGAAAACCATGCAAAATTAAAAGTGGTGCGTGGAGCGTGTGTGCATGCATGCATGCATCTTGGATTATTAGGCCTCGTTTAGTTGGAAGAATAGGGGAGAAAAACACTGTATCAGAATTCCTGTAGCATTTCGTTTGTATTTGGTAAAAATTATCCAAATTTTGACTAACTAGGCTTAAAATGTTCGTCTCGCGAAGTACAACACAACTGTGCAATTAGTTTTTGATTTCATCAACATTTAGTACTCCATACATTTGCCGACATTTTAATGTGACGGGGAATCTTCTTTTTGCATAGTGAAATTTGGGGGAGAATTGGGGAAACTAAACAAGGCCTTAATTGGATCTTGCTGTGCTGGGCCTGCCTGTGTGGATCATATCCTACACATCCTAGCTAGGACATATATAATAATCATATCATATCATATAGACAGTTGACAGTTTCAGCACATGCACATCCGTAGCTTGCTATATGCTCTCTCTGTACGTGGTGTCTCCGCCAAACCCTTTAATTAGTAATAGTAAGATTATTATATTATAGTTTTTTTTAAAAAAAATATTATTATATATACAAATGCGTATGTATGGGCTCACATCAGTTGCCAATCTTGAGGATATATAGTGTCCAGCCCAAGCTCAGCCATGCATGCATGGTTCGGGCTGGTAAGGGAATGGTCAAGTTGGACGGGCCAAAATATATGTTAGCCCATTTTTTTACTAATAAATTGGTGGGCCATTGGTGGCGGGAGCTCAACTCACCATCGGAGATCCTTCTTAAGGGAAGGGATTGGCAAAGCAAATGGCAGCCATTGTCTAGTAAACTATATTGGTCAACGGTCAGTAGTCCAAAAGAACTTATTGGAGCCTAGCTAGGTGTTGCGGACATATCAACAAAATTAGGAGGGCCCTACGCCTCATATGGTCGTTGTGGCTAGACTGAGTGGACGAATCCAAGCCATGGGCAGGGACTGAGCTGCCATGCAATGCAGTTGTTCGACTCTTATTCAATGCCTCCACCATCATCACAATTAGCACCACGAAGAATGCCCGGTTCTGGCATCACCATTGGCTCGATATGGGGAAGCTTTGAGAAACCTGGCGACTAACTTATTTGAACTGCTCAAGAGAAAAAAAAGATGATGGAGCAAGAATTAAAGAATAATGCCTCGATTAACTCGATCCCTGTGCAGTAACATAACAACCACAGAGCATGTCGAGGAATGTGTCTCGCTTTGGATCCGACTACAGGAAGTACAGCTACGGCCTAAGGTGAGAGACCCTAGTTATTGCGACCGGACCGGACCGGCGGTTGGACCGGTTAAAGATCGAACCAGAGCCTAAACCGGTCCGGTTCATTTAAAAGATCGTTCATGCAATCGAACCGGTATAAACCGGTTGAACCGGCCGGTTTTTCATGGAACCGGTGAACCGGCCGGTTTCAAATCGAACCGTCGCGGTCTGTAACTACGTGCGATGGCGCGCGTGTAGTGCAGTCCTGGCTGCTGTGCAGTGCAGCGTGGTGGAGTGGAATGCATTCACATGCCACTGGTGGGCCCACCTGACTACTGATCACGTTTGGAGTTGACGTTGCATGCGCGGTGGAGCTGCTGCCTCTGTTGACTTTTTGATAGTTCTGTCAGCTGACGTTAGTACTATTTTTTAATTTTAAAATATCATAACTTTTTTAAATGAGCTCTAAATTAGACAAATAATATATCAATTTTGATTATCTTAACGAGCTCTTCACAAAGTGCACTCCATTGTAGCGTTCGAGATTATTTGTTATATACCATTATATTACAACAGTTCGAAATATTTATGAGCGGTTCAATTTGTCCGGTTCAAAACTATCGAACCGGTAGTTCAGCCAAGTTCTATATTTGTATGAGCAGTTCAATTTATCCAGTTCCAAGTATGATTTGAATTTAAGACCATGTCATTTTGCGTATGTATGAACCCTATGGTTGTACAATTAATTGTGTTTACCTCTATTATTTATATATATATATATAAATATATATATATAATATATATATATACACACTGATTATATGTATTTGTGACCGGTTCAATTTATCCGGTCTGAAACAATTGAACCGGCGGTTCAACCGGTTCTAAACGGTTGGACCAGTGAACCAGTGAACCGACAACCTCACCGGTTCGATCTCCGGTCCGGTCCTAATAACTATGTGAGAGACACGATCACCTGGAGATGGACGGCGGATGGACTACTCCACGCGCTCGGCTCATCGAATACGGTCTAAAGGTGCATACAACACGTTCAAACCCAACCTAATTTGGAAAGCGCACGCAGAAAACAAGTGTAAAGTTTTTGCTTGGACGTTAGTCCAGGACAAGATCCTTATTACCGCATTTTGGTCCAAAGTATTCTTCCAGCATTAGTCCAGGATGACTACCCACATAGGGGCATTTTGGTCCAAGTTTTTCTTCCAGCATCGAACGGCCCTGCACCTTTCACGACTTTGCTTCGCCTCAGCGCAAGCTTCGTGATGGTGCCATTTGTCCTCCGACCCACAGTGTCTCTAGTTTTGCGGTGAAACCGGCAAACCCTAGTACGCTCCATCCACCCAGCCACCTCGTGTATCTGCCACGCAAGGTCTTTGACACCGATGCGTTGTGTCCTTGCCTCATCCTCGTCCCATGTTGTCTCCAAATACTTGGGCTCCGCTTTTGCCTTGACTTGTTCAACACCGTCTTTTGTGCCATCCTCCACCATGCATGCACTCTTGCTCTTCACATGCATGATGTGGATCTCCCATGACCTCGCACGAACTCCTCGGGTCTCTCGGTTGAAGCCTCTGTGGGGGTATAAACCCCCGGTACCACAAGATGATATTTGGGTCGCACCGTCTGAGGTGGTCCGGCCCGTAAGATCAAGACATACATCGCAAGATTATAGGCAATACTAGATATTGTAATAGTACCAGATGGAATACTTTACTTGTAACCCTCCTCCAGAGTATATAAGGAGAGGCAGAGGTCCCTTACAGGACAACCTATCTAATCCTCAATCAATACAATATAACAGAGTATAGGATGTAGGGTTTTATGTTATGCTGACGGCCTGAACATGTATAAATCTTATGTCTTATGTCTTGTTACCAACCGGTTCGTGTCTTGCGCACCTGTCTACCGACAAATCACCATCACGGGCATATGAAAGCTCTATGTTTGGTGTTGGTAATTAGTGACAATGCCTAAGTACTAATCCTATGCCTAAGTTGTATGTAGCATATGAGGATTAGTACATTCCAAGGTTGGTGGCAAGATGGACATGGTGATCATGATGGCCACACTTGGATTTGGACGCAACCCTACGTGATCAAGGCAAAGGTATATGCTTAAGGGTTGTGTTTTAGTAACCAAGACACCTAGTGGGTGTGGTTACATTATAGGATAGATAGCCGTACTATAAAGAGGGGAATGACGCGGCTAATGAACTCCTAAGTGCCTCTAGATGTGCATTTCATGATCATATGCATTTGGATAGAACTAATAACGCCTCGAAAAATGATTGTGAAAATGCTAACACACATGCACATGGTGATGATCACTTGGTGGTGTTAGCACGTTTGCGACGGCGTTGGAGTTTAAGCGGTAGGGAGGGTTTGGGGTTCTCTCTCCCTCCCGCCGAGCGTGCGAGCGCGGGATTCAGGCGATTTCGGGGAAATGAAATGCCTATTTTCCACTACGCCGGAAGTCGAAAATCAAACGAAATTCAAACGGAGGCGAACGGAGGTCACAGTGGTGACCGGACGCAGCACCGGACGCTGCACCGGACGCAGCACCGGACGCTGCACCGGACGCGGTCACTGTTCGACCGGCGCGTCCGGTCAGTGTCCAGTGACTGCGCGGTTTTTCGGTTGTTTCTTCGGACGCGTGGCGCGTCCGGTCACAGGCCACCGGACGCGTCCGGTCGTCCAGGGAGCTTACTGGACTCCCACCGGACGCGGGCACTGTGGCGTCCGGTCGGTTCACCAGCGCGTCCGGTCGTTGGTTTGTTTTGCGCGACTCAGAGTTCACCGGCGCGTCCGGTGAGACACGGGACCGGCGCGTCCGGTGGTGACCAGCGCGTCCGGTCGTTGCGACCGGCGCGTTCGGTCAGTGTTTCGAATTTTAGCCGTTGTGGCACCGGCGCGTCCGGTCAGTTGGACCAGCGCGTCCGGTGAGCGCGACTGCTGCTGATTTCAGTTTCTAACGGCTATATTCGAAGGGGTACGTCTATATATACTCGTTGGCCGGCTCAAGGCTCTCTCTCTTGGACATTTGACATACTTGTGAGCACTTTGAGCTAAGCAACTCCCCTCCCACTCATCTCTCTTGCTTCTTTGCATATTCGAAGTGAGATTGAGTGATCCAAGTGCATTTGCATCGTGAGATAGCATCTAGTTGGCACTTGGTGGTTGATTTGCTGCGGGATTCTTGTTTCTCTTGGTGGTTGCCGCCACCTAGACGGCTTGGAGCAGCTTGGAGGCATTGGCAAGAGTTGGTGTTTGTTCTTGGCCACCTCCGGTGTTTGTAAGGGGTTTGTGCCTACCTCGGCGAAGTGCCAAAGGTAACATTAGTGGATTGCTCGTGTCATTTGCAACCTTTTGCCATTTGGTAGGTTCTTGTGGCGCCTTTTGAGAGGCTCGGTGTGAGACCGATTAGCCACCGAACCACGTGGTAAAGAGGGACACAACGGGGACTAGCGTGCCGGCAAGCACGTGAACCTCGGGATAAATCTCTGTGTCATCACTTTCATATTGTGATTGATTGATCCCGGAGTTCGGTTGTTTTGGTATTCATTGTTGATCATATTGGTTGGCTCAATACTTCGTCCCTCGGTGAAACCCTCCTAACTCAACTCTGCATTACTTTCTTAGTTATCCTTGCTAGCTAGTTAGCTTTGTTAGAGTAGCTCTTTTGTGTAGCTTGCTAGTTGTAGTTGTAGTTACCTTCTCGGTTTGACTTGTGTGGTTGAGTGCAAATACTAGAATTGTGAATTGGATAGGTGGCTTGCAAACACCCCGTAGGCTAAGCAAAACTCGCATCTCGCTATTTGTTATATTGATAAACTTGTTTAGCTTGTCTTTGTAGAAAGTTTTAAAAGGCTATTCACCCCCCCCTCTAGCCATCTAGACCTTTCAAGTGGTATCGGAGCCGTGGTCACCGTTTGCAAGGCTTAACAACCTCGGTGCAAGATGGCTCAAGTTATGTTCAACCATGTTAATGGCAAGCCTCCATTCTTTGATGGTGTCTCTTCCTTTGATCATTGGAAAAGGAAGATGAAGCAATATCTAGGCAATATACATGAGAAGGTGTGGGATGTGACCAATGAAGGATACATTATTCTTGATGAAGAAAATCTCACTCCAAATGACCGCATCAACAAACAATGCAACACGGCGGCACTTGACACAATCTACCGTGCCATTGATGACAAAGTATTTGAGCAAATCAAAGATCTTGAAAAGGCAAATGAGCTTTGGATAAGGCTTGAAGAAACTTATGAAGGCACTTCAACGGTAAAAAGTGCCAAGCTATATATGCTCAAGGACAAGTTCTCCACTTTCAAGATGAAGGATGATGAATCCATCCCGGAGATGTTCTATAGGCTCCAAGTCATTGTCAATGATCTCAAGGGGCTTGGAGAGAAGGTTGAGGACAAGGACTTCTCACACAAGTTCTTGATGTGCTTACCCAAGAAGTTTGCCACCTTGAGAAGAATGATCTTTAGAGAGGGATTGGACAAGGTCAAACCAACCAATGTGCTTGGAGATATAATGACCGATGCCCAATACAACGATGATGAAGATGAAGATGAGAAGAAGGAGACCAAGATCAAGCAAGAGAAGCCCATTGCATTCAAGGCTTCATCTTCTAAGGGCAAGAGCAAGATGGAGAGTGATGATGATGATCCGTTCGATGATGAAACCATGGCTCTCCTAGTGCACAAGATGGGGAGGTTCATGAAGAAGAAAGGATATGGTGCAAGGAAGAGAAGGGACTTCATGAAGGCAAAGGAGGTACTTTGCTACAATTGCAATAGCCCCGATCATATAGTGGCAAAGTGTCCCTATGAAGATAAAAGATATCATGATGGGGAGTTGAAGTTGAAGAAGAACAAGAAGGACAAGAAGGAGAAGAAAGAAAAGAAGAGCTTCACTATCAACAAGAAGAAGAAGGGTGGTGGTTATGTGGTCACTTGGGATAGTGACAACTCCGATAGTGATGATGATGAAAGCTCTAGTGATGATGAGAGGACCACTCGGCGAGCCCTTGCAAGCATCGCCCTCTCCAACAAGACATCCATCTTCGACACTACATCGACATGCCTTATGGCCAAGCCTACCAAGGTAAAATATGATGATAGTGATGATGATTCTTGTGCTAGTGATGGTTGTAGGAGTGATAATGAGGAGGACGAGGACTACTCCAAGGATGATCTATTGGGCATAATAGATCAAATGAGCAAGGGTTACAAAAGGACAACCAAGAAATACAAAATCTTGGAACAAGAGCTCATTGCCAAGAGCAATGAGAATGATGCCTTGATGGAGGAGCTTGTTGCTCTCAAAAAGAGTAAGGAGTGCAAAGGAATTGAACAAGAGCTCAAAGCTCTTAGGAAATCCTTTGATGAGCTAGAGGCCTCTCGTGAGTGTCTAAAGGAAGACCACGAGGACCTTGAAGTTGCTCACACTAGGCTTAAGGAAGCCCACTCCTCTCTACTTGAGCTCATCAAGGAGAAGGACCTCAAGTTGGAGAAGCTCATGAAGGAAGCTAAGGAGGAGCAAGTGATTGTCACTTGTGATATTGGACTAACATGTGATATTATTGATGATTCTTTATTTGTTGGTCCTACTAATGCTTCATGTAGCTCATCATCATCCACCACAACCAACTCTACCTCTACTACTAGTGATTCATCACTTGTGGTTGAGAATGAGACTCTCAAGAGAGAGGTGGATGATCTCACCCGCGCATTAGGCAATGCCTATGGTGGGGATGCCCGCTTGCTAAAATGCTTGGGTAGCCAAAGGTTCTCTCTTAACAAAGAGGGTTTGGGCTATACTCCCAAGAAGGGCAAGGCGGCCTTTGCTACTCCAAAGTCTCGCTTTGTGAAGAGCAATGGTCGTTATTGCAATAGATGCAAGCAAGTTGGGCATATAGAGATTAATTGCAATAAAATGAACAAGAACAACAACAAGTTTCATGCTAAAATGGATTACATTCCTTTTGATTCTTGTTATGTGCTTACCAAGGGTGAGAAAGGTGTGCATGCTAGGTTTGTTGGTACACCAATTGTGGGTCCAAAGAAGAAGGCCATTTGGGTACCAAAAAGCTTAGTTACTAACCTCCAAGGACCCAAACAAGTATGGGTACCTAAGAAACATTAATTTACTTTGTAGGTAAATTACAAGGCCGGAGGAAGGCATTGGGTGCTTGATAGTGGGTGCTCTCAACATATGACCGGTGATTCAAGAATGTTCAACTCTCTCAAATCAAATGATAGTGGCATTGACAGTATCACATTTGGTGACAATAGCAAGGGTGATGTGAAGGCTCTTGGAAGGATTGCAATCTCAAATGATCATAGCATTTCGAATGTGCTCCTAGTTGAAAAGTTGAACTTCAATCTTCTCTCGGTTGCTCAATTGTGTGATCTCGGTTTCAAGTGCATATTTGGTGTTGATGATGTGGAGATAATTAGTGTTGATGGCTCTAATTTGATCTTCAAAGGCTTTAGATATGAGAATCTATACTTGGTTGATTTCAATGCTTGTGACACTCAACTTTCAACATGCTTGCTCACCAAATCAAGTATGGGTTGGTTATGGCATAGAAGACTTGGTCATGTTGGCATGAAGCAATTGAACAAGTTAGTGAAGCATGACTTAGTTAGAGGCTTGAAGGATGTCACATTTGAGAAAGATAAGCTATGTAGTGCATGTCAAGCCGGAAAGCAAGTAGGCAACACTCATCCATTGAAGAGCATCATGAGTACTTCCAAGGCATTTGAGTTGTTGCACATGGATTTATTTGGGCCAACTACATACACAAGCATTGGTGGCAACAAGTATGGGTTTGTGATTGTGGATGATTTCACTAGATATACATGGGTATTCTTTCTTGTGGACAAAAGTGATGTATTTGACATATTCAAGAAGTTCATCAAGAGAGTGCAAAATGAGTTTGAGACCACAATCAAGAAAGTGAGAAGTGACAATGGAAGTGAGTTTAGAAATACAAGAATTGATGAGCTATGTGAGGAGCTTGGAATCAAACATCAATTCTCGGCCAAGTATACACCTCAATCAAATGGCCTAGTTGAAAGGAAGAATAGAACTTTGATTGATATGGCAAGATCAATGTTAAATGAGTATAATGTGAGTCATTCATTTTGGGCCGAAGCAATCAACACGGCTTGTTTCTATAGCAACCGCCTCTATTGCCACAAGTTTCTAGAGAAGACACCATATGAGATCTTAAATGGAAGAAAGCCCAACATTGCATACTTTCGGGTATTTGGTTGCAAATGCTATATCTTGAAGAAGGGCACTAGATTGAGCAAGTTTGAAAAGAAATGTGATGAAGGATTCTTACTTGGTTACTCTACTACTAGCAAAGCTTATAGAGTTTGGAATTTGGCTAGTGGCTTGCTTGAGGAAGTTCATGATGTTGAGTTTGATGAAACAAATGGCTCTCAAGATGAGGAAAATAACTTGGATGATGTGAGAGGAACTCAATTGACCAATGCTATGAAAGAAATGGATATTGGTGATATTAGGCCAAAGCAAGTGATTGATGTGGATGACAACAAAGATCAAGTGCTCCAAAGTCCAATTACACAAGCTAGTGGGTCTCTAATGCAAAATCAAGCTAGTACATCATCTCAAGTGCAACAAGATCAACAAGTGGCTAGTTCATCATCTCCAACTCATGATCAACATCAACATTCAAGCAATCAAGTGCAAGTGCTTCAACCAACCAACATTGCTAGAGATCATCCATTAGATTCCATCATTGGTGACATACAAAGGGGGGTTCAAACTAGATCAAGATTGGCATCATTTTGTGCTCACTCTTCTTTT